>JAODXP020000015.1:30601113-30623613 GCA_027497455.2 Sardinella longiceps | reverse complement strand
GAGAGGGAGGGGGAGAAGAGAGAGAGAGAAAAAGAGAAAGGGAGGGAGAGAGAGAGAGAGGAGAAATAGAGGGAAGGCTCCTGAAGATCAAATGGCAGAACAGGCAGATGTAGGCTAAAGATATGGACAAGGCAGAGAGTTGAAGAGAGATAGAGTGATAGATAGAAGAAAGAAAGATGAGAACGAGGGCGAGAGAGAGAGGGAGTATTCCGAAGCCCCAATGGTGCAGCTTCTGTTGAAGACTAGACTTCACTCCTCCATGCAGAGCCCAGGGAAGATCCCCTGGAAGCGCCAAAGATGAAGTGATGGATGGGTGGAGGGATGGATAGATAGACAGATGACTGGATGAGTAGAGAGAAGGATGAATAGAGGAAAAGGGTGAGGGCTTCTCTAGTGCAGCTGGCTGGTAAAGCCACCAACATTAAAGGTTTTATGCCCAACTAGCTCACACCCCAACGTCAATGTATGTGGACGCAGCAGCACTGTAAGTCACTCTGGGTAAAAGTGCCTGCTGGCTTGATGAATAAATGGAAACACAAGCAGTATAAGTGGAGTGGGGATGGTGGCCTGTTTGAGGTGGAGTGGCCCCGGGTATACAGCGAGGATCTCCGAGCTGCTTTATGGGTGCTATAAAATGCCTTAGCGGGACCACTCACTGAGCAGACCATTAACAAATGAAAGGGACATGAAAGTGACCTCAGGTGGTTCTAATTCCTAGCTAGTCGCGCCCCTTTCCAGCCCACGGTTGACAGGCCGGGACAGGATCATTTGTGCCAATCTGACATTGATGGCAAATGCATTTGAGGCGTATACCGGGAAAAACACTCACTGCCTCACAAAGGGAGGTCCATTGCTTCAATTGGCTTCAAGCACTTTTATAGTATTAGCCTATTGGTTATAGACACGTCCATTTTTCAGGATGAAGTATTGCATAAGACAAATCAGGTCAATTCCATTTGTAATGCACAGGAAAACACACATTTACTCTGCTGATGTAATAGATGTCTTTCTATAGTAATTTCATTCATTAGCGCTCCGTTTATACCATCCTGGACGCTTATTGTATTGTGTGATGTAATTCTTTCTGCGGAATATTTTAGCTCCCGCTTCAAAGCATACATTAGAGTGCATATCTTTTATCTCATTAAGACCAATTTAATTTCATGCATTATTCCTATTTGTTTCACGTGTATGATTTTAGCATGTTAATGTATCAGTAGGAGACTGACCCATATCCCACAATCTGAGATTGTACAAAAGCTGATGATAAAACCAAGGGTCTTGAAAAGAATGCAATATCTCACATATCAAGATAAGTTGATGATCTAACAAAATTCCCTCCTAGAATATGGAAAGCCAAAGTGATGATTTAACAGAAAAACAGAATTTGAAGTGGAACTAAATGTAGCTTTTGGCTGTTGAATATTTCAGGAGCTTCTTGTGTGAAAAACCCGCCCATAAAGTTATGCTCTAATACAGCATCTGCACGACACTGCGGCTACACCATGTCTCTTCTAATTACTGTCTGTCCCTGTGGTTGCTATTGTTCAAAACCTCTGTACGATATGCTATCTTTTCTCTATTTTTGTCTTTCATTTTAATATTCTCCATTTAGGCTTTTGCAGCGTATTTTAGTTTTATCACCAACAAGTGTACCTAATTCTATGAACTGATAAAAGGGTCTTACTTTATCACCGTTGAGCAGTAGTTCTGCACAGCACTTATCATATTTTGATTAGCTCAGGTATTGAAATAAATGCTATTGGCTGAAAAATGAAAAGATTACTAATGCAGCCAGTAGTATAGGATGCAAGATGAGTTCCTCTGTCTCAACCACTGTAACTGACTAAGCTTATCTTTGGCGCCAGAGAGTGTTGATCCCCAAAACACCAGCAGAGCATTTCCAACAGGTTTCATGTGTTTGTGTGCAGGCTGTGGCAAGCTGACGGGAGTGAGTAATCCCATCACCGTTCGCGCATCAGGCTCAAGGTTTGGCTCCTGGATGACCGACACCATGATCCCCAGCTCAGACAACCGGGTGAGTCCTCCATTTTGTCCGCTTTCTTGTGTCCTGTGGTGAGTGTGTCATGCGTGAGAACTCATTGGAACTCATCTATGAGAATTAATTTATGTGAATTTATCAATGAGAACTCATTGGAACAAATAACAACAAAAACAACAACAACAACACCTTACATTTCTATAGCGCTTTTCAAGACACCCAAAGCGCTTTACAGTGGAAGGGGGAGCTCACATGCCAGAACCACCACCAATGTGTAAAACCCACCAGGGTTATTATATGGGGATGATTAGGGGGCCAGATTGAATGAGCCAGGTAACCCCCAAGGAAACTCCTTCTCTTTGCGAGAAGTGTCGTGGGATCTTTTATGACCACTTTTATGACCACAGTCATGACCTCGGTATAACGTCTCATCAGAAAGACAGTCTCTCCTACAGCACAGTGTACTGTAGACATGATTGGTAGTAGACAACGAATCTGGGAGTGCAAGGAGTCCAAACTAGGAGCCCAAATAAGGAGCGTAACACCAAAATGAAATAGGTTGTGCCTTTAGCAAGGTTTGCTCTTTGTTCAGCTCTCTAGTCACGCCGGGCCTCAGTCACATTAAGCCAGAAAAGAGCACACCGCCACAGAGCCTCCCCCTTCAGATAAGAGTTATGGGGAAAAGCCATGGCAGATATTGTGCCCATGACTAATTTTGTTGCTGCGCCACAGTAGGATACGTGAGGCTACGTGAGCATGGTGCATGATGTCTAGTATAAGTGTGTGTGTGTGTGTGTGTGTGTGTGTGTGTGTGTGTGTGTGTGTGTGTGTGTGTGTGTGTGTGTGTGTGTGTGTGTGTGTGCGCATGCGTGCGTGAACATGTGTGTGTACGTGTGTGTGAGTGTGTGTGCATGTGTGTGTGTGGGATGGAGAGTGGCGTGTGTGTGTGTGTGTGTGTGTGTGGCAGACAGATAACCCTACCCCTGGTGCCTCTGTCACAGCACCGTGAGGGCCTGATTAATCTCCCTATCCGTCATGGCTGTGGATATTAACAGCCTGCCTGCCTGCCTGCTCAGCCTTAAGTTTCCCAATCACTCCTCTAATTAGCCTCAATGACATGGCCAGACCACAGACACCACCACCACTGCTGCTACTGCTGCTGCTGCTGCCACTAGGAGACCTGAGGAGGGAGCACCACTGCATGGGGTTTGACAGTCAGCTAGAGGAGAGGAAGACAGTAAAGGGAAGGAAGGGGGAGAGAGAGAGAGAGAGAGAGAGAGAGAGAGAGAGAGAGAGAGAGAGAGAGAGAAGAGAAAGAAGAGGTTAGAGGAGGAAAAGAGAGATGGATAGTGGGCCAGGTGAAGATGGAGAAGTAGAGGGTAGAGGGTAGAGAGAGAGAGAGAGAGAGAGAGAGACGGGAGAGGGAGAGAGAGAGGGAGAGAGAGACGGGAGAGAGAGAGAGAGAGAGAGAGAGAGAGAGAGAGAGAGAGAGAGAGAGAGAGAGAAAGAGAGATCAGAAGGGAGAATCAGAACGAGATGAAAGGTGAAAATGAGAAGAGGTCTGGAGTGGAAATGAGAACAGAAAGAAAAACACAAGAATAGAACAGCGAGTGTGTGTTTGTGTGTGTGTGTGTGTGTGTGTGTGTGTGTGTGTGTGTGTGTGTGTGTGTGTGTGTGTGTGTGTGTGTGTGTGTGTGTGTGTGTGTGTGTGTACACACGAAGAAAGGAGGAGATGAAAGAAGAAAATTAAAAAGGGGAGGTGAGTGGGAGAGAGTAACAAGCAGAGTTGTGGAGAGAAAGAGCAAAAGAAAGAAAGAAAGAAAGAAAGAAAGAAAGAAAGGCAGCAGGCAGGAGCAGTGTGGATGATAATTAATTGGAAAAGACATGAGAGGAATGAAGGTAGAGGTAGAAAGAGGTGAAGTGAGTGGTGAGAATTTGAGAGGAGAGGAGAGCAGAGGTGAGGACTGGGAGATGAGAGGAGGAAGAAAGGGAGGAGGAGGAGGAGGAGGAGGAGGAGGAGGAAGAGAGATGGAGAAGAAGAGGATTAAGACTCCTGTCGCTCCATAAAATCCAGGTCAGGCTGGAGTGCAAACCAATAGCATCAGCAGCAAAGGTCAAACTCCAAGAGCAAATCCTCCAGTCTGCCTTGGGAGCACGCACATCAGTCACTCTGACCACACACACACACACACACACACACACACACACACACACACACACACACACACACACACAAAGCCCATCAATCACTATTCACACTAATAGCTATTCCAAACACATGAATGCACATATCAATCATTCTGATCACGTTTGGCCAACAGTAATATCAGTGGACGTCTACCAACGGGTAGCCAGAACATGCTGTGTTCTGTGCAAGTGCTGTGTGTGGTTGTGTGTAAGTTTGTGTGTCTGTGTGTGCGTGTGTGTGCATCTGTGGGTGTGTGTATGGTGTATTTGTGTGTGTGTGTGTGTGTGTGTGTGTGTGTGTGTGTGTGTGTGTGTGTGTGTGTGTGTGTGTGTGTGTGTGTGTGTGTGTGTGTGTGTGTGTGTGTTGGCTGTGAAGAGAGCCCAGCTCTCTTGGCTGAGGAGTGGATAGTGCTCCCAGTGTTCCCCCTCCAGCTGCTCAAGGGACTCATTTGAGCAGGGTGAGCGAGAGGCACTCTTAATGCCCCATAATCCTCCTCTTCCATAATTCACCTGTGCACCCCCGTCCCCCCTTCCCCCTCCCCCTCCCCTCCCCAACTCCTCACCCAGCCAAGCAGCCAAGCAGGCAGGCAGCAGAGGCAGGCAAGCAGGCTCACACCCGGCAGCAGGCTCCCCATGGAAGGGACTAAAAATAACCCGCCTGTTCCCTACCATAACAAGACAAGCAAAGAAAGGGAGCACGGGAAAACAGGGGGAGAGAAAGAGAGAGGAGGAGAGAGAGAGAGAGAGAGAGAGAGAGAGAGAGGAGAGAGAGGGAAGCAGTGAGTCTGTAGAAAGGTAAAGGAGATAGAAGGGCAAAAAGAAAGAGAAGGAGACCATGAGACAGACGAAAGAGAAAAGAGGAAGTCACAGAGATGAACAGAGTGAGAGATTTTGGAGAGAAAGGCGGAGGTAACAGAGAATGAGAGATTATACAGAAAGAAGAAAGAGAATGGCAGAAAGAGAGAGAGAGAGAGAGAAATAGTGGAGGTAGAACATAAAAAAGACAGGGAGGCTACAAAACAGGCTGTAAAAACAGGGGAAAGTATAGCATACCTGTGTAAATCCTGCCTATCTGTTCTAAATGTCTTGTATTGATCGATGTGTTTACATACTATATCAGTGCGTTAACGTTTTTCTTATGTAATGACAGCTTTGGCAAAACAAGCGCCAATTTGTCCTGCCAATAAATTGACTTTCATGTGAAAAAGGCAAAGGGGTACAGACTGTGTACGAGAGAGAGGGACAGAGAGAGAGAGAGAGAGAGAGAGAGAGAGAGAGAGAGAGAGAGAGAGAGAGAGAGAGAGAGAGAGAGACAAGGGGGGGGGGGTGATGAAGAAGCAGCATCCCCAGTGAGGAGGCCGAGCAGCACTAACCGTGGCTTATTAAATCAATTAATAGCAGAAGTTATGGCTTGATGGGGATGCAGGGCGTAGGAGGGGGCAGCGCCGTCAATAGCAGCATGCACTCAAGCAGCAGGCTCTACTGGAGGGAGATGGAGAGAGAGAGAGAAAGAGAGATGAAAAGAGTGAGGAAGAAGAGAGAGAGAAGGGTGGGAGAAATGGAGAAAGAGGAGGAGAGAAAAGTGGTAGAGAGAGTGGTAGAGAGAGAGAAAGAGGGAGGGAAAGAGAGCTGCTAACCGGATTGATTTTCTGTAGATGGAAGCTGAAAAGGGCAGGGAGAGCACACACACACACAGAGAGCACACACAGGAGCAACCCCCCAACACACACATACACACAAACACACACACACACACACACACACACACACACACACACACACACACACACACACACACACATATACACACCCTTCTCCATCAGCTAACATCTTCACCTCCATGCAGAGAGGAGATCAATGTCTGTGCTAAAACACACACACACACAAACGCACACACACACACACACACACACACACACACACACACACACACACAGGCACATCAGGCAGATAGTATATAGACACAAACAGAAATCCATATATGCACCATCCAGCAAAATGCAAACACACACGCACAAACACACACACACCCATTCACATTCATTTATGTGCATACAGAAACGTGCGTTTGAGTGGTGCTGGCATGCTGTGCTGAGTGAGTTAACGGAGGTGCCGCGTCTCTCTCTCTCTCTCTCTCTCTCTCTCTCTCTCTCTCTCTCTCTCTCTATCTTTCTCTCTCTCCGTCTGCACTTATTGCCATAGGCGACGTGGGAATAAAAAGCCCTCTGTCACTCGTGCGATGTCGCCTCGCAGCGTGACATCTTTTGGTGATCTCGCTCTCGTCTCGACTCTTTTACCCTCGATCCTCCCTTCATACTCCATTCCGTCTTTCAAAGACCTCTCTGTATCTCTACCCTCTACCCTCGCTCTCTTTCTCTCTCAGGCTTATTTGATGTATTTATGTTATTGATTCTTTCATATATGATATACATGAATCTTACATAAGTGTTGATTTTTCCCAGAACTGAGTGAATGAAAGAAAAATGTGCTGAAACTGACATCTCTGCTCCCTCCCTCCCTCTCTCCCTTGCTTCTCTCCCCTCCTCTTCACCCTCTCTTCCCTCCATCTCTCTCCACCTGTTTCTCTCCCCTCCTCTTCTGACAGGTCTGGTCGATGGATGGCTACTTTAAGGGACGACGTGTGCTCGAGTTCCGCACCATGTCCGACTTCAAGATCGGCCTGAACTTCGTGCAACACCTGCTGCCGCACCCGTGGGCGGGCACGGGTCACGTGGTGTACAACGGCTCGCTCTACTACAACAAGTACCAGAGCAACATCATCATCAAGTACCACTTCCGCTCGCGTAGCGTCCTGGTGCAGCGTAGCCTGAGCGGCGCCGGTTACAACAACACCTTCCCTTACTCGTGGGGCGGGTCGTCCGATATCGACCTGATGGCCGACGAGAACGGTCTGTGGGCCGTCTACACCACCATCCCCAACGCCGGCAACATCGTCATCAGCCGGCTGGACCCACAGAGCCTGGAGGTGCTTCAGACCTGGGATACGGGTTTCCCCAAGCGTAGCGCCGGCGAGGCCTTCATGATCTGCGGCACGCTGTACGTCACCAACTCGCACCTGGCCGGCGCCAAGATCTACTTCGCCTACTACACCAACACGTCCACGTACGAGTACACGGACATTCCCTTCCACAACCAGTACTCGCACATCTCCATGATGGACTACAACCCCCGCGAGCGGGTGCTCTACACCTGGAACAATGGACACCAGGTCTTGTACAACGTCACGCTGTTCCAGGTCATCAAGACGTCCGACGACTGAGCAACAAGACATCGCTCAAGTGACTGAGCGCACGCAAATGCACATACTCACAACACACACATGCAGACTCCCAACACACACACACACACATACACACAAACATTCATAGACACACACACACACAAATGTAGCACACAAACTCCCACAAACACAACAATTCCACTCAAACCAACCAACATCAATGTGAACATTCCCATTACTACACACTTGGCTGCAGGGGCCAAACATACTGTACCAGAAGCTTTGGACTTTTTTAAGCATTTCGATCTGCATAGAGTGCTATTATTCACATCGAAGGACTGGGACGGGAGAACAAAGAAAAACGACGCGGCTTTAAGCGGTTAGGCCAGAGAAGAGAAAATGGACCGAGCTTTTCATTTTTTTGTGATGAGTAAGCATGAGTAAGTTCTTTTTATCTGTGGAAAAGAAAAAAATAAATATCAAACTTTAACATTTGAGAGTGTGTCTGTCTTTATAACTGTCTCCGTCTGTTCTAGAAGGAGCTGCTTGTTGTTGTTTGTTTTGTTGTTCATCCTCGGAGGCAGTAGTACATCTTTCGTCTGTGGCTTCTGCCTTCATAGTCAGGTCGTTTATTTAAAAAACTAATTCTGTCACCACACTGGCTTAGGGGAAGGTGACTTGCAACCTTATTCAGCAGTTCCTGGCACCCGGGGGTGGCCACCCTGACACCCGCCTGAACCTGAGCCCAGTCAGACGTCAGGGATTTCGAAGGTGATCTTTCAGGCGAGGAGTTGGAGAAGTAGGTGGAGGAGGAGGAGGAGGAGGAGAGGAAGGTGACTTGATGATGGTGGAGGGGTGAGAACAGAGGGATAAATGAATGGATAGAGGGGAAGGGTGAACGGAGAAGAAGGGCGAGAGAGAGATAGAGAGAGAGAGGGAGGGATGAAACACGTGCGGATGGACGGACGAAGGGAAGGAACTACTACTACAGGCATTAGCATTCTCGTAGAGAAGCAATGCCCCAGGCGTTTGCCTGGCGCCCGCTGTGGCTGTTGTTGTTGTTTGCGTTTTACCGAACGGCAATCTGTTTCCATTTCTGCAGCAGAGCTCCTCAGCAGGCACTGTGGGCTGCACGCTCAGCCACAGACAGCTGAAACCTTATTACAGACTAAAATAAACACTTTCCTTGCTTGTTTTGTAGCAAGACTTAATAAAAAATATTTATTAAGGTTGTCTATATGAAAAAAAAAAAATACAAAATTTTTGGTGCAAATTAAGTCATAGTATGGGCATTGCATTGCATGGATATGCATAACAGTAATGCTGTGTAATGCCATTCAAGACTGATATCATAAAACCATTATGACAGATGGATGCCATAATTCATCAAGGCATTTGATGTCTGATAATCGGACACTGATATTTTTTGCTGTGGCTGTAATCACCATAAAATATCAAAATGTCATCCATCACTAGGCACTAATCATAACAACTTATCACAGCAGTTGTTATAATAACATACGGAGTTGTCTTAGAATCATAATTCGGGATTTAATTTAAGTTAAAGTCCTTGAGCCTTGTTAATGCTTCTGTTGTTTTCGTTTCCTTAAATGCATTCTGCGCTTAGTTATTAGTCGGAAAACTCGCTCTCGCTAAGATGAAATTGTAAATCAAATTTCTCTTGGGCCCCCAAGGGTGTTCCATCTCAAGCGCCGTCTGAAGAAGAAAGCACGGCTCCGTCAGTCACTCGACGTGAGACTGACACTAATGT
The DNA here is from genome assembly GCA_027497455.2 of Sardinella longiceps. Classification (NCBI taxonomy): domain Eukaryota; kingdom Metazoa; phylum Chordata; class Actinopteri; order Clupeiformes; family Clupeidae; genus Sardinella; species Sardinella longiceps. The sequence goes on along the minus strand of JAODXP020000015.1, from coordinate 30,614,412 downwards.
TTCCCCATCCTAGAATCCCATTACCTGAAGATTGTATCACAGTATGATGCAAATCTCTCACTTTGATTAAACCTAATGAATGTTAATGAATGAAAAGTGATGAAGAGAAAAAATGAACATCAAACAACAACTCATCCAACTACTGACAGAAGTAGAACATCTGTAGATGATACATTTTACTTCATACACCCTCCTTCATCTAATACACGAGTGCATCCACATTGTGCACCACTGTAAAACAAGACTTTACAGCCTTGATATATCAGGTTTACTTCACTAATTTCTGTGTTTTCCTGCACTGTTTGACTTGATTAAAAAATCGCTGTTATATTAGCCTACATGCTTTCATACCCAAAAACATGATTGAGAAAAAGTCTCATTAGTTTACCATGCCGAGCGTGATAACCTGACGAGTTTGATTCGGTGGAGGAAATAATTCTGGGACAAATCGGACGGAGATTGCAGAGAGCAGAACATGTATATAGATGTTCTGAAATGAAGCGATGTCGCAGAATGCATTTAGATGCACGCACACACACACACACACACACACACACACACACACACACACACACACACACACACACACACACACACACATACACACAAACAAACAAACAAACATATGCACACAGTTCTCACTAACTCCTCAGCAGCACGTCTGACAAACGCTGATAGCACATGCGTGTCACGCTGCCACTGAGCATGATTGCTTCATGGATGGCGGATCTGATAAGGCTGCGCTTATCCCCCCCTCTCAGAACCAGTGCGTTACCAATCAAATCACTTATCTCCCCATGCAAAGTGATGCTTTGGCAAAGCTCCGTCAATCAGCTGTGCTGCTCATGCACAACAGCCACCATAGAGAGAAGATGGGGTGGGAGGAGGGGGGACAGGAAGACATCAGCAGAGTTGCCCTCACAGGTCAACCTCTCAAACTCTCTCTTTTTTCACTCTCTTCCATTCCACGATTCCACTCTCCTTCTCTCTTTTTCACTCACTTTCTTTCTTCAACCCTCTCCAACAGTCCCTTGCGCTCTCTCTCTCTCTTTCACATATTTCCCCTTCTCAATCACCAGCACACTCTGCCTCTCCTTATTGCTTTTTTTCATTTCCTTCATGGATTCATCTCTCTCTCTCTCTCTCTCTCTCTCTCTCTCTCTCTCTCTCTCTCTCTCTCTCTCTCTCTCTACCAACAGTACTTAGTCCCTATTTCACTTATACCCCCCACTCTCCTCTCCATCACTCCATCACTACTCGTTGACCTTCTCCTTCTCTCTGGCACTGCCACCTTCATCTATTTCTATCTGAACATTTTTTTCTTTCACTACTCTTCTCATGCAGTCACTCACTCATTGGGTTACCCCGGTTACGCCCCCCCCCCCCCCCAACTCATAACTGGCGTAGATCCACTTCCTGATAGACTGAATCAAGCCAAATCACTGGGGGACAATATAGGTTTTTCACTCACTCACTCACTCATTCAGTCACTCATTCAGTCACTCACTCAACTTATTCCTTTTCCTCCAGCTCACACTATCTTCTTTCTCCGATACTTATTTTGTCACACCATCACACCACCAAGCTCATTCACACCTATTCACTACTCCCTCTCTCTCTCTCTCTCTCTCTCTCTCTCTCTCCCTCCCACTCATTCTTCCTCTCTCTCCTTTCCCTCGCTCACATAGGTCCAGTTGGGCCTCCACCCCCCTCCCTCATGCCTGCCTGCCTCCCTGCCTGCTGCCTCATCCACACACAGCAGCAGAGATGCACTCATGCTGATTGAGTTGCAGAGGTGATGGGGCCACTGCTCCACTGAGATGAGGAGTGGTTGAAGTTGATGTGTGTGTGTGTGTGTGTGTGTGTGTGTGTGTGTGTGTGTGTGTGTGTGTGTGTGTGTGTGTGTGTGTGTGTGTGTGTGTGTGTGGGGGGGGTGCTGTGTAGTGAGGCAGTCATCCTTTGCATCCTTTCGCTGCCACACCCTGCTGCTTCCACACGACCAGATTAATCACCGAGACGTCGGGAGAGATCAAACCTCTATCCACGTTTCCAAAACAAATAAACAACCAACACAAATAAATATATAAATAAACCAATATGCTAAGCAAACGAAGACGGCTGATCTCCCATCTTCCTTCCCCTCCCCTCCCCACCGCTGTCTGCTCCTGTCCCAGCATGCACTGCCTGTTTAATTAAAACTTACGGCCCCATCGCCTGGCCTGACAGCTGGTTCATACACAGCCAATTAAAACATCCTCTGGACCTCCCACGCTCTTCTCATCCGCCATCTATTACAGTAATATGCCCCTCTCTGCCACCCTCCTGTTTGGGCAATCTGCTCCAAACCTCACATTCAGAGACCCCCGCTCTCTTCCGTCTTATCTTCTCTCTACAGTCTTTCACCAACACCTCCTTATCATACCCTTATCATACCCTCTCATCTGCCAACAGCACCCCCCCCCCCCACACACACACACACACTTTGTCCTTCCCCAACTGAGCACCTGTTTTTATTCCCCTTAATGCACTGGCTCTTGGACATCTGCTTGTTTGGGGGCTTTAAGGGAGTTTATTAGGAAAAAAGAATGTTCACTTTTTTTTTCTTGTCACACTGTGCTCCAAAGGCAGATATCTCCCTGCTGCTTGCCTTCAGGGAGAGATTTCTTTCCTCTCCTCTTCTCTCTCTCTCTCTCTTTTTTTCCCTCCTTCTCCTCCCCAGACAGGCCGAGATAAAGGTGTGCGGAGGGACAGAGATGACAGGCGGAGTGGTGGAGGGGGAAAAGGAGAGCAGGAAAGAGGGAGAAGTTTTATTCCTTCATCTCGACAGAGGCGCTGCACTGTAATTGGCTCCTTAATTGTGTTTCTTAACTCCCATTGATCCGGCGCTCGGCGGCCTAATCTCATTAGCCTCTGATTTGTGAAGGACAGTAAAGCGGACGCTCCCCTCTGGTCCAGAGCCACGGGTCATTTGCTTTTATAACCTCAATGCTCCGACACGTGCGCCTTTCGTCCGGGCCATAAACCCTCAGGGCCACGGTGATGCCCCGTGTATCCCACGACGGTCCAGTAATTAACAAACTGGTTGGTGGCGGAATGCTCATCGGGGCATTAACTTCAGATAACATGAGGATGAGGAAGATGAGGAAGAGGAGATATGGCCATGTGGAGCTTGTGACATTAGATAGGAAAGATAATGTGAGGACAGAGGAGACTGGGCAGGCCAGTGGGTTAGAAGTCATAACCTGGGCTGAGGAAGATCCAAAAAAAGATGAGTTGCAGCAGCATCAGCATGTTTGTGCCCTTCTCCAAATTGTCTGCATCCTTGATGCTCCTCCAGCCCATAACATTAGAATTTTAAATGCTAATAGAGTCGCAGTCTAGCAGAGTTGCCTAAAGCCCAACAAAGACTCACTTTCTAAGTCTGAAATCATAACATTGACTGCCCCAGACTACCGCCCTGCTCCCATGTGTTCCCATAGGGCTGTCCTGTGGGCCATGGACCTTGGGGAGATCTATGTCCCCAGAGATGCAGTCTCAGGCAATACCAGATGGCACTCCATACAAGATCCCAATGCAAGAATGGCCTGGCTGCCTTTGGTAAGAAGTGCAAAACACGCTGGACAGGACTGGACAAGACAAAACGTCACGTGACCTTCAGCTGCAGGAGATCCTAATGCATTCATGCACCAGAGAGGGAAGAGGAAGAGGAGAGTGAGGAGGAGGAAGAGGAAGAAGATATGAAGAAGCGGGAGAGAGAAGCAGCTGTGATAGAAATGCGCCTCAGCTCAGCCGTGCTCTAAAGTCTGATGCGATCGCGACGGCAAAGAGACAGCGTCTCCACGAGCGACGCACTTCATCACAATCACACAGCACAGCAAAGCACAGCACAAGCACAACCCCTCCCCTTCGGTGGAGAGAGCGCGCCAAAGACTTTCCACTCTGAGAAATCTTGCTCTTTATCAGCAGCAGCTGTTTTCTGTGGGGATGCAGATCTTATAAACAGAGTGTAGCCATCTCACGTCCCACTTGTGCACTCGTCTCCTCTTCTCTCTCTCTCTCTCTCTCTTGCTTTCTCCTCTGTCTCTTCTTCCCTCATCTCATATTCCATCTCTGTTTCTGCCTTTTTCTCTTATTTCTGTCTCTTCTCTCAGGTCTTAGTTTCTTTCTTGTCACTCCTCTTTTTTCCCCATGTCTTCTACCTGCTCTCTACCACTTTTTTATTTCATCCCTCATCTTCTCAGTCATCCCCTTTTCCTCTCCTCCTTTTCTTCTGTTCTACCACTTCTCAACTATTCTTTGCTTTCCATATTCTCATTCTTTTTCTCTCCCAGCTTCTTCATTGCTTCTCTTTCTCCTTTTTTCATCCTCTCACCTCCTGCGATCCATCCACTTTTCTCTTTTCTTTTCTTCTCATTCTACTCTCCCATCCCTCCATTTTTGTGGTTGCTTGAGCCTGACGACCATGCTGCCGACAGACACGTCGGTTTCGAGAACGTTCCATCTGCGTGAGTAATCAGGGCGTGGGAGTGAGCGGGTGGACGTGGGTGGCAGTGGAGGCGCCGCGCTGACCTGCACAAACTGTCGAGCTTGGTAGCCTCGTAGCGAATGAGGGGGCTGAGGACCGTGGGAGAAAGAACAACAGCTATCGATTCCAAGAGCTCAACCACTAACTGCAGCTATCGTGTTCCTAACTCTGCCATGTTTCCAGGAGTCACGGCCGTATAAGATTAATCCGTTTGCTATTTGGCTGTGTGGAGTGGACCACCACATAGAGAATATCTTTCTTTCTATCTCTCCCTCTCTCTCTCACACACACACTCTCTCTCTCAGGCTAACTTCACTACATCCATGACCAATACAAAACTTCCCCGAGGACAAAGGGAAAACAAAGCCGACTAGCTGGATCTGTCAGCTTTGGGCTCCTGAGTTGTAGGCAATGCTACAAGAGAGAGGCTTGATTTCACAAGACTGCAAGAGAAAGAGAGAGAGAGAGAGAGAGAGAGAGGCAGGGGGCAAGGGGCTAAAGGGGTGATAGGAAAAGCAGAAAAAGGGAGCATGAGAAGGAATAGAGAAGAAGGGTGTGTGTGTGTGTGTGTGTGTGTGTGTGTGTGTGTGTGTGTGTGTGTGTGTGTGTGTGTGTGTGTGTGTGTGTGTGTATGTGTATGTGTTGGAGGGGTGTAAGAGAGGGAACATATGAAAGGAAATGGATGGATAAGGGGGGAAAGAGATAGAAGTATGTAGAGAGAAGAGCAAAGGGAAGGAGGATGAGGGAGAAAGAGAAGGACAGAATGAAAAACAGAACTAATTGCAGTGAGACCAAAGGGCTAAGCCTCTGAGGAACCTCCCGCCTGACTTATTCAAGTGGGCCTCAGAAATACCCTCACACTACCACACAGTCCCTCGGCAGCCGACACACACACACACACATACAGAGAGAGAGAGAGAGAGAGAGAGAGAGAGAGAGAGAGAGAGAGAGACACTCAGTCACATCACACACACATACTCACAGACTCATTCACGCATACATACACACACACATACACACCAACGCAGACACACACTCCTACTAGACAAACCTGAGAACACTCAACAGAGTTGCCCTCATTACAGTAAAACACACACACATTTATGAACATTCTTCCATATACAGTACACTGTAACACTACTGCACACACACACACACACACACACACACACACACACACACACACACACACACACACACACACACACACACACACACTTCTGCACACTGCCCCTGTGACAAGTTGATGTTTCAGGTCAGTGAATCCACATTTATCCTTTGAACACAAATAACTAATGTTTAATTCAGCCAATCCCCCGCCCCCCACCCCCACTCCTGCACACACACACACACACACACACACACACACACACACACACACACACACACACACACACACACACACAGTCCCCAACTGAGTATGGAATCACTTAAAATACCTCCACAGTCATGACTGTGCCCACACACACACCAGGCTTTCAAATCTGCATCTAGCATGTCCAAACTAACGCAGTCAAGCATGCCTGTCCCACACGCTTATGCAAAACTCCACCTCCCATTCATACACATGAGATTCCAGATGAGGAAGCACTCACACTGCATCTCTCTCAGACATGGAGTGAAAAAGAGATGCCATCACTGTCTGGTTTTAGTCTACTGTGGATGGGAGTCTCACATTCACAAACACATAGACAGCTTAGGGATACAGGAAGACATAACTGTATTTAAATGTTAATGTTAATAAATTGTTAGGCCTTAACTGTTGTATCAGTGATAAGATAAACACATTTAGGGGGTCCCTCTACACAATCCGTTAGCTACTACTTTAACCATCAGCAGGGGTGTCGTCATGGGGGAAAAGGGGGGACTGAGTTAGCAGAGCCCCAAATGTGGGGACGGTCCTTGAGGAGCTGGAACTGTATTAACATGAGTGAGGGGGGCCCATGGCCATTGCTTGTGCAAAGGACCCAGAATTGGGTGCTACGCCCCTGATTATCAGGCAAAAATTCCGGTCTCTGTACATAGCCTGTAGGTTTTGGGTGCGTCCTAAAGAGCCTTTGCTAGTTAGACAGGACTAAACTTCTGTCTTCCAGTACCTGGACACTATTAACCTGTTTGCATAACTCACATCTATGGCCAGCTCACATCAGATGCAAAGACAGCCATGTCTGTGTCCATATTCCCATACATTAGCAAAGGAGAGAAGCCTTTAGCTGCTATATCCGAGGCATCTAGCATTGCAGGGGTGACGTGGGAAATGAAGTTTTCATTTCCTCTAAACACAACTTAATGCCTTGGCCTCTCGGGCTGACACACTCCCCCTACAGAGCAAAGGTAATTAAAGTCACCTCCCGTGGCCTCCGCCAGCACAGCCAGCATCACCTTATCCATTAATATGCTAATTGGGTGTAGGCCTCGACCACTGTGCCTCGTGCTCCTCGTCCTAAATTAATTTCCCATAAACAGGAGCGTCAGGGGCCGCCGAGCTGGTCAGCCCGCGGTGGCTTTTTGCGGGCCAACCTGTGCATAGCAATGAGCCCTTATCAATTTTACATTCATCATGGGGACGTACGTGGTGCTGGAGAGTGTGAGGAGGAGCTGGAGGGGAAAGGCGGGCCCCTCTGCAACGGACACTGCTGCCACTGAGGATGAGGAGGGGTGGAGGAGGTGCTGGGTTTGCTGCTGCTTCTGAGCCAATGCGGACCAACCCCTCCCAAACTTTCCATCAGCCCAAACCCCCCACCTCCCTACACACACACACACACACACACACACACACACACACACCCTTACACACCCTCCCTCCTCAACCCCCCCGTGGTCCTGTCAGCTGGCCACCGGCTGCGCCAAAATCACAGCCGTTTATCACCGCTGACACCCTGGAGACCCACTTGAGACCTCAGTGCTGTTATTGCTGCTGCTGCTGCTGCTACTGCTGCTACTGCTGCTGGCCAGCTAACTCCACCACTGCCCGCCACCGCCGCCGCTAACTCTCCAGTCATTGCTAACTCTGCAGCTGCCACTGCTGGGATGCTGGGACTGCAAGTATATGGGCTAGTGTTCCTGCTGAGGTTGGCCACAACCCGATGCTACTCAGTCCAGTCCACTCACGTCCATGGCCGGGCCACCAGGGAGGGAGAGGGGCCGAGCAACAGCCAAACAAACGCTAAAGGAAATTATGGAGCAGGTCTGTCTGTGACAGCCATGGGCTCTGGAGGCAGAGAGGGGATGGGGAGGAGCATTTACTGCTGCTGCTGCCACTTCAGCTATCTTGCCCTCCCAGGGCCCAGAGAGATGGAATGGAGGGGGCAGTGGGGTGAACACGCTTGCAGGTGTCATCAGTGTGTGTGTGTGTGTGTGTGTGTGTGTGTGTGTGTGTGTGTGTGGTGTGGTTCTTGTGTGTGTCCATCTGTGCATCCTTGTCTCTGTGTGTGTGTAGTGTGTATGTCTCTGTATGTGTGTGTGTGTGTGTGTGTGTGTGTATGTTCTGTGTGTGTGTGTGTGTGTGTGTGTGTGTGCTGCGTGTGTGTGTGTGTGTGTGTGTGTATGTGTGTGTGTGTGTGTGTGTGTGTGTGTGTGTGTGTGTGTGTGTGTGTGTGTTTGACTAGGTGCCATAATGACAGTGTGCAGAGATGGAGGAGCTGACAGAGGGGTGAGGGTGTGTGTGTGTGCAGAGGCCAGATTACACACCCTCCTCACTGCAGGCTATCTCTCTGTCACTGAACACCCTCACAGCACAACAGCAAATGGGTTCCAACATCGCATCATTGTTTATAAACAAGGTTCGGGGAGACAATCAGTCATTGTTTACATAATGTCACTGTGTTATGATTTTAATACAGTCAACCTAGTAATACACTAAATATAATCAACGTTACTGATAAACATCATTGCACTTTATACAATGTAAACTAAAATGACATCAATATATTATACAACTTCTAGTTCTTACATTCTGTTCGATTTGGTCCGATACACATGTATGTTTTCAACAGGAGTTTTCCTAAGTTTGTGTGGCTAGCACACAATTAATTACACAGGTGAGATGACGAACTGTGGTAATGGCCCCTCACACCTGCCTCTTTGTCAGGGTCATCCACACCTGCTCAACAGGTTGGCTATTAATGAGAGACACCAGCTGTGGCACCTCTTTTCCCACGCTGCCACTCAATTCTGTTTGTACCCTGGTGCCTGCCTCTGTGTGTGTGTGTGTGTGTGTGAGAGAGAGAGAGAGAGAGAGAGAGAGAGAGAGAGAGAAAGAGAGAGAGAGATGTGACAGTGTGTCTGAACCAATTCTCTAGTATCATACCTCCATCTGCTTCGTTAGCCTGCTGGTGACCTTGGACAAACTGGGTGCGTCTGGGCATCACGAGAAGAAGCGGTCAGCAATCATTAGAGCAATTACCTGAGAAACAGAAGGTTTGGGGTGTGTGTGTGTGTGTGTGTGTGTGTGTGTGTGTGTGTGTGTGTGTGTGTGTGTGTGTGTGGTGGGTGGGGGAGGGTTATGTGGTCTGTTTCTACAAGCCTGTAATGGGGGCCCAGAGATGGCAGTGGTGGGAGGACAAAATGGGAAGATGGGACAGAGAGAGGGGACAGGGGAGGGAGAGAGGGAGGGAGGGAGAGGGAGTTCTAAATAGGTCATAATGAGAGAGGAAAGGGTAGAGTATACTGTTTGTTTGTGTATGTGTGTGTGTGTGTGTGTGTGTGTGTGTGTGTGTATGTGCGTAATAGAGAGAGAGAGAATGATACTGTATGTGTGTGTGTGTATGTGTGTGTGTGTGTGTGTGTGAGAGAGAGAGAGAGAGAGAGAGAGAATGATACTGTGTGTGTGTGTGTGTGTGTGTGTGTGTGTGTGTGTGTGTGTGTGTGTGTGTGTGTGTGTGTGTGTGTGTGTGTGTGTGTGTGTGTGTGTGTGTGTGTGTGTGTGTGCACACTGTGTCGTACAGTAATGAGAGGGTGCAAAGACAGACGAGCAGGAAGGGAAGTCATCTCCAGGAGAGGTGAACCTCTAGAGGGATAATTACCCATCACTTCTCCTAACTTAAATAATGTGTACAACTCAACTCACACTACAACTCTAAGAATAGCTTGCCCAGGGTCTTGAGGGGGACTCATATGGTGCTCAGTGTTTTTTTCTTTAAATAATTCACAACAGCTGCCTTGGAGTTTTTCCCCCTATATTTCTCTACCTATTCATTTTACCTCAGCCTTGTCGGAACACATTGAGAAGTCAACCAAAGACATGAAGATGAATTCATAAGGTGGGTCTAATTAACATGTGTCAAGTTGATTGGCTGTTTCCACCTGGCATAATGAATTGTGGGACATCACTTGTCACCTTTCCTTTCATAGGATGCTTTAGCATACGCTATGCTGGGAAGGGTATAAAAGATAGCTCTGAGATCACCTTCCCTAAGCATTTACATGGGTCATGATGATGAGAGAAGGGAGGCTAAGGTGATACAGTGTGTGTGTGTGTGTGTGTGTGTGTGTGTGTGTGTGTGTGTGTGTGTGTGTGTGTGTGTGTGTGTGTGTGTATGTGCATCTTAATGAGAGAGTGCAGATGTAGACGAAGAGGAAGAAAAGCTCCAGGAGCATATTTACCCATCACTGCTCTGAACTCAAAGGAGAACTCTGGCTCATAAGAACCTATATTCCATGGCTAAATGCCATTGATTACTATCAGCGGTCAAAAAATTTAAACACATAGGTGCTACTGTAGCAGGGCCGAGTTATCACAGTTGCAGGGACTTTGCTAAGTCAGATCATAAACAAATTGATATGGACATTTTCCATCAACAAATAATAGGCCACTGAAGAGGCTACACACCTACTGTATGCAACATAGCCACGAGTACAAACAAAACAATAAGCATGTGTGCACCTAATAGTGGGGCTCTAGGGATAGTATACCATGCTCAAGGCCTTGAGGTGAACTCAGACTGCATTTTCTTTAAATAATTCAGATAGTAGTGGTCAGAAGGTGGAGAGACAGGGGCTACAGTAGTATGGGAGGAGAAGATGGAGGATGTGTGTCTGGAGGACTACTGGGTGGAGCAGGGGCCAGGGGGGTCGTCTGACACGCGTTCCCCACAGCCAATCAGAACACTGCTCTGTGGTCAGTGCGGTTGTGTTACCTTGCTCATCTCCACACAGGCATGAACTAGAATTGAATGTCCCACCCTACCGACACACACACACACACACACACACACACACACACACACACACACACACCTGCTCTTTGCACCCTTCATCAGACTGTGGTGTACCGGTGCATGACTGGGCTTTCGGAGAAGGAGGAGGAAGAGGAAGAGGAGGAGGAGGAGGAGGAATGGCATAAAGGTGGCCAAAGGTCACCTATTGTCTGTCGCTGCAGGACCACAAGCAGCAGCAGGCCATTGCCCACTGGCTGGGGAAGAGAGGTGGGGTGGTGGGTGGACAGAGATCAGATTCACTCACATCACTGCCTCCCCATCAAACACACACACACACACACACACACACACACACACACACACACACACACACACACACACACATTCTATTTGCCCTTTCAGTCTGCAGGGAAGGGACAGATTTGCTGAAGACAGTGGGGGTGAGGGACAGGAGGAGGTGATGGTGGATGGATGGATGGATGGATGGATGGATGGATTGGGTGACCAAGGAGAGATGGTGGCTGCTGTGAGGATGGAGAGAGAGAGAGAGAGAGAGAGAGAGAGAGAGAGAGAGAGAGAGAGAGAGAGACAGGGAAAAGAGAGAAGACAGTTGGATGTGGCAGAAGGGGGGAGCAGCTGGGAGTTGGGGTTGAAGATGTGTGTGTGTGTGTGTGTGTATGTGTGTGTGTGTGTGTGTGTGTGCGTGCGTGTGTGCGAGGGGTTGGCAGCCTGCTAGAAAATCTTAATTTCCTGTCTGAGCCGATTGCGGGCACTGATTACACCCCCTCAGCTCCTCTGGAGAGGTGCTAGGCACGCGTCTCAGAGCGACAGCGACGCCGGGTCGAGCACCGCTCCAGGAAACGCAAAAGCCACGGGGACGTCAGGCTTCAGCGCGCCGGCGAATGAGAATGAGTGATTAAAGAAGAAAGCAACGGAAAGCAAAGAGGCTGTGTTTGGGAGGGGGTGTGAAAAACAGAGCCAGAGAGAAACAAAAAGAAGAAAAAAACAGCGAAAGCGACATAATGAGAGAGAGAGAGAGAGAGAGAGAGAGAGAGAGAGAGAGAGAGAGAGAGAGAGTGAGAGAGAGGGAAAGAGAGCTAGAGAGGGATAGAGAGATCAGGATGGAGAGACAGAGAGCCTCAAACTTCCCCAGTTGTTTCATGGCTCATTATTCACCTATTTAGCCATGTTTATGTGCCTCTCAGCCCAGCGCCGGCGCCCACACACACCCCTCAGAGGGGAGTCGAGGATGGGGGTGGGGTGTGTCTGGGGTGGGGGTGGAGGGTTAGAGAGCTCTCTGTTCAAGTCTGCAGCAGCAGGAGGCATCGCCTGACCAAGAGCCAGGATCTGGCAGACCCTCTGCAGGTGAGGGTTACACAGCCACAGTGGGGTAGGGCCAGGGCACTATAGAAACATCCAACAAACTCACACTCAAAGCAGCTACCTGCTGAGCGTCTATATTTACACACAGACAGACATTCGTCTGGGTCTATGCGCATAGACAAACACCTACCTAGTGCTACAGTCACGTATAAACACATATATTAGGAAGAGAAACCACCGCACATTGGTATATATTTATTTTATTGAGCAACACATTTTGCAAGTTGCTCCTTCAGGCTCAATTCCAAACTATAAGAAAGTGCACTATAAATAAGCGAGTGCACTACAAGTGCACTACATAATCTACAAAATCTACCCTAGTTTACTTTCATAGATATATGAATTATTACTCACACATGGGCTGAGTGTACTGTCACACAGAAACAGCTAGTATCCTATCTTCACCCACCCTCTCATGGCCCCACAGGTACTCATAAAACTCACCATAAACACAAGGAACTGTGATCAAAGTGTGTCAGACTTCATGTCTGAGAATGGCAAAGCAATCCTGTCCAAAAATTAGATTTACTGTTCTGTGAGCATATACCCTAAGATGGGTAAAAAATTGTCCTCTGACAACTCTAGACTGGTGGCTGATCCACAGGAGCAGAGGATTTACTGTACCGTCTGCGTCATAGGAGCACCTCAGTGGCACCTATGGGTGCATCAGTTAGTTTCTGCCCTTTTTCAGACTGATACGCTCCTGAAGAAGAAAAGTGGGACAAGGAGAAAGTAGAATGAGAGCGAAATAAAAACGTGGTCAAACAAGAAAAAAAAGAAAAGCCTTACTGTAAATGTGCAGGCACTACTGTGGTCTGTGAGTGGCTTTTGACTGCTGCAGTGGTTCAAACATGGAACATTCTGGATCTAAAGAGAGAGAGAGAGAGAGAGAGAGAGAGAGAGAGAGAGAGAGAGAGAGAGAGAGAGAGATGTGTGTGTGTGTGTGTGTGTGTGTGTGTGTGTGTGTGTGTGTGTGTATTGGGGGGGGGGGGTGTTGGCAGTGGGACCAGAGGAGACCCCAGTAGCACCGCGTCAACCAGGAACGAAAATGAAAGATTCAACATGCTGGCCTACTTACAGGCGACACGCAGCCACACACGCAGGTCTTTTCCTTGTTATTTTAACAGCTCGCCCTTCAATTTTTAATGTAGACATATGGTCACAGTGAAAAAATTCCACCTCCAGCCCGCCCCTCACACTCCACTCCACAACCATCACCCTCCTCTCTCCCCT
>JAODXP020000015.1:30586113-30596113 GCA_027497455.2 Sardinella longiceps | reverse complement strand
CTCAGATGCCCTCACCAGTGTTGAGCCTTCTGGAGTCCCAGCTGTACAGCTCTCTCTGGCCATAAGCACCTCTGACACCTCCAGTGTGACTCAGCTCATTGTAGCCCTCCACTCAGACACTCTCAGTCCCAGCCACCACACTTTACATTCAATCAACCTTATACTTCTAATTAGCACATAGCTACCATTTGCTACAAGTCACAATGACATTAGGAATGACCTAGTCCAGTGGGTTTGATTTTAGTAACATGTAATGACTTCTGACAACGGCATAGTTCCATTCATTACCTGTGTAATTACATAGTAATAACACCACTTGGTTAAGGGTTTTTTTTTCATTGTGATCCATGACAAATTGGCTGATTTGGTGAATATTCTCCTCTCTTCCCTCTTGCTAGTATTAGAGCAATTTAGACGATATAAGGCAATCAACAATGTGGTGGACGTTCAAACATGATCCAAGACATTTGATTGGCTCTTGAGGTTAAATGACAACATTTCACCAGGATTGATGACTACACCTCTATTACAAAAGGCATGACTAACCTCAGATCCATAGCACTTGTCATGTTCACACATCAATAGTGTGGCCACAGGACAAAGAGGAAAACTCAGTTCCCATTTGGCAGTGAACAATTACTTGAAACATGCAGGCAGAGTTTTTCTGCTATCCCTTCATGAAGAAACCAAGGCTAAAATAGGCTATAATAGGCTACAATATATTTTGTCATTACTGTGGTTAAAAAGGTTGTGTAGATTTGAAAAAAGGGGTATTAGAGGGTTGGGTTACGCCTCTCCCTACAGTACGTCCTGTTCATCAGTGTTACATTATATGGGCGATTAAATGTGTGGACCTGTGGCTGTGTGTACATACTGGGTGATGGACTACAGGGAGTGTAAATAAACAGTAAGTATCCTCCATGCGCTACCTGAATACACACATACACAAATACACACACACACACACACATTAAAATGCCAGCACGCAGAAGCACGTGGTAGTGGGCCAGGTGTGGATGATTCGTCTCCCGCAGGAATCACAGGACTTAATTACCCTCCCAGCTGGCTGACTCTCTACTCACATGTCAGCATGCAAAGCATAATAAAACACACACACACACACACACACACACACACACACACACACACACACACACACACATACAGTACACACACAACCACACACACACAATCACACTGACATAAAGCATAAAGCTGTCATACACACAAACAAACAAATCCTTTACACACACACACACACACACACACACACACACACACACACACACACACACACACACACACACACACACACACACACACACAGACATAAAGCACAAAGCTGCCACACATGACACACACACAAATAATCTTTATGCCCCTCGTATACTATTCACCTCAGCTGCTGAAAATGCCTATAGTGAAATAAACTGTACAAAAGTGCAATAAACAAAGATGGCATCCACCCTGGGCTTTGTCAGTGTTACCACCACCACCACCCCTCCCAAATCGTCTGGCCGTGAATCCTGCACCTTGTGTCATCATAAAAAAGTGAGACATTATGTAAGCATTTTTTTCAAAAGTATAAAAGGCACACATTCTTGTTTTCAGACAAACACAAACAAAAAGAAGAGGGGGAAAAAAGAGAGAAAGTATGTCAGCATACAGAGGTTTGGTTTGGAGAATATGGCACCACTCCTGCACCAGAGAGAGTGGAGCTAAAGCTAAAGCTAAAGCAATCTCACAGTGTGGACTATCAGCCCATATAACCAGCCTCCTCAATCACCAACCTGTTATTGATGAGTCTCATTTTTTCCGTTTTATTTGTGCGTTGGGCTTACTGTGCGCCCCGCTTGCTCGTACGCAGGCAGGTTATACTCTAATTACAGGAGGTCATAAATTATGGATGGTTGCCTGCCGTTTAAAGCAGCTCGTTTTCTGTTTTGTATTTTAATGCGATTAAAGTGTATGGGGAAGACGAGGCCATCAATAAGAACGGCAGTGCGACCGAGGAGGCTTGGATTGCAAATACTCCGCTCCAGAGAAATAGGAAAACAAAGAGAGGTGGGTGAATATGAATAGAATAGAAACAAATGCTTTTACTTAGGATGCTCCTTCTACACCGAAATGGCAAAACAAAAAAAAAAGGTTGTGTATTTTTCTAAGCTGCTATCCAAGGGCAAACTATTCAATCACCCGTTCACCTTGGTGGGGGGAGAATTTCTCATTTGTCACTAACTCATCTGGGTAAATCAAGAACAAAACAACTCCAGGTGTTCTAAATGCCAAGCATGTTTGCTGTGGACATGCGTGCTTGCACAACACACCAGGGCTGAACCCATGGCTTACATACCTGAGCCTGCACTATTAAACACAACTCCAGTGGTATTTATAATGCATAACCTGTAACCACTTCAGCCCACCAAACGGAAACTGGAAACTGACTTTAATCTTGGTGCATTTGCTAGAGGACAGAGAGAGAGAGAGGGAGGGAGGGAGAAGGAGAGGGAGAAAGAGAGAGAGAGAGAGAGAGAGAGAGAGAGAGAGAGAGAGAGATTGGAGAAATCAATTCATTTATAGTTCATAAGGTACACTGGAGGGAGGACTGAATCATCAGTGAATGGTGGTAATGATGTTGTGCAATTAAATGCTTTACAACTCTGTTTCTTGTCTCAAAAATGGCAACGCTGTGCTGTTTATCGTCCTGCCAATACAACTCATTTGAACAGTAGTGGAAATTGGAGGGAAGGAAAGAGGAAGAGAAAGAGACGGAGGGAAGGAGAGTGAGAGGGAGAGAAGGAGAGAGAGAGAGGGAGGGAGAGAAAAGGCAGTGGCAAGCACAATCAGTCACAGATGAAAGTCATTTGTCTCAGTCTGCACAGCACTCATTCAATTATTCTCTAACTGTTTACTTTGGTGGCAACAGGGACGTGCCAGCAAAAGTATTGATTTGGTTATTTTTATATCAGGCCATTAAATAGCCATACTAAGACAAAATGGGATGGAATTAAGTGCTTTCACTCCAACTATTACCCAGGCGAGAATGGAGCATGTTATATATTGTGTGTTAGTTTCTGTGTGTGAACGTGGAGCTGAATTACGCTTGTTCTAGAAGTTGCTGTAGACCAGTGGTTCTCAAACTTTTTGTCATTCCCCACTTAAGAAGGCAGAGAATTTTCACGCCCCACCTGGAAGTCTAATTTGCGCACATATCTCTGTGAGAAATACTTTGCGAGTATAGGATTTTTGTCAATGTTAGAATTTTCATGTTACTAATTCAAAACCAAATTTCTCTCAAACCCTTCATCACAGCAAATAGAAATTTACTGTCAAAATGTGCTTATCTGACGTATAACTGTAAATTGGAGGGGCAAAGAGATGTCTCGCGCCCCACCTGTCATGTGTCTGCGCCCACTAGTGGGGCCCGCCCCACAGTTTGAGAAACACTGCTGTAGACAGTAAGTCCAGGTTGACTATTTTGGTCAAGTTGAACCATGGGGCAATGCCGGAATCATACACATTTTACTCTGGATCATGTCATTTATTAATTCCAATGAGTCCAAAGTGGGAAACTTCAAAATTGCAGTTAAATCCTGCATGTGGGGGCTTTTAGGAAATGCTGTTTTGATTGAACTGTAAACATATTCCTTCAAAGTGTCTCACTAAAATGCCTAACTTAGTGAAGCCAAATCCACCCACTATATGTCAGCATGCAAACCCCACTCACCTCTGCACTCAATTAAGAGTTCTCATCCCAACTCCTGTGTGTGTGTGTGTGTGTGTGTGTGTGTGTGTGTGTGTGTGTGTGTGTGTGTGTGTGTGTGTGTGTGTGTGTGTGTGTGTTTGTGTGTGTGTGTGTGTGTGTGTGTGTGTGTGTGGTATAGCATTGGGTGGTAAAGCAGCAAAAAATAGAGCAGTGAGAACCCAATTGCTGACTCATGAAAAGCGTCTGAGCCCAATTACAGCCCAGGAATGGCTGGCGCCCCACCGAGAGACTGAGGCTCCGCTTGCGCCCCTCACGGCAATTTGTCACATCATGCCTTTAAAGAGATGTGGACGAGCCCAGTGCAAACAGCACAGCAGAGAAGCAGGAATTAGTTCAGTGACAAGGCACATTTGCTGCCCAAATGAAGTCCTTGCTGCATGCAGCCGCCAGGGGAGAGGAGCGTGTCGGGTCTTAAGCGGGTTTTTATGTTGTGCTGCTGGTGCCCTCACTTTGCCTGTGAATTTTTGGTACTAGCAGCACATGACCACATCACTTGAAATTTCAGTCAGAAGACTTGACATTTGGGCTGTCACAAGCCATCAGAGTGAAACAGTGAATGCACACTGCCATCAAAGTGCCATTTTTCCAGCTGGCTGTCATTTTCACAGCATTATGACATTGGACAACAAAGGACTTTATGCAATCATATTTTGAGTGAAAAATCAGGAGGCAAAGTCAATATTTTGATGTTGGCTAAACTTCAAAGAGAAGCTGTCCCATGCTGAGAGATGAAAACATGCCTCAGTCAGACTGAATCTATACGTGTGTGTGCATAAGTGTGTGTATGTATGTGTGTGTATGTGTGTGTGCATAACTGTGTGTGTGTGTGTGTGTGTGTGTGTGTGTGTGTGTGTGTGTGTGTGTGTGTGTGCATAAGTGTGTGTGTGTGCATAAGAGTGTGTGTGTGTGTGTGTGTATGTGTGTGTGTCAGCACTCGGTGTGTGAAAGATAGCTCAGTCCAGCGCCCGAAAATGCAAGCGCAAGTTATTTATTTGCCGACACTGATTACCACTCCAGACAAGGCTGAACCAGAAGTAAAACACAAATTTCCAATTTAGGAACAGCGTACGGTGAATCTGGGCCCTAAATTGGGCTAGTCTGCCCAATGCGATGCTAGTGGAGGATGCAGATAAGTGGGCATGGGCGCAGTAATTCAAAAGCGACGGGCCGGCCTAATCTGTTGAATGGGACAAAGCCTTAACCCAAAACTCATTTCTGCTACAGGGGCACTGTGCTTTGTCTGCAGAAAAGGAGATTTGTGGAAAGAAAAAGTTTGCCTTTCTTTCTTTCTTTCTTTCTTTCTTTTTTTAATATAGTTGAGCACAAAAGCCTGTGCCTGCGGAAAAAAGGAGGCCGTTATAATTCACGTCACAGCGGAACGGCAGTCAACGCTTGCGCTCGGAGAAATGCTTCTCCCGCTCTGGCTTGCTTGCTTGTCGCCATTCCATCGCTAGTTCCCATCAGCCCCTGTATGACTTCCTCGAGTCTGCACTCTGCAGCAGGGTGATAATGGTGGCGGTGTGTGTGTGTGTGTGTGTGTGTGTGTGTGGGGGTGTATGAGGGAGTGAGACAAGAATGGGGAGTGAAGAGAGAGAAAGGGAATGATGTATGTAAAGAAAAGAGAGAGAAAGGGCAAGACAGAGAGGGTGGGAGAGAGAGAAAGAGAGAGAGGATGAGGGAGAGAAAGAGGAAGAGAAAGAGAGAGAAAAAGAGGCAGAGCCCATCAGCAGACCTCATTAGCGGCCCACTCAAACTCACAAACAGGCAAACAGGCCCCGGCTCTAATTGGGTGGTGAGCTGGGGGACTGGAAATAGACAAGAGCCTTCCAAACAAACATTAGTGCGCCATCGAAGTCCCTTACAGACATGGCACACCGCACAGACGTACGTAAGACACAAGCACAAATAGTGTCCCTGTCAAACCGCTCAGCCAATGAGGACACAGACGCTTTGCATGTTGATGCTACCAGCACTTTAGAGGAGTTTCAGGATTGAGAGATCATGCAGATGGCTGTGATAACATTCTCATTATTATTACCTCCGCCAAGGACGTTATGTTTTTGCCAGAATTTGTTTGTTTGTTCATTTGTTTGTCTGTTTGTTAGCAACTTTGAGCCAAAAGTGATCGACAGATTTGCATTACATTTTTACACAAAGGTGTGTCTTTGTCCAAGGAAGAACCCATTATATTTTGATGATTATACGGATCAGGATCTGGACTCAAAAGATTCAAAAGATTCCTCACCATTGACAGATGTCTCATCCATCTGTAATCTCCAGAACTCTAGCGGGCGACCATATAGCCTTGCCGAGGTCTGCACTCTCCGAGAGATCTAAGATCTAAGAACAGCATTAAATACCACAGTTTAGCCTCCACATTAGATTTTGATAAGAAATAGCATTTTGAAAGTTATAAAAGCCTAAGGAAAGAATGATAATTTTCTTTAAATGCCAAGTAATTCCCTCATCTCATCTCTCTCTCTCTCTCTCTCTCTCTCTCTCTCTCTCTCTCTCTCTCTCTCTCTCTCTCTCTCTCTCTCCTTCCCCCCTCTCTCTCTCTCTCTGGCAGTATTATTAATAATATTAATAAAAATAGTTTGGCCTCTATCATGCCCAGAGGTACAGACAGAGATGAAAACATTTCAAACGTGTGTGTGTGTGTGTGTGTGTGTGTGTGTGTGTGTGTGTGTGTGTGTGTGTGTGTGTGTGTGTGTGTGTGTGTGTGTGTGTGTGTGTGCGCGTGCGTGTGTGTGTGAACGAGCAGGTGTAGAAGCCACGGGTGAGATGAAAAACTAAATAAAAAGCAGAGAATGAACCCCTTTGGGGTGGGAAAGAGAGAAACAGAGAGAGAGAGAGAGAGAGAGAGAGAGAGAGAGACGGAGAGATTTCTTATCATAAATGAAGAAACAATGATCCAACCGTGTCTTAAATTATAAATGCTACAGCAGTTTCCTACTGAACTGTGATTAGCACCAGAAATCTCTAGTTTTACAGTATGCCAGGAAATGCAATATTCATGTTTCTCCCCGTATGCATCTAATAAGAAGACTGTCTCTAATTCATGCGTTTGTCATTTGGCTCTGCCTGCACAAGTAATTACTTGCATCAGAGATTACTTCATTAATCCAGACGTTTTAAGATGGCTCAGGCATTCCAGAGGAGATTATGCCTCAGATGAAGTAAGAGAACAGTCTGAGATCGAAAAGATCCTAAACACCAACCCCTCAGATTGTGTACACAAATCACATATCCAATTCCCAACTGTTGTAACTGATACAATGGCAACAACATTGCCTTGTTTGATGTGTGTGTGTGTGTGTGTGTGTGTGTGTGTGTGTGTGTGTGTGTGTGTGTGTGTGTGTGTGTGCGTGCATGCGTGTGTGTGTGTGTGTTTTCACGGCTGGTACATCGAGTGCAAAAGCTCTTTTTCAGCAAGCCCTGTTGTTTTTCCTCCAGCTCTTCCACTGAAAGGCTGATTCATTTTATTGACTGATGAAGACAGGAGGTAAGGAGTACTGAGGAATGGACAGGAAATGCTTATGCAAAGAGACAAACACTGCCTGATGATATCAGTCTGTGTGTGTGTGTGTGTGTGTGTGTGTGTGTCTATATGTGTGCAACTGTGTGTGTGTGTGTGTGTGTGTGTGTGTGTGTGTGCGTGCGTGTGTTTGTATGTATATATGTGTGCAACTGTGTGTATGTGTGTGTAAGTGAGTGTGTGTGTGTGTGTATGTGTGTGTGTGAGTGCATCCATCTGCAGAGGCGTGCCCCTGCATGCATCTCTCTGCTCCAGCGTTCTCCGCTCGATATGTGATGGACCTCATTGGAAAGGCAAACTGACAGCTATGTTTAATTTCCCCGCAATAACACAAAATTGAACACACCACACGGACGGGAAGCGAAAAAAGGCTTTTCATCAAGCACGAGAGCCCTCCACAACACTGCTACTGTCGGCCTATAATTCCACCGCCCGCCTCTGGCACAAACAGCTTGCACAAACTTATTTGTCACAAATCATAACGAAAGAACAAATAACCTTGGATTTATACTCCACAAACCTTGGCCGCAACTTAGAAACTTCGAGAATGAGAGAGAGAGAGAGAGAGAGAGAGAGAGAGAGAGAGAGAGAGAGAGAGAGAGTGTGTGTGTGTGTGTGTGTGTGTCTATGTGTGCGGGGAACGTGATCATGGGTCGCCCATATTTATCCTCCTGTATTTCTTTACAAGCAGACATCCAAGCTGAGACTGCTTTGTAATCAACTGCATGCACAGGTCAATAGATTCCCACTGTTTGGTAAAATCATAGTGACACTCAAAAATCAGAGATGCGCTCTCTTAACACCTTCTCACTTTGACCATACCAAATCACAAAACATACACAAAAACAAACACACACACACACACACACACACACACACACACACACACACACAGCCTTCAGCACTAGGGCAATGCCATGCCCCTGGCCGAGGGTTACATCATCAGTGTAGACCCCGTTAATGAGCATGTATGGATGAGTCACCCTAACAGGAGGAGGGTAGCAGCAACCCTATGGTGCCGTTAAAACACACACACACACACACACACACACACACACACACACACGCACAGACACTCAGACACACACTCTAATCACATTTCTGAGGCGTAGCAGCCCATCCGCGGCCTGCACACAACACAACTGCAGCTAAGTCTATTTTCTGAACATTTTGCTCGTTGCCGAGATGAAAGTGTTTTGTGAGGCTGACGACGCAAGCAAGCCGAGCGGAGATGAATATTTATACATGTTTATATATAAACGGCACACACGGGACTCTTCCCTTCCCTTCCCCTCCATCCAGCTGACGGAGATTCCAGCTGTAACTATCCTCCCCGATCCCCCCACCCCCCCACCCCCCTTCCTAGGCATCAACAACAAACTTGAAGCTGGAAAACACAAACATGCACGTTGTTCTCTGGCTCTGTATTTCTCAACTATATTTTCTTCCTAGCTGTCTGAAGTTAGAATTCCACCAGTCTTCTTCGGGCTTTGTCAGTCCGTTCCAGTCCAGAGGCACAAATATACGCTGACACCAGACATCATTTCACTGCATTTCTTTCACCCAGTAGCTATATGCATGTGACAAATAAACTTCCTTGTAACCTTGTATCCTTGCACTCAACTCTTTGTGAGATGCTCCATTTTGAGAGAGGGGTTAGTGCACACAGTTGCCAAAGTGGCGTATAAAAAGCCAGCACCTTCCGAAGCATCTTCCCACTAGTGCGTCCTTAAAGAGAGTATGTTCCCTGCTGAGGCTCGACATCTCAGCTGAATTATGAGGTCTGAGCGAGAGAGGCACACTCTTTCTTCAGCCCAGGCGAGACAGCTACCGCTCTGAGATGAAAATGATAGCGGTGTCGCTGGGGCTGCCCATTTTCGTCCGGTGCACGTCACTGCAGGCCCACCGGTTGAATCCATTTCTGCCCACATGTGCACTAACGAGGAGCGCATGAGAGACGTGTCAACTTGGGTAGAGTGCACCAGCCGGTCATGCTTATTTTCTAGGAGACACAGACTCCTGTTCAAATCCTTCAAAAACTACTCACTAAAAGTGGTAGTTCGGGCAAACTTACAGCCAGGCTTTTTCATCATGATGACAAGTAGGAGTCGCATACACCTTCAGAAGTTTGATTATGTAGACCAAAGCTGTGTCAAAGTTTGACCAACTTTTGTGTTCACAACATTTTTAGCCACTAATGAAGCTAATATTTCACTGGTTGTTATGGTGAAAATAGCCGTGCTTCAAGGTTACCCAAGGTATTACTTTAACCTGCTCTGTTATTTAAAACGCTCTGCAAAATATATTCACAAACAACAACATGCCCTTCTCCATAGTCCACTTCACTATATTTGCATTTATATAACCTCCAATAATCATTTCATGACACCACGCAACACCAAACTTACATTTTTAAAGCATTCTTCATATGGACTCAGACTCCAGGACTACCGGTAAGTCAATTCTCTGAAAGTCTCCTTCATCTGCTTTTATTCTCCCACAACCCCCTTCATTAACAGAGAAATCCATCCATTTTCTTCCAACTCATTGACGATGCAGATTATATATTATGTACATGTATATTATGCCAGAAGCAGTTGTTGATCTTTGTGTTGCACATGTATGTGCAGATGGCTGACTTGTCAGGGGACTCAGGAGACAATGTTCAGACTCTGCTCTGAGCATGTTATAGCATA
>JAODXP020000015.1:30575745-30586013 GCA_027497455.2 Sardinella longiceps | reverse complement strand
TGCACAGTGTGTCAGTGGAAGTTTGTGGGTCAGAAGTCTCCTTCTATACAAATTGAAATAGTTTTTGGTACATGCTAATTGGACATTTAATTAGCTCCAATTCTGATAAAACATAAGAACACAAAAAAGAGAAAATGGGTTTTAAACTATTGTTCTGAGTTGAAGAACCTTATGTAGTACCATCATTTCTTTCTAAGTGGATAAGCGCGACCTGATCAACTGTATTTGCCAGTGAGGGGTAACCATAAGGAGTGGAAAGCTATACAATTCTAAAATAAGTGTTAAAATAATTGGAAGAGAGAGATAAAAAAGCTAAGTTGAGAACATCAATAACTTTTTCAGAAAAATGGAAACATCAAACAGTCGGCGTAGTAAAACCAGAAGTTCATGAATTCCTAGGCCAGTAGGCCTAGAGGGGCGTTGTCTTATTCCACAGTGGAAATTGATTATGAAATTATATTGTTGATATTGGAATATGTGATTGATTACAAAATTATGGATACAATTTATAGAAAAGAAACTTTCATAGGAGTATAGCAAACTCTTTGGTAGTTTCTAAATGGTGTACAACGTTTGGATTATTACCTTTTGAGTTTGGCTAAGTTGATGTGGATGTTTCTAGTATAATTGGATTGGATTGTAGAGATATTGATATCTAATTGGCTTCTCGGAAATAGTGTTACACAAAGATTTAATTGGGAAAATGAGGATTGGATATTTTGGCAATTTGCAAAATAAGGAGCACATAGAAAATGAGTGGATATGTTTAGTTTCATAACAGTTTGTGGCAGATGAAGCAAATTTCTTAACAGCAGAAATTTGAGTTTATATTTAAGAATAGTGATTGAATGGCTATATAAGAATTTTAAGTGATAAATCTTGAGATTAATAGGTTTCTTGCATAAGAAATTATTTAAGTCCTTCTTGAAATATATTTTGTGTGTTGATGTTTATAATGTCCTGTTTGAGAATTCTTTTCACAAAATAGCAAAAACAGAACAGAGTCGTGTGGGGGTTGGCCAGAACGCTGGACCACCACCAACTAAAGATGGCCGGAGAACAACTGTTACAACTCCAAGAGATGCCTGGGAAGACAAGAATGGTGTCAGTATATCCCATGCACATCATACACAGTGTCCTTCTACCAAGTAACCTTCTGCAATGAAGTAAGGAACTGATCAAACTATTGTAAGGATAAAGGTTAAAAAGTTAAGAGTACTTACTAAGGTAAAAGTGAAATTTAAAGAGTAAATAAACTAAAGGTTAAAGTTAAAAGTGGATTAACATTTTTAGTTGAGTAGCCTATACAAATAGTTTTGATTTAGGGAATTGTTTTTGTTAAACAGAAGTTTAACAAGGGAGGATGTACATGTATAGTATGAGTGTGTGTTGGATGAGTGAAAGAACATTTTCAGACACCCAAGTAAGGAAACGTGGTGTTGACCGTGCCCAGCTGAGGGTCAGTGGACCATGTGGACCATGCCCAACTGAGGGTCCAAGGAACCAGTGTGGACCTATAAGGAGATGTCCATCTGAGGGTCCAGAGAACCAATGCGAACCAAAGGAAGGTGTCCAAGTGATGTGTCCATTTGGGTGCCAAGGGAAGCGACTGGACCAAAGGGAGGTGTCCAAGGGAACCGTCGAGGACCGAGGTCAACAATCAAGAATTCGGGGCAAGAAGTCCAGCCCTGATACAGTCTAAATACTCAAAGTTTTTACATACATTAATAAAGTTGATAAAATTACTGATTATGCGCACACAAAGATGTGCATAATGGGACATTTGCTTTAAAATTTCTTTGAAGTTCATTAACCAAGGATTTTCGAAAAGTACAATAGCAAAGTTAAAATCATCGATGTTTACATAATAAGGACATTTTTATTTTTATTATAGCATAGCCAATATTATATGGGTGGCTTGCTTAGAAGTGTGTTTTTGAAATGTGTGAAAAATTCTGATCAGCAGAGTTTTGATTTAGTTTGAAAATCAAAAAAGGGAGGTATGTAGGAATTTTTGTAAGCTTACTTTCTGATATTTACTGTGTCCAGCCAGAGCCAAATATAACCAGTACATGGTATGCAAACAGATAGTTACTGAAGACTCAGCTCTCTAGTGAAGACCATAAAAGTTGGGTTCAGATGACAGCCAGAGTGATGTCTTAGCAAATGTTGTGACACAAACAGACACAGTCATATGCTTAAAGGATGCAGTTTCAGGTCTCTAGTTTTGGCCAGAAGCCAGTACCTTAAAGACTATTGGATGGATAAGTTTAGAAGTACAAAAGGGTTAGTATATAAGAGTGGGTAAAACTCTTAGTCAGAAGAATTGTTGGTGGCATCTTTTTGTATCAACTGATTCTCCGGTGAAAGCTCAATAAATGACCTACATCGTTTGAGAAAGAATCTTGGTCTCCTGCAATCTTTTTGATCGGTCTTCTTGGGACACACACAAATTCCCACAATTACTCGCGGAGTTAACGTCAAATACGCGATCTCCGGACACCATCGGATTCAGTAAGCTCCAAGCTTTCCAATGGTACTAGTCACTAATTGCTATGATAAACGGTCCACGAGAAAGTCCACTTTAAGTACATCTGAAATTTCTCAGTAAATTCCCCAGCTCTGCCTGCATCCACTGAGAGCATTTTTTTTTCCTGTTGTAACTGATGACGAACTATGGTTCAAATTGAGCTTATCTGAAGTTTGGTAGGCTATAGTCTGATCCAGCAAATTTCTAGGCAACATATTCTCCAAAAGACTGAACTATGAAATATAAATTACCCTGTAGTCTATGCCAGATTAGTTTGTCATACATGCATTGATGGACATAGTTATTTGCTATAGCCTAGCATATATTTTAGTAGCTATTGTATGCTCATTTTGCAGAATAAATGTTTGAGAAACTTTCATATTTGACTGCATCATCAGATTTCCCTAGGATTTGAACTAGTTGTTACCATTGTTGTATCTTGCTCAGTGCCTAGTTCATTTACACCACAGTCATTGATGGAGATATTGATGGAGACATCTTCACAAACCAGTCTGATGAATTGATTTAGACTAATGTTGTTAATAAAAATAGCCTAAGAAATTAGTTTAAGAAATGTATTCTGATAAATGTCCTTCAAGTAACAAATAGTTGCCAATATACACACATATACACTGTATAATGTAATTTATTTATTAAAAATTTTCGGCGCGCGCTCTGCGCGCGCATCAACATATCACCCCTCTGGGGCTAAGCCCCCCTTGACTCTGGATCCTAGTGACGTCCATGCTGAAGCCTGCTGATGAACCTCTTGCAATGCATGGCACATGTGAACACGAGCAGCATGCACACCAGGCAGGCGCACACACACACACAACACACACACACACACACACACTCACACACGCACTCATGCACACACACACACACACACACACACACATGCACACACACACACACACACACACACACACACACACACACACACACACACACACACGCCTGTGCACTCACCCGAGGACAGAAAATGAACACGCCAGAGTCACACAGCAGCAGAAAAGTGCCACTGATAAAGTGACAGCGTAATATGGAAACAGTGGGGTCCTATACAGCCTCCATAGTGGCCCCTTCAGCTTGATCGGTTCAGACAATAAATTCCCATCCACCACCATCACCATCAGATTGAATTTTCCAGTTATTGTATACGCACTGGCAATAAAGACTGATTTTTCACTATGCAAGTCAAGTCACAGCAAGTCGTTTTGGATAAATGCGTGTGCTAAATGAATAAATACGTATAAATATATTAAAAGTTCCTGTTAGGAGGAGGCAATGGCCCGGAGCTAGCGCAGTGAGCAAAGGCACACTGTCTAAGGGTGTGCTAATATAGTGTTTTGCTGGAGGCCTCCTCACAGTAGCTTAAATCCTAAATCCAGATGAACTTTATTTAAACATATAGGAAGGGCATGATGTAAATTAAAGAGAAGTGGAGCTTGGGTAGCCTATCTAGACGTACTTTAGCGCTAGCAAATTGAATTTGCTCAGCGAGTGCGTCTAACTATGAGCCATAGATTGTACTCAGACATCGGTGGTGTCTGAGCTGTCTATCCAATCACGAAACTCTAGGTGGTACTCAGACATCGTGGTGTTTAGCCAATCACAACGTTCTATCTGGACAGGGAGTCATTGGGTGGGTTTAGCGTTGTTTGAATCGGCTTGTTAGTTGCTCTAATTGGTTTTAGCCGTCTTACCCAAAAGTCACTCGTGTTCTGACTAGGCCTATACATTTTATGCGATTTATGTGATGTATATTTTATGAGCTTGGGCCTACATACTAAAGCCTTTGTAATGATCCATAAGAGTTTGGAAGACCTCTTACATGAGGGAATGAAAAGTTTAGGGAATTGAAGAGGAGATGGGGGATGGAGGGCATATGAGCCAGTGAGAAGCTCTGAAAGATGAAGAAACGAGAAGTCTAGAGAGACTAGTGTCTCCTGAGACAGGCGCACAGCACGCTAGCCCACAGACACATGGGGCCAGGCTTGACTTGAGACCCCGAAGCAAATCCTTTATGTTTCATCTCCACACTAGGGAGATTCGTTTGATTGGTCATCGTCCCGAAAGACGAGCGAGCGGCTCGCCTCCAGGCATGTAAGAAGAACGAGAGGGGAGTGAGCGTTCCTTCAGCGGAGCCGGAGATAGATAAACAAACAAACAAACAAACAAACAGATTCGTTTTGATTTGTTGTTCACTTCTGGCTGAGCATGGAGAGATTTGTTGTAATGCTGGAATGTCAGTTCATTCTTTGCAAATGGCAACAGCAGTATTTCCATCTGTCAAAGACTGAGGGAACAGAAGTCTGTTAAAAAGCAAGTTTGTGTGTGTGTGTGTGTGTGTGTGTGTGTGTGTGTCTTTGTGTTTACTGTGTCTGTATGTATGTGTTTGACCAACATTCTCTTTAATTTTCTCATTTTTAACCTTTATGCATGGGAGCACAAACACAATTGCAGCACAAGTTCATTAGCAAAATCCGTTAACAAACAGCAAAATGAGAGCCACTCTCAACGCACCTCCGACATCTGTTTTGGCTCCAGCATTGAACAATAGCCAGATGCTGCAGCAGCGGCTAGCTCACAGGGCAAGGGCAAACTGCCAGGACAAGAGAAGAGTACTATTAAAAATCCCTTTTTTATCAAAAAAAAAAAGAAAAAAAAGAGGAAAAAAAAGAAAAAAAAGAAACAGATACTGAGGTTAACCTTAACCGCGATTAGTGTCTCAGACACCTCTGAGTATTCCTCTCTGCGTTTATCTCGGGGCGAGAGAGCGAGCAAGCGTGCGACCGAGAGGCCCTCCTCTTTTCGCTCTGCGCCTCTGAGATTAAGGCAGGTGATGATGCATACCAGTGCTTCAGTCGAGGGTCTATCTTCCTGGTGCTGACATTTAATCCATGTGCATTCATCTTCACTCGGACTCTCTGGCAGGCAGAGGGCCACAGCACTAAAGCACCAAAGCAAATGGAGGATGCACACCATAACTGACACGCGTACGCAGAGAGACACACACAAAAGGCATTCGTGTGCCGTGAGATTAGACATATAAAAGGTCTGTTTTGAAAGGATATAATTATTTGAGGGATACTTTATCCGCAGGCATGGAAAAGAGGGACGTTTTTATGACAGCTATCCGCCAGAGCCATGAATCTTGGTAAATTGATTAGCTTAGGGGGAGTGAAGCGCACAACTTCCTGACAGACTTTCATTTGCATATTTGCTGCATTGAGAAAATTGAGTTGGGATTGCCTGGGCTTCATAAATAGTGCAGTGGGTCAATGGAGAGACATCTATTAGAAGTTTATGAAATACCGTCAGATTTCAACAGGCTCACCGCAACAACTCAAGCTTCCTCTAGACTCAAGTCATTGCAGAAGGAATATTTTCTGTGAGGTCTACACAAAGCCTACAAAATCTGCACTCTTTCTGCACAAAGGTAATAAAAATACAAATTATTTGAATTTCAAGTATTTCACAGTGACACTGTGAGCATTTCAGAGGGCATGAAATAGATTTTCCACACACAAACACACACATGCACACATACACACAAACTCAGAAAAATAAACATCTCAAGACTGCTCAGATGGAAATTCGGTTGTTTAACTATTCTGAGTGTTTTCTGAGCATTCCGAGTGTCTCAGAGTGTGTGGCTCGGCACTGTGGGTGGTGTGCTCTTCTCAGAGTTGGTGTCATGTTTATGTTGGCTTGGTTTGGAGTGTAGGAGAGAGAGGATTGCCAGGCCTGGTATAGCGCTTACAGTGGCAACTACACAAAAACACAAACACCTCCCAGAAAGTGTCAGCTCCTCTTGCTACTCTTGCCATGAAAAACTCATCGAACTACACAAAAACACCCACACGGCAGGAATAACACACACACACACACACACACACACACACACACATGCACACATGGAATCACAAAAAAAGTGAAAATAAATAAATAAGGTAAAATAAAAACAGAATAAAAATGTTGTATTGACGTTTTCCAGACAAGAGAAACGATTTGGGCTGTGTGGTGAATGCCAGATGAGCAAAATATCCTCCAGATGTTGAACAGAATCTGCTATCTGAAATATTACTATTGACTGTTTCCAAGCCCTGTGCTGCCTAACATACCACAAGACAATTTGAGATGAAAACATCACCCAAGCCCAAACAAGTCAGCAGATACCTTGACTGATAGGCCACGGATGACTGACCTCAACAAGAGGAGGGCTTTGAGAGTTGCTGCTTATTAGGCAACTAACAGGCGAAGGCTCCATCCGGGAGGGCTTTTGGGTCTCCAGAGCCTTTGTTCCACTTTGCCGCACCGAGAAACTGCACTAACGAACACAAGAGGCTTGCCGTGGTGGACAGTATGATTTCACCATCTCTCCTTTCCCTCAGACGCCTTAAAAAAAAAAAAAAAAAAGCCCAATGGGCCTGGTCTGGCCCCCGTGACCCATCAGTTCGGCACGGACCTCCAAGGAACCATCCATCACGGGGCCCTCGCCCACAGCCCGGGGATAGATTTCCGCTCCCCCGACCAGCTCATCAATCAGGCAGGACGCTGCAGCATACCCAAAGCAGGCTGCAGAGAGAAAGAGAGAGAGAGAGAGAGAGAGAGAGAGAGAGAGAGAGAGAGAGAGAGAGAGAAGGTAGGGGTTGGTTTGTTTTGAGACAGAAGCATGGACGTCACTAGGATCCAGAGTCAAGGGGGCTTAGTCCCAGAGGGGTGATATGTTGATGCGCGCGCAGAGCGCGCGCTGAAAATTTTTAATAAATAAATTACATTATACAGTGTATATGTGTGTATATTGGCAACTATTTGTTACTTGAAGGACATTTATCAGAATACATTTCTTAAACTAATTTCTTAGGCTATTTTTATTAACAACATTAGTCTAAATCAATTCATCAGACTGGTTTGTGAAGATGTCTCCATCAATATCTCCATCAATGACTGTGGTGTAAATGAACTAGGCACTGAGCAAGATACAACAATGGTAACAACTAGTTCAAATCCTAGGGAAATCTGATGATGCAGTCAAATATGAAAGTTTCTCAAACATTTATTCTGCAAAATGAGCATACAATAGCTACTAAAATATATGCTAGGCTATAGCAAATAACTATGTCCATCAATGCATGTATGACAAACTAATCTGGCATAGACTACAGGGTAATTTATATTTCATAGTTCAGTCTTTTGGAGAATATGTTGCCTAGAAATTTGCTGGATCAGACTATAGCCTACCAAACTTCAGATAAGCTCAATTTGAACCATAGTTCGTCATCAGTTACAACAGGAAAAAAAAATGCTCTCAGTGGATGCAGGCAGAGCTGGGGAATTTACTGAGAAATTTCAGATGTACTTAAAGTGGACTTTCTCGTGGACCGTTTATCATAGCAATTAGTGACTAGTACCATTGGAAAGCTTGGAGCTTACTGAATCCGATGGTGTCCGGAGATCGCGTATTTGACGTTAACTCCGCGAGTAATTGTGGGAATTTGTGTGTGTCCCAAGAAGACCGATCAAAAAGATTGCAGGAGACCAAGATTCTTTCTCAAACGATGTAGGTCATTTATTGAGCTTTCACCGGAGAATCAGTTGATACAAAAAGATGCCACCAACAATTCTTCTGACTAAGAGTTTTACCCACTCTTATATACTAACCCTTTTGTACTTCTAAACTTATCCATCCAATAGTCTTTAAGGTACTGGCTTCTGGCCAAAACTAGAGACCTGAAACTGCATCCTTTAAGCATATGACTGTGTCTGTTTGTGTCACAACATTTGCTAAGACATCACTCTGGCTGTCATCTGAACCCAACTTTTATGGTCTTCACTAGAGAGCTGAGTCTTCAGTAACTATCTGTTTGCATACCATGTACTGGTTATATTTGGCTCTGGCTGGACACAGTAAATATCAGAAAGTAAGCTTACAAAAATTCCTACATACCTCCCTTTTTGATTTTCAAACTAAATCAAAACTCTGCTGATCAGAATTTTTCACACATTTCAAAAACACACTTCTAAGCAAGCCACCCATATAATATTGGCTATGCTATAATAAAAATAAAAATGTCCTTATTATGTAAACATCGATGATTTTAACTTTGCTATTGTACTTTTCGAAAATCCTTGGTTAATGAACTTCAAAGAAATTTTAAAGCAAATGTCCCATTATGCACATCTTTGTGTGCGCATAATCAGTAATTTTATCAACTTTATTAATGTATGTAAAAACTTTGAGTATTTAGACTGTATCAGGGCTGGACTTCTTGCCCCGAATTCTTGATTGTTGACCTCGGTCCTCGACGGTTCCCTTGGACACCTCCCTTTGGTCCAGTCGCTTCCCTTGGCACCCAAATGGACACATCACTTGGACACCTTCCTTTGGTTCGCATTGGTTCTCTGGACCCTCAGATGGACATCTCCTTATAGGTCCACACTGGTTCCTTGGACCCTCAGTTGGGCATGGTCCACATGGTCCACTGACCCTCAGCTGGGCACGGTCAACACCACGTTTCCTTACTTGGGTGTCTGAAAATGTTCTTTCACTCATCCAACACACACTCATACTATACATGTACATCCTCCCTTGTTAAACTTCTGTTTAACAAAAACAATTCCCTAAATCAAAACTATTTGTATAGGCTACTCAACTAAAAATGTTAATCCACTTTTAACTTTAACCTTTAGTTTATTTACTCTTTAAATTTCACTTTTACCTTAGTAAGTACTCTTAACTTTTTAACCTTTATCCTTACAATAGTTTGATCAGTTCCTTACTTCATTGCAGAAGGTTACTTGGTAGAAGGACACTGTGTATGATGTGCATGGGATATACTGACACCATTCTTGTCTTCCCAGGCATCTCTTGGAGTTGTAACAGTTGTTCTCCGGCCATCTTTAGTTGGTGGTGGTCCAGCGTTCTGGCCAACCCCCACACGATTCTGTTCTGTTTTTGCTATTTTTGTGAAAAGAATTCTCAAACAGGACATTATAAACATCAACACACAAAATATATTTCAAGAAGGACTTAAATAATTTCTTATGCAAGAAACCTATTAATCTCAAGATTTATCACTTATAAATTCTTATATAGCCATTCAATCACTATTCTTAAATATAAACTCAAATTTCTGCTGTTAAGAAATTTGCTTCATCTGCCACAAACTGTTATGAAACTAAACATATCCACTCATTTTCTATGTGCTCCTTATTTTGCAAATTGCCAAAATATCCAATCCTCATTTTCCCAATTAAATCTTTGTGTAACACTATTTCCGAGAAGCCAATTAGATATCAATATCTCTACAATCCAATCCAATTATACTAGAAACATCCACATCAACTTAGCCAAACTCAAAAGGTAATAATCCAAACGTTGTACACCATTTAGAAACTACCAAAGAGTTTGCTATACTCCTATGAAAGTTTCTTTTCTATAAATTGTATCCATAATTTTGTAATCAATCACATATTCCAATATCAACAATATAATTTCATAATCAATTTCCACTGTGGAATAAGACAACGCCCCTCTAGGCCTACTGGCCTAGGAATTCATGAACTTCTGGTTTTACTACGCCGACTGTTTGATGTTTCCATTTTTCTGAAAAAGTTATTGATGTTCTCAACTTAGCTTTTTTATCTCTCTCTTCCAATTATTTTAACACTTATTTTAGAATTGTATAGCTTTCCACTCCTTATGGTTACCCCTCACTGGCAAATACAG
>JAODXP020000015.1:30510914-30575645 GCA_027497455.2 Sardinella longiceps | reverse complement strand
ATGGGCTCCAACTAAAGTGGGAGGAAAAGTCCTCGTATGCAAGTGCAGGGGGATGACTGATGTGTCCAATTTGTAGCAAGTAAATGAGCAGCTACAGTCATGTGTGAAAGTGGGGCTGTTAATGCTCTGCGAAAACTCCCGAGTGCAAAAGTACGGGCTGTCACATGGTTCCTCTCTGTTCATTAAAAAGATATCAATGTAAATGGTCCCCATACGTTTTAAAACGGCAGCCCAGCACTCTTCGGCATGCCGCTGTCCCCTTCAAACGGCAGAGGGAGAGAGAGAGAGAGAGAGAGAGAGAGAGCTGAGCAGTCCTTAATTCATTCACTCTCTATGAGAAAAATGTAATGGCACACAAGTACACACACACACTCTCTCTCACACACACACACTCATACACACAGGCATTTCATTCACTCTCTCTTACACTCACTGAGAGACACGTTCTTCCTCTGTCCATTGCACACACCCACACACACACTCTCTCTATACATGTAAACTCACTCTTTCACTCTCAGCACACACACACACACTGCTATCTCTCTGTCACACACACACACACACACACACACACACACACACACACACACACTGACACACACACACACACACTTTTCTTTCTCCCCTATTACAGAACTCCAGCAATCATCCATCTGCTGCCTGGCCTCACCTTCCCCATTTTGCTGCAAGACACACTGGAGGTCCCTCAGGTGAATACTGGCCTGCCTGCCTTCTCCAGGCAAGTGATTGGATCTCAGAATGCTTGCAGTCAGAGTGTGTGTGTGTGTGTGTGTGTGTGTGTGTGTGTGTGTGTGTGTGTGTGTGTGAGTGTGTGTGTCCGTCCCTCTTTTCCGTCCCAGTGCACAGCCCGCCAGCTACATCTACATAAGGCAAATTTGTCACTGCAGCAGCAGCAGTAACACCCTCACCCTCTTCCCCGAAAACCGTCTCTGAGACAAGGGAAGAGAGAAGGCAAGAAGGCTTGTCTGGTGATATTAACCATATGGTTTGAAAAGATGCAAAATGTTTAGGCATGTTGCATCACTTAAATGATTGATAGCGTCCTCTCAGAGGCGTTTAGAAGAGGAGAGAGAGTAGGAGGAAGGAAAGGCGGGGGGAGGAGTTGGGGGCCTGAGGGGGGTGACTCTAACACTGCTTCCATAGATAGAGAGGCGGTTGCTCCTGACAGACGGGGGGAAACACTGAAGCCTGCTGATGAACCTCTTGCAATGCATGGCACATGTGAACACGAGCAGCATGCACACCAGGCAGGCGCACACACACACAACACACACACACACACACACACACACACACACACGCACACACGCACACACAAACACACTCACACACACACACATGCACACACACACACACACACCACACACACACACCACACACACGCCTGTGCACTCACCCGAGGACAGAAAATGAACACGCCAGAGTCACACAGCAGCAGAAAAGTGCCACTGATAAAGTGACAGCGTAATATGGAAACAGTGGGGTCCTATACAGCCTCCATAGTGGCCCCTTCAGCTTGATCGGTTCAGACAATAAATTCCCATCCACCACCATCACCATCAGATTGAATTTTCCAGTTATTGTATACGCACTGGCAATAAAGACTGATTTTTCACTATGCAAGTCAAGTCACAGCAAGTCGTTTTGGATAAATGCGTGTGCTAAATGAATAAATACGTATAAATATATTAAAAGTTCCTGTTAGGAGGAGGCAATGGCCCGGAGCTAGCGCAGTGAGCAAAGGCACACTGTCTAAGGGTGTGCTAATATAGTGTTTTGCTGGAGGCCTCCTCACAGTAGCTTAAATCCTAAATCCAGATGAACTTTATTTAAACATATAGGAAGGGCATGATGTAAATTAAAGAGAAGTGGAGCTTGGGTAGCCTATCTAGACGTACTTTTAGCGCTAGCAAATTGAATTTGCTCAGCGAGTGCGTCTAACTATGAGCCATAGATTGTACTCAGACATCGGTGGTGTCTGAGCTGTCTATCCAATCACGAAACTCTAGGTGGTACTCAGACATCGTGGTGTTTAGCCAATCACAACGTTCTATCTGGACAGGGAGTCATTGGGTGGGTTTAGCGTTGTTTGAATCGGCTTGTTAGTTGCTCTAATTGGTTTTAGCCGTCTTACCCAAAAGTCACTCGTGTTCTGACTAGGCCTATACATTTTATGTGATTTATGTGATGTATATTTTATGAGCTTGGGCCTACATACTAAAGCCTTTGTAATGATCCATAAGAGTTTGGAAGACCTCTTACATGAGGGAATGAAAAGTTTAGGGAATTGAAGAGGAGATGGGGGATGGAGGGCATATGAGCCAGTGAGAAGCTCTGAAAGATGAAGAAACGAGAAGTCTAGAGAGACTAGTGTCTCCTGAGACAGGCGCACAGCACGCTAGCCCACAGACACATGGGGCCAGGCTTGACTTGAGACCCCGAAGCAAATCCTTTATGTTTCATCTCCACACTAGGAAGATTCGTTTGATTGGTCATCGTCCCGAAAGACGAGCGAGGCGGCTCGCCTCCAGGCATGTAAGAAGAACGAGAGGGGAATGAGCGTTCCTTCAGCGGAGCCGGAGATAGATAAACAAACAAACAAACAAACAAACAGATTCGTTTTGATTTGTTGTTCACTTCTGGCTGAGCATGGAGAGATTTGTTGTAATGCTGGAATGTCAGTTCATTCTTTGCAAATGGCAACAGCAGTATTTCCATCTGTCAAAGACAGAGGGAACAGAAGTCTGTTAAAAAGCAAGTTTGTGTGTGTGTGTGTGTGTGTGTGTGTGTGTGTCTTTGTGTTTGTGTGTTTACTGTGTCTGTATGTATGTGTTTGACCAACATTCTCTGTAATTTTCTCATTTTTAACCTTTATGCATGGGAGCACAAACACAATTGCAGCACAAGTTCATTAGCAAAATCCGTTAACAAACAGCAAAATGAGAGCCACTCTCAACGCACCTCCGACATCTGTTTTGGCTCCAGCATTGAACAATAGCCAGATGCTGCAGCAGCGGCTAGCTCACAGGGCAAGGGCAAACTGCCAGGACAAGAGAAGAGTACTATTAAAAATCCCTTTTTTATCAAAAAAAAAGAAAAAGTAAAAAAAGAGAAAAAAAGAAAAAAAAGAAACAGATACTGAGGTTAACCTTAACCGCGATTAGTGTCTCAGACACCTCTGAGTATTCCTCTCTGCGTTTATCTCGGGGCGAGGGAGCGAGAGAGCGAGCAAGCGTGCGACCGAGAGGCCCTCCTCTTTTCGCTTTGCGCCTCTGAGATTAAGGCAGGTGATGATGCATACCAGTGCTTCAGTCGAGGGTCTATCTTCCTGGTGCTGACATTTAATCCATGTGCATTCATCTTCACTCGGACTCTCTGGCAGGCAGAGGGCCACAGCACTAAAGCACCAAAGCAAATGGAGGATGCACACCATAACTGACACGCGTACGCAGAGAGACACACACAAAAGGCATTCGTGTGCCGTGAGATTAGACATATAAAAGGTCTGTTTTGAAAGGATATAATTATTTGAGGGATACTTTATCCGCGGGCATGGAAAAGAGGGACGTTTTTATGACAGCTATCCGCCAGAGCCATGAATCTTGGTAAATTGATTAGCTTAGGGGAGTGAAGCGCACAACTTCCTGACAGACTTTCATTTGCATATTTGCTGCATTGAGAAAATTGAGTTGGGATTGCCTGGGCTTCATAAATAGTGCAGTGGGTCAATGGAGAGACATCTATTAGAAGTTTATGAAATACCGTCAGATTTCAACAGGCTCACCACAACAACTCAAGCTTCCTCTACACTCAAGTCATCGCAAAGGGAATATTTTCTGTGAAGTCTACACAAAGCCTACAAAAATCTGCACTCTTTCTGCACAAAGGTAATCAAAATACAAATTATTTGAATTTCAAGTATTTCACAGTGACACTGTGAGCATTTCAGAGGGCATGAAATAGATTTTCCACACACAAATACTGCACACAAACACACACATGCACACTTACACAAAAACTCATCTCAAGACTGCTCAGATGGAAATCAGTTGTTTAACTATTCTGAGTGTTTTCTGAGCATTCCGAGTGTCTCAGAGAGTGTGGCTCGGCACTGTGGGTGGTGTGCTCTTCTCTGAGTTGGTGTCATGTTTATGTTGGCTTGGTTTGGAGTGTAGGAGAGAGAGAATTGCCAGGCCTGGTATAGCGCTTACAGTGGCAACTACACAAAAACACAAACACCTCCCAGAAAGTGTCAACTCCTCTTGCCATGAAAAACTCATCGAACTACACAAAAACACCCACACGGCAGGAATAACACACACACACACACACACACACACACACACACACACACACACACACATGGAATCACAAAAAAGGGAAAATAAATAAATAAGCTAAAATAAAAACAGAATAAAAATGTTGTATTGACGTTTTCCAGACAAGAGAAACGATTTGGGCTGTGTGGTGAATGCCAGATGAGCAAAATATCCTCCAGATGTTGAACAGAATCTGCTATCTGAAATATTACTATTGACTGTTTCCAAGCCCTGTGCTGCCTAACATACCACAAGACAATTTGAGATGAAAACATCACCCAAGCCCAAACAAGTCAGCAGATACCTTGACTGATAGGCCACGGATGACTGACCTCAACAAGAGGAGGGCTTTGAGAGTTGCTGCTTATTAGGCAACTAACAGGCGAAGGCTCCATCCGGGAGGGCTTTTGGGTCTCCAGAGCCTTTGTTCCACTTTGCCGCACCGAGAAACTGCACTAACGAACACAAGAGGCTTGCCGTGGTGGACAGTATGATTTCACCATCTCTCCTTTCCCTCAGACGCCTTAAAAAAAAAAAAAAAAAAAGCCCAATGGGCCTGGTCTGGCCTCCGTGACCCATCAGTTCGGCACGGACCTCCAAGGAACCATCCATCACGGGGCCCTCGCCCACAGCCCGGGGATAGATTTCCGCTCCCCCGACCAGCTCATCAATCAGGCAGGACGCTGCAGCATACCCAAGCAGGCTGCAGAGAGAAAGAGAGAGAGAGAGAGAGAGAGAGAGAGAGAGAGAGAGAGAGAGAGAGAGAGAGAGAGTAGGGGTTGGTTTGTTTTGAGACAGAAGCAAAGTCACACCTTTCCCAACCCTCCCAAAAGTGTGGGCTGAGAGACTTGGAAGTGAGTGAACCGATCTCAGCTTCTGGTCAAACCACAGCCAATGAAAAGCAGACCAAACAAATGAGGCAAAAACTCTGAGCTAGTGTCTGAACACCCACTTATTTAGGGCACTACAGTACACAGTACATTGAGTAACTACTATTGTTGTTCCCTATATGCTGTAGTGTGCTATGGCGTGAATGAGCGGCTATTCATATAGCCTGACTGTAGTACACTATAGAGGAATGACTCAATGCGCCTAAAAGGCTTCTCTAGACCTTAGCAACTGCTGTTAGCCACCGCGGCTATTATAAAACTCCATAAAAGCCTGTTGCTTGCGTTCCCCCAGTTTCTACGAAATTACCAGTGACTGATTCAAAGCGAACACAGACTCAACGGGTGGCCGCTGTTTACTGATGCAAACCGAGGCAAGGAACAAAAAAAAAAAAAGAAAGAAAAAAACGGCAAGCAAAGCAGCAGCCTAGCAGATGACGGTAATCAGGAGTGCTGGGGAGACACACAAAAGGGCACTGATGCAACAGCGATGAAAGAACGTGCGCGGGGTGTCGGCGCAGACAAAAGAGCCGGTGCGGCTGCAATCACACAGCCTGGCGGGCCAACGGTAGCTTTAATGAGGCAGTGTGGGGATCTGGAGAGCTCTTCGGGGCTAATGAAGTGGGCCAGTGGTGTTCTGCAAGGCTAAACCAGGGGCAAGCGGGTTTAAAAGGTACACCGCGAACAGTGTTAGCCTTTCTTGCAAACTTCAGTCAGTCAGGCTTAGGGGCCTGTAGAGTTGCTAATTTCCACCAGACCTAGACACTGTAGATTTAAGCGCCTACTTAATTCACCAGGCAGCCACATGTGTTTAAAAAGTTCTTGAAAAGTTCTTGAGGTGGGTAGCGAGTTCTTGAAAAGGATGCAAGGAGTGTTTCTTATTTAGTGTTCCTTTATTTAGCATTCCTTATTTTACCTGCAGCACACTTGGCCATTCACAACTTGTTAACTTACAACCAGACTTGAAACTGGTACTTTAGTATGTAGTACACTCACAATGTAATTGGAAGGAGCAGAGCCGTTTCCAGGCATAGACAAACTAGGCGATTGCCTAGGGCGCCAAGTAGGCTATCAGGGGGGCATCACAATACATTTATTACTCTTTTTTCTTCAGTTTTTCACTTATATTTCTAAAAAAGCAGGTGGGAAAAACTCTAATTGGGCCTAGGGCAGTGAAAAGGCTAGAACTGGCCCTGGGAAGGAAGGCTGTTTTCACTTCTTAAGAATGAATGGGGCATCGTTGATAAAAAAACAATTTTTCTCTCATCAGAGTTCTATGTGTCAGTTATCAAAACTAGTTAACTCAAGCATTTCAACCAAAACTATTCCTTTCAACAGGCTCAGAGAGTGTTGTGTTGCAGCAGCAGTGGGATATTGGTTGACATATGCTACACACACACACACACACACACACACACATACAAACCTCAAGAAACTCAAGGCGAGAACTGCAGGTGCCCCCTTGACTGTGATGCCCGCCCCACAGTAGAAGTGACAGGGACTGGGGGGAGGGG
Organism: Sardinella longiceps; assembly: GCA_027497455.2. Lineage (NCBI taxonomy): Eukaryota > Metazoa > Chordata > Actinopteri > Clupeiformes > Clupeidae > Sardinella > Sardinella longiceps. The sequence goes on along the minus strand of JAODXP020000015.1, from coordinate 30,568,904 downwards.
AGGAGGAAGCCGGTGGTGAAGCCTCTGACGCCAAGCTGGCAATTAAACCCTCTAATTAATCAGAGCTATTTAAAGCAGGCCATTCATCCACTTCGGCAGCAGCACAGACAGGAGATGGGGGTAGAGGGGTGGAAGATAAACTGCTAACCGCTCTCTCTGATTTACCTCTCTCCCCCTCTAACCCTCTTCTCTCTCTCTCTCTCTCTCTCTCTCTCTCTCTCTCTCAGCAACTCCACCCCACGGTTGGCTTCTCTCTTTCCAACTCCATCCATGCTTGGTTTGTGCTCTCTCAGACGCGTACAGGCATACAGAATGGCAGGCTGGGGAGAAGCAAGGTGGTTGTTGGGTGGGGTGTGGATGAGAGGAGAGGAGGGGGGGATTGTTTGCTCAGCAGAAATAAGAGGCAGTGTATCGGGGCGACTGAGGTTACCCAGGGCAAGATAACAGGTGCAGAATTTAAAGCTCGACAGCGCAGATGGTTTATATAGCTGGGGAATGAAGAAACAGGAAGGACTAAAAAGCACCGGAACGAGGCAGGGAACAAGTCTCTTACACCTCAGCCAAACACAACTGCTGCTAGCAAGATAACATTATGACCTATTGATTATCCGCTGAGGAGGGATAAACACAGTGAATGTAAACACTGCCTATAGCTAAGTAAATATATGTATTCGACATCTCAAACTGCATACTAACAACAGCATGGTTTTAGGTCTATGCATATTTTAGAAGAGACAACACATCTGTGCCTACAGTCATGTCAACTGAACTCCCATTGCTTTCATTCATCTAAAGTAGTTAAAACACTCCCACATACAATACACCCAGGCATTTCATTCTTTTTTTTTCTTTTGATACAGACTTGGTATAAAATCTCTAATTGCCTTCCCTCTGCTAGGCAGTGAAATAATTACTTGTTATTTTGGAGCAGCGCTGCAGTGAAATGAGTGTGATCCATTAGACGCAGCCAGACTGGGGCAGCAGCTCCGTAATCTAGCCATGGCACCACAGGAGCGGAGCGGGGATAACCTAATCAATAACCACAGAAATGTTTGCTCCAGCTCCATGACATTCCCAAACTGAAACTTAACCTGCAATAGTGGTCAAATAAACTATAGTTTTTTTTTTTGGTTTGTTTTGTTTTGTTTTTGAGTATTTAATTAGTGTTTCAAATGAGGAGAGACACAGGGGAATTTCAGAGATTTTTTGTTGGACTGCTCTGTCTTCAGTTGTGATTGTTCACACTATGTAGAAATTTTCATCTTTTTTTTTTTACAGTGGGTAGTGGGCACTCAATTAGGGCTAAGAGGACATAACAGGCAAAGCCTGGCATACTGAGTGCACAATGCGTATGACAGAGACTCCATTCTCTCGAATGTACCCAGCCATTTAGGGTAAGAAAAAAAATAATCATGTTGCTTTAATGTGAAATTAGCATCTGCAGTAGTTTAATAATGTGCTATCCTGTAGATGGGTTTATGTAACGGATTAAAGCATGCGGTTCACCAGCAAAGAAGATTCAACCATTATCTGATGTGAAAAAAAGCCTTATGTGTGCCTTTTCCCCTGTTGCTCAGTAAGAAGCAGGTTCCTACTTGAATTTCTGCTGGCTAACTCCTTTTGTGTTTTAGTGACAAGCAGGCCTAATGTGGGTTATTACTGTAATGAGGTTGAGTAGATAATGACAGCCTTTTTCTTTATGGGCGAACAATCCTTTTAAGCTGAGGAGTGGGGTATTTCACCTCTGATGCTGCAAATTAAAAGGGACTAAAAAAAAAAAGAATGTTGAGAATACGCAAAAAGAATAATGGAACACTAGCCCAAGGAACGCAATATCTAAGAATACCCTCTTAACAGACCTTCATGCCTACAAATCAGAATACATTTTGAGAATCTTTTTTTTTATAGGAATAGGGTGAGACCTTGAGAACCTTTTCAGAACTTACCATATCACCGTATAACAATCCCATTTACTGTACTGTCCAAAAAGGTACTGTTCTTGACTACTCACTATCCAGTGCTCCTGTAAAGTACAGTGTGCCTTGTTGAAACCAAATGGCTTATGACTAAATTTTATATATATATATGGGCAATTCCAGCGTTATGGACGTGACATTTTCGTGCATTATTGATGAACAAAAGGCCAGGCCATATTATTCTGCAAACTCCATGGCTGAATACAGGCAAACAGAAAAAAATAATATCATGATTTGCATCATAAGAATATGAGCCTTTCAATTTGCGTTATGGACGTGACGAAAAACGGACAAACTTTTGAGAGAGCGTAGTTTTTGCTGTGAAGTGTGTGAAATTTCTAGAGAAATGTAAATATTACTACATTCATACCAAACAGGACACCTCAGTAAAGACAGAGAAAGACTTAATTTCAAATGTAAATGTAAAAAAAGTTGGTTTTCATTGGGAGACATGGCGTTATGGATGTGACGTTATGGACGTGACGTCTGGAAAAACCCTCCAAAACGATACAAAACAATTGTGAACGGTGGATTTTAACCTGTAACAAGATAAATAGTAATATAACAATGAAAAATAACTGATAGTATTGCAGCTTTGTGTGTGTTATCACCCACTTATGCCCATTATAAGCCCCTCCATAGACTTACATTATAGCTGAATAGGGTAAAAATTTTAACAAACAGATATCCTTTCGAAACTTGCTCAGTTGAATATTTACATCGAGACAATACTTTTTTGTATTGGAAGTTTTCTGAAAGAATTTGTATGTCCATGTAGGTGAGACTTAAAGTTTTAAGGTGAGGTTTACTTTTTCGTGGAATTGCCCATATATATATAAAAAAAATGTAGGCTAAACCAGTTTTTGCTCTATAGCCACACTCATCCCCATTTCCTCTACATGTCAAACAACCCAAACAAGCACGCACATTTCCTCATTCCTCCTCCTCAAGTGCATTTCACACATCCCTATGATTCTACTATTTGTAGTAGTGGTCATAGTACTGTATGTCTATAGATTTTTGCCATTGTTTGCCAGTATGTGTGTGGTCATGCTATAGTCCATAGTATCTGCACGGGTCGATGTCTGTGACAACAGGTAGGGTGTACTGCATAATTTAGTGACTTAGCGTCATCATGTCATTTTGCAAACACGATGCGCCAGTGTGTTCACAATTTAATGCATCCTGGCAATTCATGGGTCAAAAAAGTTAGCAAATTAATATTGAAGAACACCAAAAATTAAGGAATCATCTACATGTCATTAAGGACATTGTGATTTTGTTGTTGTTGTTATTAGGCCTAATATCTTTCCTTTCATTTAGGAGGGGATTAAGGGGCTAATTAGATTGTTAATTTATTTGATTTCAGTTTTTCAAAGTCAGACTTTGTTGAATTGGTTGTGGTATTGTGTGCATATCGATTCATAAACTCTATTGTGTCCACTGTCTTTAGTGTGTGTGTGTGTGTGTGTGTGTGTGTGTGTCTTGAAGTTCCACATCCATGTAGACACTGGGCTGGTGTCTTTTTCATCCGCATCTAAAGAACTTAGACATCCACCACTGAAAGTGTTTTTGCAGGGAGTATATCAACCCTGTATAATAACTGCCCACTGCCAGATAGTCCTGAAGTGTGTGTAGAGTGGCGAGGTCAACAGAACGTGCCACCAGGCGAAGACTACTACTCAACCTTCAGGAGGATATTGTATTTTCCACCAGAAGATGTCAGTCTGGGGCTGGGAAGAAAATCATTACACCAGTGATTAGAAAACTATAGGACTACAGGCTCCTCTCTGTGTTCAAGAGCTTGGAGAAGGCCATTGAGAGCCACCACTGAAAGACTGAGGCATCTGCATGTGGATAGGAACTGAGCCAGGCAATGTAGGGCTTAAGGTGAATGAGTAAATATACAGAAGGCAGCTCAATTGTGAAGAATTGTTTGTTCTTCTACTTTCATTATTAAAATGCTTTATTCAATGCATTCAATGCATTATTAAAAATCAGTTTTTGTGGGGTTGTGCGTGGTTGATTCAGCTGACACCACTCCACAATGTTAATCAGCTAGGGTTATGTTTGGACATTTTTTGTCAAGGAAGACTTTTTCACAGAGGTTCACTTGGGCACATTCATAATCATCGGCTGGCTGGCTAGCAGACATATTCAGCATACGAGTTTCAGCAAACAGTGCCCCTTCAGTCTTTTAATAAATTCCTGTGAAGACTTGACAGCAGTCAGTTTCTGTGTCCAAGATTTAGCCTGTGGGAGTTTCCGACCATCCGCTTATCTTTTAAAGGCGGCTGCCTGCCTGCCTGCCTGCCTGCCTCACAGAAACTGCAACCTATCAATCTGTGACAGGCAAGTATGGTAAAACTGACCTTTAATGTTTCTTAGTGGATAGGGATGAGCATACAAATTTTCCATGCAGAGACATTCATTTAAAAGGGCTAGGTGGCAATGACTTAACTTGTCACACCTGGTCAGAAAATTAATTGCTTTTACTTGGTATACATGAGCTACCTCTGTTCTGCATTGCGCCTCCATTTTGGTTTAACATTAACATTTTCAACTCAAGCACAGAATCATGCCACTATCAATTACCATAGCATTTTGGCAGAGGACATGCTAAAAGACATACAGTACGCATGCTGTGCTGACATGCAACAACATTTATACCTTCACAACAATGTCCATAAATGCCAGTGATGCTATAGAACACCTTGAACACCGACTTGACGACCTGAAGTTGCCCAATACCGCCACCTGGTGGAAACACTTGTTCTTAACTTCCACAAATTCACATAACACTAAAATCGCAATAAACCATCCAATGCGGCCCACTGCCTATTCAAAAATTACAGCCTTCCCATATTGCGAGAATGAATATTATGTGAATAGAGGGAATCAATCATGTGTGCCGTATTTCACTTGACAGACCCATTCATGCAGAGGTGCTTTAAGTACTTGGCAAGCAGGAACCCTACTGAGTGAAACGCTAACCACAACAAACTGAAGTGCATGTTGGAAACTGTTTGTGACTGAATTGCTTTTACAGCAAAAGGACTGCATAGCACCGGGCAGAGTACTGAAATAATAACAAAACGACATACAGGCCATTAAACTAAAGCACTGCCTGAAAATAATCTGTCATGGAAAGCTTTAGCAATGGGATGAAATAACATCATGACATGAACAAATGTATATAAATAAAGTTAAAAATGTAAAAAAAAAGATACAAGACAGGAGACAGTTTAAATCTGAAAATGTGCTTTACATATATGAAGATCTATAAACATTTTAATACATTATGTATGTAAATGTGGATTATATACAAATGGCTGCAAACTAGAAAGGCACCTGGACAGAAGAGACAGTTTTGCATTGAAAATGTAAACCATCTGGCTCAAAGAGGACAAATAAACTCCAACATCTCTGCACCTCGCCAACACTATCCCCCTTAAGAAAAACAGCTCTCTCTCGCTTAATCTTTATTTGTGTCGAATAAAATGCTAGTAAGACAATAGTGGTGGTGTGATTGCTAAAATATATTATTCTTAATTAAATATGGTAGTCCTAAAGTTGCACATTTTAATGTCTGTAGTTGTCTATATCGCACCAGTTGGTTACAGACAAACCACTGTAGGCTGACGTGCACGTGTGGTGTTTTAACAGTGTGAGCATCACATACCATACCTGTTTATACAGTTTACCACTATATTTGTGTCATAAAGATGCTAAACAAAACTTAATAAATTATCTTATAATATGCTTTTCAGAGGAACAAAATTAAATTTAGTATGTCAGTCACATCACTTTGCTGTCTCCAGAGAAGAGTGAGGCAATGGCTGTGACTGAGAAACTTGGCAAGGCGCTGTGTGTGTGTGTGTGTGTGTGTGTGTGTGTGTGTGTGTGTGTGTGTGTGTGTGTGTGTGTGTGTGTGTGTGTGTGTATCTGTGTAAGTGAGTGAGTGAGTGAGTGATTGGGTGGGGGGTAGGGCTGTCTGAGTGAGTCCCATCTTAGGAAAGCATTTTTTTTTTTTTTTTTTTAAAAAAAAAGGTCTTTGGCCCCGCCAATGCCTTGCACCACAATATGACTTAAAGATGTCTACACCCATACGCACAGACACACACCCACCAGTACAGATGCCCCCTCATGCCCCATGGATCCATACAGACCAACAGGTTTCCTAAGTGTATAGAGTGGAATGAGCAAGCCAAGTTGTGTGCAGTTACTAATGCGTTAGGAAGCCCATGCACCCAACATGGGCACCTACGTCATCACAAAGATGAGGGCATCTCCTTAAACCCTGCCCCCCACCCCTCAATCATCTCCATGCCACCAGTCAAAGTCTGCGCTGTTAAGTCTCCCAAGCTCTCTGTGTGGCACCACAGCATCCCGCCAAGTATCCCGTCAACTTATCCTTTCCCGTCAACTTATCCTTTCCCTGGCATAAAAATAAACGAAGACGAACAGGGGAAGGAGAAAAAAAAAAAAAAAAAAAGGTAGGAAGCGAGAGCCATCACACAAGACAAATGGGGACAAAAGCTCACGGATGGCCGGCACTCCAATGCTAAATAGGGCTCTGTATTGGGCTGCGGCTGCCTCTGCACATTCATCATCTCCCGTCATCAGGCAGGCGGGCGGGACAGCCTGAATGCCTCACTCATCTCCGGCCCGCTGCGCATGGAGCTCCCCCTCTCAATGAGGACGCCCAGGGAGCCGAGTGGCTGCTGGGGGCCCTCGACTTTTTGTCCGTCGCCTGTGGCGAAAGTGGGGAGGGGAGGGGAGGGGAGGGGGAGTCTCATTCAAGTCCCATTCAAGTCCCATTCAAGTCCAGAATGCAGTGCTTAGTTGGTGCTTTCGAGCTGTGCTTTTGGTAAAGAGAGTGGTGATGGCGTGGCGGAGAGTGGCATGACGAGAGGTGGGAAGTCTGGGGAGGAGGTGGAGCATGGCACAGTGCCGTACTGCGGCCTGTCTGTTAGGAGAGAGTGGGGGTGGAGGGCGGAGGGTGTCAGAGATCACTTGTTGAGGGTGATGTTGACGTAGGAGGTGGGAATGTAGCCTTCGTCCCCGTTGGAGCGCCGCACTCGAGTCCAGCCGTCGCCTTTGTCCTCCTCCACCACCGACAGCACCTCACCCTCCTGCATGGCAATGGTGCCTTCACTGGAACCTGCAGAGTGGAGCAGCAAGATGCATTTATTACAGGCTTGCCTCGTAGTCCTGCCGTCAGCTAAGATGCCATTCTTAGCCTTCTAAAGCTTTGATAATGGATGCACTAGAGGACATGGGTCATCTGAGGACATCTATGGACAAGTCCATACAAAGTGGACTTCTTTGCCACATCAGTAACTCCAATAAAATAACACATACTGTACTTTGATGATGCAAATGACAGTATGACATTTGATTTTATGTATTCAGCTGTAGAAATTACATGTAATATTGTACAAAATAGCATTAATATTACATATTGTGTGTACCTGGGAAGTTATAGAGGGCTGTGCACTGGCCAATGGGAGCGGCTAACTCCTCCTCCTCAAAGTCGTCGTCAAACTCGGCGTAGATGGCCTGCGAGGGGTCCGGGGTGCCCTCATCCGAGTGCGCTCCGTCTGGGCTAGAATGATAGACACTAATTCTAGACCCGTACCTACTGCTATTTCTACTGCAAATACCACACAGACGCCATCCATCCAGTGGTGTTAAATACAGCAGAAAGTATAATTCAGCTTATTTACATATGTATATAATATAATCCCCCTTTCATTGTGAATATCAATGAAACGTCAAAGGCACTTTACAGGGTCCAGCTTAGAACTGATCCCCACAGATGCTAGCATTAAGAAAGACAACCTGAGTAGATCCATGACTGGCACCACATTAAGCTTGGAGATAGTCTGATAAAACTAAAGCAAGTCCCTCCTATTGAAATACACATGGTGATGTGAAAAATTATTAATGAAAATGACAAACTACCTGTTTATTAAGCTGAATGCTACAGGGCTAGGAACTCACATCACCAGGACAGCTCAGTCTGATAAAATGGGTATCTAAGTCATGCTTTGTGTGAAACCATCTGCATTTGCAGTCTAGACCAACCTGTATGTATCATGGGCTCCATTATTGTTGAAGGATTGCGACGAGTAGCGCAGCGTGTCACCTCGACCTCCTGCCTCCGTGAGCCAATTCTGCCAGACGACAACAGACAGATTGATGGGATTAAGCGCCACAGCGCTAATGCTGATTTTCACTTAATCCCCAAAAGCCCCTGAGTGGCCGTTACACTGAGTCACCACCAGAGGGCGAGCCTCACCGCACCGGACCAGAGCCGTACCTCATACTTGCTGAGCTCGCCCCGCAGCCTCTCCATGTTCTGGGTCGTCTGGTTGATCTGAGGGGCCAGACTGGCCGGGTCGCCCATCTGGGGGTTCTTCTCGTAAACGTCCTTCATCTTACCCAGGGCCTCGCTGCACAAAAGAGGGAAAGAGAGGGAAGGGGGGATGAATATAAGTCGAGGGATATACATACAGGAAAAGGAGGGGGAGAGAGAGAGAGAGAGAGAGAGAGAGAGAGAGAGAGAGAGAGAGAGAGAGAGAGAGAGAGAGAGAGAGAGAGAGAGAGAGAGAGAGAGAGAGAGAGCAAGACAGGGTGGGGGAGAAAGAGAGAAAAAAACGAGGGATGGAGAGATATAATGACAGAGAGGAGGAGGAGGAGGGGAGATGGTCTGGGCCTAGTGAACTCAACTGCATTCCCTAGTGACCTGAGAGGCTCAGTATACAAAGCTCACTAAAACCTCGTGACCTCAGGGGAGAGGAGGCTGAGTCGGGCTGGGCTGGGCTGAGTTACGATGCACGCCACCGCCATTGCCACAGACGCCAGGGAGTTGCCACAGAAACAGTTGCCGTGGGCGGGGCAGAGTGCGCTCACCTTTGATCCATCTCCTTCTGCAGCTCCTTGCCCAGCTCCTCGATTTTCTGCTGCAGCCGCTTACGCCGCTGCTCGGGGGGCAGGTGACCAAAGTCCTCTGTGGCCGTTGGCTGGGGGGGGGGGGGGGGGCAGGCATGGAAGGATTAATTAGTCAACAGGGTACATTAACAGACAACACACACACACACAAACACACACACTTTTTCTCCAAGGATCCCTTTACTATTAGACATGGGTCTAATTAGACACGCATACATAAATTTACACACGCACACACACACACACACACACAAACAAACAAACTAACACACACTTTCCACAGTTGGCTACTATAAAAACAAGTTCAACAAAATGTGACTGATTTGGCAGAAGCTAACACTAGCTTCTCTCTGGAGTTATAAATAAATAGATCAATGGTTTATGTTTAGCCAAGACCAGAACACCCTCATATTCACCACCAGACACCTCCCATGCACCATCACACACCCTGAGAGCCACCCTGTGTGTAGGCCTAACTTTTAGATCAGCAGGAGTCCTCCTGGCAGCTGGGTCTGAGATTAACAACTCGGGCTTGCCAATCCAGCGAGTAAATCCCTCAGAACCTGCGTGTGATGTAACACTTTTTTTGTGTGTGTGTGTGTGTATTGTTCAAATATACAGGTACAGCTCTGAGCGGCTCAAGAGAAATGTTCCTTACAATGGCCATCTCCTCAACACATTTCTCCCATCATTTTTGGGCCAATGGTATTTGTGTTAAGTCACTTGTCTCTTTTGATGATGCCCCGGCCCTCTCCTCTGTCTAACGGTGATGAAGAGGTGGCCATTTAAGCCTCAGGCGTTCCCATGCAACAGTGAGAATGGTTGCCACCCTGATCACACCCCCACACCACAACTGCAGGTTTTTTTTTTTTTTTTTTTCTCTAGGAGTTTTATTATCAGTTTTATTTTTTACCATGATTCTTTCAGGGGCATTTCTCTGGGAAGAACAGACACACAACAAAGAAAGAAAAAAAAAAAAGATTCCATTAAATGTCGTAAATGACACTTAAGTTCTCATTCAGGAGGGCGTTTAGTAATAGTGTGCTCACAGCAGGGTTGAAGTCCATGCACATGGGTGTGAGGTTTACGGTGTAATGAGAGAAAAAGATGACATAAATAAACAAAACTGCTCTGACATGTTTTTTTTTTTTTTAGTCTCGTCTTAGGTACGTCTGGTCAAACCGCATCCTCTCATTTTTGGCAGACTGCTCCCAGTCTAGATGCAGTGGCACACATCTTGGCACAGGTTGGCACCGGCACCAGGCGTGTGGCTTTGGGCTTTGTCTGGAGAGGGGGGGTGGAAGTAGATAGGGACGCTGGAGAGGTGGGGTGGTGGGGGTGGGGGATGGGTGGGACTCACCGTTCTCCTGAGGGTCCGGAAGGACGAGATTCGGGGTTTGACTGTCTTATTGATCTCCTTCAAACAGTACGACAGGGGGTCCCGGCCGAACTTGGGGGAGGGGGTCCGTTAGCAGGCGAGGGGGCGGGGGTGTAGAGAAAGGCGTGAGTGGTGATGAGAACTGGGTGTTGGATGAGAGGGATGAAGAAGGGAGGGGAGGTGGGAGAAGGAGAGGAGAGGGGAGAAGAGAGGGAGAGGGAGAGGGAGAGAGAGGTGTTGGAGGGGATGATCAGAGAGCAAGACCAGGCAGACACCCACATGAGCAAAGAAGAGGGGATTTGGAAAAGAGATAAAAAAAGAAGGGGTAAGGGACAAAAAAAAAAGGAAAAAAAAAGACAGACACACAAACAAATGACAAGGGAAAGAGAGAGACACCGTCAACACCTTAAAAAGCACATCAAAGGAGGGGTCGAGGAGGACAACAATGGACCACCCTCAGCACAAGCCCCAAACAAACACACAAAACACAACAAGCACTGAAGCCCCACCACCACCACCACCACCACAATCACAAACACAATCACAAACAATCCCCAACACCAGCCAATAGGACACAAGCCAAGAACAAAGCAGGGGTTCACTTTGAAGAGGTAGGCAATTTCTCAACGACGCTACTACAGCAAATGCATAAAATTACTGCCGTTTACAGGACAGCTATTCCATCGGTCTCAAGCGAGACCTGCAATTTGACATGAAAGGCTCGCCAGTGGATGAATTTTAGATTTGGCCGTACCGTACCTCCGTGAAGCCCCACTTTGCCCTCTAATCATGCATTTTTATGGCCTGCCTTGCAGCGTAGGAGAAAACAAAACTGCCCAGAGGCTCTGAACAGTGTTAAGAGAATGACCTGCGCTAGCATGGAGAGATGACATGTGACGGGTGCTAAATCAGATCAGTTCAGGTCCCGAAAGGGCCGTGAAACGGAAAAAAAAAATGAAATAAAATGGTCATGGATCTCCCAACTAAACTGTTTCATGAAGGACCAGCTGCATTCAAAACTGCCCACAGACGAGGACATAAATTGGCAAACACAACCAAGACAGAAAACTGTTTAATCACATTTCTCCCTCCAATTGTTTCTTCAAGAATCCAAAGCAAAGGGTTGTGTGTTTTGATAGACCTTTTTTTTTTTTTTTACTACCGCACAAAAAGGAGTGAAATATATTCTCACTCTCTGTCAGTGAGGCAGAACTACTCTTAACTGCTCACTGAGGTAATATAAAACAGGGTCAAAAGAAAAGAGAATCCTCACCGCACTACAAACTACATCCTCACAACTCCCCCAGATGAGCCGCACTATTATGGATATATGACCCTCCTCGGGCCTAAATGATTGCTAGGTGCTGTTTGTTTTGGTAAGTAGGGAGTGAGATGCGTGTATGGCTGAGAACTACAGGGAGCGTGGGAGAAGTTTCTGGAATAAGCTATCTGGTAGAAAAAGGAGGGAGGAGATGGAGGTATGTGTGTGTGTGTGTGTGTATGTATGTATATGAGGGGGAAAGGGTGCGTGGGAGTGAGCGACCTGTGGAGTTTACACACTAAAAGCTACAGCTGGAGGCTAACGCTAACCGCTAACAAAATGGCTGCTACAAAATGGATGACCAATGACGCAGAGCAGTGCTTCACACAGACAAGGACACTAGAGATGGAAGTGAAGAAAAAGAAGAGGAGAAGAGATGACAGGATATACAAACATGCAGAGACAGGGGAGTGGGGTGGCGAGAGGTAGGTGGAGGGTTAGTGTAATGGGATGAGGTGCATGCTGGTAAGGGGAGAACCAGAGTGAGAGGGGTGAGGTGAGGAGGAAGGGGTGCAGTGTGGTTAGTACGACCGTACTTCAGGTTCAGTCCCGTTTGACTGGCTCTGGACTGGACTGGACTGGACTCACTCAGGGGGACCAACAGAGGCTGGTTCCGAATGACCCGGGCCGCCGCCCCGCTTTAAAAAGGGCAAACAGAGCAGACATGGGGAACCCAAGATGGACCATCTCAGTGCACTTTTGGATGTAAAGCCACAATAGCCAACTAGTGACAAATACAGCGACGTTATCTGTTGTTGTTGTTGCTGGTTTTTTGTTTGATTGTTTTTGTTGTTTACATCCGATTTAGCAAACAACATGGCGTCCAGATGCCACTCCCAGTTTTCCACCCGGTTTGCGGTCCCCCGGTGGATGACATTTCACAAAGGTATCATTGTGATGCTCCCGAGAAAGACAGATTATGCTCAGCATAAAGGCTGCAGTGTGTGTTGCCTGATGCCCGTGGCAGAGGAGTCAGTGTTTGTGCCCTGTGTCCATAAAGGCAAACACAGCAGAATAATGCTAAACCATGGTCACACGCTGCAGAGGGGAGGGGGGCAGGGGAGGGGGGCAGGGGCGAGGGGACGGGAGGGGGGAGATTGGCTGCTCCACACTCACAGCCTGAAAGACAGCCATGCAAAGATGAATTCTAGAAAGGTACAGTGTGTGTGCTTGTGTGTGTGTGTGTGTGTGTGTGCTTGTCTGTGTGTTTGCGCGCACATGTGACATGTGAGAGTGATAGAGAGAGAGAGAGAGAGAGGGGAGAGAGAGAAAGAGAGAGGGAGGGGGGAGAGATAGAGAAAGAGAGATAGAGTGCCATGCAGACTCTTCTGGGTCGGTGGAAAGGCAGGGGCGGGGAAGGAGGAGCATGTGTGAGACCACAGCATCTGGGGCAGAGTCCATTCTGGAGACTTCCTGACAGATGTCAATCAAATCAGACACACCTCTACTTCCTGCTCTCCCAGCCCCAACACCCACCCACTCCCTCTCTCTCCCTCTCCATCCCTCCCTCCCTCCATTTCTCTACGTCAAACAGCAGCTCAGTCCTCTGGCTCGGCCTGCCTCACTCACAATGAACTACTTTCTTGCCGATATCCACTTTGGACCATCTGGTAGACACAATTTCAAAACCCTTAATCTAATTAGCCCCGCTGAATAAATAAAAGCCCTGTTGCCCACAGTACTGCCTCTCGGCAGGGGCACTGCAGGACGGTGACCTTTCGGCTTTTCAAACACATTCGGCACACTCTTCACGCACGCGCGCTCACACACACACACACACACACACACACACACACACACACACACAGAATAAGAGATGCAGTTAACATTTAGCCTGACACCAGGACAGCCTGGTCACATCTTGTGTGTTCTAGCATCACTTCAACCAACCACATGCTGGCTTACCTTGCTCTTCTTACTGAACAACCAGAAGGGCTTGCTTTTGTTTTTGCCCAGCAGGTCTAAGGGGCCCTTGGGCGTTCCGAGGCTGCTCTCGGACGAGGTGCGGTTGATGCCCTGACTGTAGTCCTCGAACTCGAGGTCCCCCGGCCGCTCAAAGCCAGACTTGTGCTGCTCGATAAGAGCCAGAGAGTCCTGTGTGTGTGCGACAGCGAGGAACCATGTTTAGCAACTCGTGGTGCTAAAGCAGCACACATCCATGTTCCCACTGTGGCCACCAAAGATAAACATTACCAAAATAACTTTGGGCGGTATTCTCCCAGGTGTTTAAGGCTGAAACGCATGGAACTATGCATTTCTTTGGACATTAGCGTCTGGGAGAATACATCCCTTTGAGATTAGGGTTGTAACAGTATGGGACTTGTCATCCCATTATATTAATTCTGTACCATTTATTTCCCCAATTCTATATTTAAATAAGTGTAAACAATCTGATAAGCATGGTCTTTAAACAGATGTTTTGCTGCAACTCTTTTTTGGGACACACTCACGTTCCGCTCGTTCACGTTGCTGCCCGCCCTGGTGATGCCATCCAGGCACTTCCCGATGATCAGCATCACGTTTTTCTCGGTGTCCGAAAACAGGACATAGCCCTGTGCCAGCTTTCGTATGCGCCTCTCGTCCATGTCCTGCAGTTTCTGCGATAGCGAAAACACACAGCCAAATAGGTCACCAGCAGCCTATATTTACAGGCCTCAGTTGGTAATGATAGAGAACAGAATGTCAGAGGCTTTGGTCTTGGGCACACAGTTCTGCCTGCCTTGCTGATGGATCACCTACTATCTCACCATCTTGGAACAACAAGCAAGATAAAGCAAGTCCTTAGGACCCACTCAAGCGAGGGAAGGAGAAAGAGAGATAGAGAGAGAGAGAAAGAGAGATAGAAAGAAAGAAAGAGAGAGAGAGTTAGAGAGAGAGAGCAAAGAGATAAGGGGTGTCAGGTTCCCGCATGTAATCAGCGGAATGTGCTGGCAGAGGGAGGGAGAGCCTTACGTTGAAGACGAGGGGCATGTCGGTGAAATAGAACTGGGACTGCTCCTTGTTGTATTTCTGCAGCTGGGCCGCGTAGTCGTTCTTGCACTCCTCGGCCACATGCGAGCGCATGTGCGCCTGCTGTTTGGCCTGAACACAACGACAACAACAACAACAAAAAAAAAAACACACACATAGTCAAGGAAAGGGGCATTTTCTTGTGATTTGCAGTGCTATGGGATGGATTGTGTGGGGCTGTGCACCTTCTCGACATCGGCCTTGGTGGCGTTGATGTCCAGGTCTGTCTTCTCTGCATACTGGGCGGCCTTCTCCGCTTCCCTCCACTCCCTCTCAAAGCGTTTCTTACTCTGGAAAAGGCAGAAAATTTCGATCAGTCAGCTACATCTACGTAAACAAGACAAACATCACCACTATGTTATGCCATGCTCGGAAGAGGACGACAAAAACGCTTTTTCAGATCAAACTTTTCCTCTGAAAATCTTTAACAAGAAAACAACCTACAGTACATCCAACTCCACTTATATCAAGCAACTCTTAATATAGTCCAGTCCCGATTTCCCTGTTTGTTTTACTACACATACAGTACAGTACACATCACCACCTGCCCAAACACAGTTCACTATTCGCCAAAATAACAGCAAAAAATGTCAACAGCTTTACAAAGCCCCCCACGGCTCCTTCGATCGCAACAACAACACACAACAAAGCAGACATAAACAAACAGAGGGCCCCAGACAAAAGTGAAGAGGAGCCAGACAAAAGCTCCCCTCTGTTTCCCCAGTCATCGCTCCGGCAACAAAGAGACACATCGGCGCTGTGAAGAAGACAGAGTGAATTCACAGCGCGCAGATTGAGCGCTCTGTTTTCACACTGAATAGAAGATTGGCATACGGGGGCTGGACACAAGAGAGACATACATAGACAGACGGACACAGACACTGAATGACAGACAGACTGACAGACGACCTCCCCTCCCCTCTCCAGTCAAACAAACAGCCTCTTCAAAAGTCTGAGCCCCTTTATTCAGTGGTTCTGGAGTGGACTCAAGGGTGACTTACACTGTCCAGCTGCTTGTAGGTGCTTTCCAGAGACTGCTGTGATTTCTTGGCCTCCGAAAGATGCTGTGAGACAGAAAAGAATGGGGGAGAGAGAGAGAGAGAGAGAGCACAAATGTGTGGGGGAAAAAAACAGTGTTATATGAGACTGAGGGAAGGACAGAAGGAGAAGACAACACAAATAAAACGGCAGCAAAACAAACCCAGATAGTAAAAGGAACAATGTGCACACTGCATAGTTCCCACTGTGTTGTCAACGTGTACCCTGAGACTTGATGTTCGACATGGGACCGCATACCAGTGGGAACAGGCGGAGGAATCCTTCTTGGGAGGGTGACACAACAATAACAGGACACCCCCCGCACAAACACATACACACACACACAGACCCAGGAGACACTAACGTGTCCTTAAAGGCACGACAGACAGAATGTTCTCCCTTCACTGCCCCTCCTCCTCAATGACAGCCATAATTCCCTCCCATCCTCCCCTCTATTCCTCTTCTCCGTGTCTAAACACAGACTATCTGTCTGTCTGCCAGCCAGCCTGCCTGCATCCATGTATGCCAATGTAGTAGTGCCAGCCTGTCTGTCTGCACTATTATCTATGTATTTATGCGCCTTTTCCCTCATCTGTCTCCCTCCAACCCGTCATCCCTCTATCCCTCTCTCTCTCTCTCTCTCTCTCTCTCTCTCACCGTCTTGCGCTCCTGCTTCAGCTCTTGCAGATACTTTGTGAGCTCGATGCAGATGTTCATCATCATGTTCTCGGCGATCAGCTCTCTCTGGCCCGCGTAGTCGTTCATCTCGTTCATGATGTCCAGGAAGGACTGGTGGTTGGAGAACCTGCAGGGCGAAGAGGGAACGACAGGAGGGAGGGGTGTGGGAGTGGGAGTAGGGGGTCCAACATGTGAGTAGAGTACAACAACAACAACCCAGAGACCCACCCTCACTCAGGGCAAGCAAGGGACTGTTATAAACAAACAAATAAAAAAGGTTATAAAGCCTCTTGGCCTCAAGGAAAGGAGACAGACAACCCAGCACCAAAGCAGGACTCTGCAGGAAGTCATTTCCATTCTGTGCTTCCCTATTCCTGCTGGCCGGGGGCAATGTAATTGGACTCATTTGCATTGCTCTCTGTCGTGTGGATGAGGCCATTGTTCAACCAGGCCCTCAGGTCGCTCTCGGCAACAGTGTGACTTATAGTCAGGGTGGCTCACTCCCATGATGCTCCACACTGCCACTGAGTCACTCACTCACTTAGGGTCTTTCTGCACCTTAAAGGAGCCGGCGTCCATACTAGTCAAAAGGTGTTGAGATTTCACCCAATGAGAGCAAACCATTCTAAGCTCCAGAAGAAATGTTGTTGATTCAAGCAACTTTTTGTTTGTTTACTTTCGGGGGAACACAAAGTAGAATGGACATCTTGAAGAAACATGAGGGGAATTCTGTTTAATTTGTGAAGAGTGAAAGATTGCAATTCTCTTTCAGCCAGTAGTTAAAGGGACAGTCCGCAAATAGAGTAAAAGAGCTTCAAGTGACTCACCTGCATTCTTGCTCCTCTTTGCTGCCTCTTTTGGGGCTGTATTTCTTTGTCAGGTTCCTGTGAGGAAATACAAACACACATGGAGCTCCCTTTTATAATTGTACCAGGGAAGGGAGAGGTCACATGTAATAAGACTGAAGAGGAAGCAGCTCGGGACAAGCTTTCACTGCGAGGATGACATAACTGGCGTGCGTTTTTATTGCGGGCTACAAAACGACGTGCGCTATCTCCGGTCTGAGCTAACGAGTTTCCTTCTCAGCTGAGTGCAATCACGCCTAACTTCCAGGAGTCATCTGAGGAAGGAAAGACCCCACAATTGGAGGTACAACAGCTCTCATTACACCGTGGAGCCAAAATCCTTCATATTTCAGGGGATTTTGTACAGCTAGAATAAGTAGATTTGTGCATGGATTCAATGATAATTAAGGAGCCGGTTACCACATGGCAAATACAAAGATTCAAGGCTGCCCGTTTCCAAATGTTTGGCCTCTGTAATAAACACTTTTTCGAGTTGCCCGGTTTCAAGTATGATCAGTTAATCAGATGAATGCAAGAGCAGTCCAAGGAATTTTAAGGACCACGGAACATCTTTCCTAGTTTCAAGAGCTCAGACTTTCCTCCCGCTCCTTAGAATTTGAGGATTTTTCACTCTCCTTTTCTCTTTGTCTACTTCCTCTCAGTCACATGTCAGTCTGCTTCCACTTCCCCTCCTCCTAGACACAGTTGAACATCCGTGTGAAGGAGGTGGAGAGAACAAGAGCAGAAATGGGGCAAAAAAAGGAGTGCAAGGAGGACTGAAAAAGACAGAGAGAGAGAGAGAGAGGTTCGTGTGTCTGTGTGTGTGTGTGTGTGTGTGTGTGTGCGTGCGTGTATGTGTGCGTGTATGTGTATGTGTGTGTGTGAGAAAGAGAGCACTGTCTCCAGGATTGGCTGGGCAGCAGCCAGGGAAGAAGCTCAAGGGAACAGACTAGTTCAGTTCTGCCCCAAACCAGTCATGAGACCCAACATATATTTCACAACTTACCACAGTGCAGTACAAACGCACCCCAGATACTGCAGGCATTTCAGCACACACAC
Source organism: Sardinella longiceps (assembly GCA_027497455.2). Taxonomy (NCBI): domain Eukaryota; kingdom Metazoa; phylum Chordata; class Actinopteri; order Clupeiformes; family Clupeidae; genus Sardinella; species Sardinella longiceps. The sequence goes on along the minus strand of JAODXP020000015.1, from coordinate 30,550,643 downwards.
ACATATACACACACACACTCACACAGGGATTTCAGCGCACACACACACACACACAGGCAAAAAACAATACTCGCACACACTGTCTTGACAAACTCAGAAAACACTGCTGACAAACTCCAATAAACTGACAAACTCAGAGAGGGAAAAACACAACAATGTAAGAACACAAACATACTGCTGACAGACAGATAGACATAAACACACACACACACACACACACACACACACACACACAAGGAGAACTGAATGTGCAAGCATCAAGGGACACTGACTGGCAAGGAAGCAGGCCTACCTCAACTGTTTGGCATAGTTCTGCTCGATCTCCGTCCGCTCCTTGACAAACTTCACATACTTCTCCACCAGATCCAGCCCCGACTGTGTGTGCTTCTCAATGATGTCATACTGGTCCTGTGGAAAAGACCAAAGCAAGACTTAAATATGAAAATAAAAAACAGGAGGGCCGTGTCAAATATGGCCTGGATGCGGTAGGAGACGTTCCATTGAAGACATTACTGCGCTGACTAACACGATGGAGATCCAAAGGGGCATTAGTGTGTTGATATTTGGGCCAAGCTGCTGTGGCTGCAGCTTGCCGATTCTCACTCGGTCTGCCCACACACTGGGCATTCCAGGGATTCCTTGCATGTTGGTAACCCCTGACCTTAGGCTGTGTTATCTGTGGGAAGGCTGCCCTGCCTGCACTGTAAATCATGTTGTGCTCTGATACAGCCAAAGGAAGGGGATGGAGTCCCTGAAGCAGCAGCACCACAACCCTCAGACAGGAAGCAGGAAGTGCAGTTCCATCCCATTTCCTGCCGTGTTGCGGCGCAAACACTTCATGGATGAGGACTGCTCGACTCGTACTGGGAGCGCCACTGACAACTCGTGTTATGCTCATAGCTCAAAACATCATCACAGTTGAAGCCTTAAATTTGAACACAAGCTAAGCACACGTAAACAAAAAGCCAAACCAACCAAATGTGCTAAGCATTAGAAAGGCACATTTTCCCACAAGTCTCTGGCCTTTACAGGCTGTCCTGCTCACTCTGTTCCTTTTTTGGCTGTGATCTTTTCCAACCCACCACATGCCTCAAGCATAGGCATGCCGCCGCGTGAAGAACGATATCTAAGAGCCAGCCCCCTCGGCTGCCCCACATCACAGCACAGCACAGCACAGCACAGCACACACCCTCTCCACCTCCTCCGGCACCTTGCTGCAGTAATAGGCTTTACAGTAGCGGGCAGAGCGGGGGGAGGGGGGACCTCGGCAGTGAATTCCTAACAAGCTGAGCCACGTCCCTGACCTCTCCTGTTCCGTTCTCTCGACAACAACCAATACAAAACTCACGCACTTGCAGCAGTTCAACGCTGCACTTTTTTTTTTTGACAGTGCGTGTTGTGGCATCTAGACTTATTAACCCATCTTTGCTGAACCCGCCTGCAGTGCCACCTCTGTATCACCAGGGGGTCATTCCGTGTGAAATCAACCAGTGACGGACCGGTCACCCTCTCTGAAAAATCTGAAAAAAATTACAGTTGTTTGTATGCTCAACCTATGCTTGAATCTGAAATAGTAAGTCTGTATCACTAATGGTTGCAAAAGTACAGCCATTTGAAATTTCAAGTATTTTTAAGCATTTTGGTGAACAAGCCTTTTGTTCAACTTCCAACATTGCTGGCTCTTTCAGTATTTCACACACAATTGTGAAACCATGTGAATAGAAACACATTTTCCTGTAGAATTCAAAAATCAGCTCAGATCAGATGTATCTGGTTTTATTTTCCCCCTCCAAAGCTTTGAAAATGGCAATAAATTCTATACTTGTCTGGACACCTCCACCTTTCAGGGCTTCTTGTGCAAAAACTAAGTGAGACAAATTTATCGGAGTATTTTTCCTATTCACATATGGATTTTGCAGTCCTGTTTGTGCATTAACTTTTGTTGATATTGTTATCATACTGTCAGAGCATTTTTTTAAAAACAGGTATGATTTTTGCAAAGGCCATATTCATCCTCTCATTTCACCACGTGGACAGTTAGCACGATTTTTTTTAATTTTACTATGAGTCATTCAGTATCTGAGGAACACCTATCCAAAATTTGGTGTTGTTGCTGAGTCTCGTTATTTAGATATGATTTTTTGAAAATATTGTCAGTAAATCCACTGAATTAAAGGAGAAATCCTACCCAACAACTTACTTTCATTTCTATTTAATTCTGCCCCATTCACTCAGCATTAGTTTGTTTGTTATTTGGTCTATAATAAATTTTTATGTTCTTTTTCTGAAAGACAGCATTCAGGTAACTGGAACAATGGGCCTATTGGCTTTATGCTGGATTTCTCCTTGCTTATCTGCAGTACCACATTGCGCCATATGTGGTGCACTTTCAATACAATGGAAGTCAATGTAAATCAGTGGAGTTACTGACAATATTTTCAAAAAATCATATCACAATAACGAGACTCAGCAACAACACAAAATTTTGGACAGATGTTCCTCAGATACTGAATGAGTCATGGTAAAATTAAAAAAAATCTTGTAAACTGTCCACATGGTAAAATAAGAGGATGAAAACATCATCTTCCAAAATTGGAACCATCTTTGAAGAAATGCTCTGACAGTATGATAACATTATCAACAAAAGTTAATGCATAAACAGGACCGCAAAATCCATATTTGAGTGGGAAAAAAACTCGGATAAATTTGTCTCACTTCCTTTTTGAACAAGAAGCCCTGAAAGGTGGTGGTGTGAAATCACACATAGAATTTACAGCCATCTTCAGAGCTCTGGACAGGGGAAACTACACAAGATACATCTGATCTGAGTAGATTTTTGAACTCTACAGGAAAATGTGTTTCTATGCACATGGTTTCATCATTGTGTGTGAAATACTAAAAGAGCCAGTTATGTTGGAAGTTGGACAAAAGGCTTGTTCACCAAAATGCTTAAAATTACTTGAACTTTCAAATGGCTGTACTTTTGCAACCATTAGTGATACAGACTTACTATTTCAGATTCAAGCATAGGTTGAGTATACAAACAACTGTCATTTTTTTCAGATTTTTCAGAGAGGGTGACCGGTCCGTCACTGGTTGATTTCACACGGAATGACCCCAGGGCCGGTTCTAGGCATAGACAAACCAGGCGATTGCCTAGGGCACCACATATCGGGGGGGATCCCAATACATTTACTATGTTATCTTCTTTAGTTTTTCACTTATATTTCTACAGAAAAGGGGGCAAAACTTAAATCTGGCCTGGGGCAGCAAAAAGGCTAGAACCGGGCCTGTGTATCACTTTTCATAGCCTTAAGGTAGAGACTGGATTAGCCTAAACCATAGAGCGAGAACAGTTTGAAGGATCATGAAAACACACCTATTGAAAACAAATTAGATCATCGTGCTAGTAGGGACCGTTTAATAAGCCCACGGGCTGAGGAGCTGTAGCGTGTTTCTGACTCAGTGACTCCTCATGAAGACCAACAGTAGGTGAAAATTGTAGGAGGGGTCTGTGTGATCGAACGTGTTCATGATTCATGCGCCATATTATTCCCTAAGCTCACCCTGTAAACAACAATAATGGCACTGCACCAAGTCACGTAGACAGGCAGGGCTGAGACTCTTCACTGAATCACAAAACCCGCTGCAGTGTTAAAAGTGACCCCAGTGCAGGAAACCAGCCCTAATTTGACATGCAGGACAAATTGATTGACTGAAACGGTCTGCTTGCTATTTACAGTGTTTACTTCACAGCACTTCCTCTCTCAGACACTTTACAAGGACTGGTGAGAAGGGACAGTCCATCCCTATGCACTGTAAATTCACGCGCGCGCATGCGCGCACACACAAACACACACACACACACACACAAAGACCGAGTGTGAATAGAGAATAAGTTATGAGGGCCTTGCTGGAAGGAAAATGACAGCAGTCAGAGTTCTTGGCAAATGTTTCTTTCCTTAGTCATCAACATAAAGACTTAATGGGGAGCCTGCTGCGCTACATTTTTCAAAGTCATGTAGAACACACACTCCCAGAGAGAAGGAGAAGGGGAGATGCAAAAGGCCCTCACTGAACAGGCACACTTCACACTGGAGGCTCCAAAAATAGACACTGGATTAACCATAAGAGAGGGAACATATGCCATTGCAAAGGCTTGTCCGTGTCACTTAACAACAATGCAAAATCCTACCTGCAGCGAAGAGACATGCAGCAAAGAGGCATGTGGTCTCTACTCTCTTCCAATAAGGTTTAAGAATTCAACAGATGTGGCTGTGTAACTGTGACCAACAGAGCAGTTGACTGTGTGTGAGGGAAAAATCAAAACTTCAATGCCTTCCTCTTTAGTGAATGACAGAGTGCCTGGATATATTCAGGGAACATGAACTACATGTTGTTGTGGCTTCATTAAATTAGGGCAAAACTAATTAGGTTGATGTTCTAACTCTGAAGATGGAAAGGGGACAGAGGAAAGGGGCCCACAGGGAGCTGCGGAATGAGGTCAGGACCTAGAGCTACCCTCCTCCCCATCCATCACCCCTATGAATCTGCAAGAGCAGAAGCACACATGTGCTATAAGAGTAACTGACAACTAGCATTACTAACACAGGTACAGTATACTGTCCCAAACAGCAGGCAACTGGCAAGTGATGTGTGTGTGCAAACTGGAATTCAGTTAGGCTAGCATATCTCTACTAGGCCTATCTATTAGTGAGTAAGCGCGTTTGAGGGAGGCAGGCTATTAGGCTTGTGCAGCTCTCTGTCAATGTGAAACCGATACCTTTTAAAGTTTTCAACGATTAGGATGGTTCTAACTTGCACTGTCATGCCCACTCAAACCTTCTCACAGCAGGATAGCAATCACAAAACTGCATGTTAACTTTTACATAGTCACATTATGAGCTTACGTTTAGAATGTAACATTATAGTAGAAAAAAAATGTCCTGTCCTTGACACAAATTTGTGTCACCAGCCCACTTCACAGAGGAGCTGTGGGAGGTGAGAATTGCCCTATTTCTACAGCTAACGGAATGCGACAGCAAAGGAAAGTCAGATAATAACATTAGCTTAGTTTGTTCTTTTCAACAGTATGTTTTATGGTTAATATTGCAACTGCCCATTTCAAAACAAACGGAACAACAGACACCCATTTCTGGAATAATACTGTCAACAACACACGTTCTTTCCCATGGATCTCTCAGACGTGAGAGCTTTTTTTCAGGGAGAACACTGTGAATGAACTTGAATTAGCTTGCAAACTAGCCCACCTACAGTATGCAGTCTGCTGTTACAAATGCTGAAGTGTCAGGGCAACTATATGCAAACATTATTGTTAGCCACTCCCTTACGTTAGGTCACTGTTTAAAGATCTTTGATATTACTCTTTATGCAACTTTACAGTAAATAGTGGCGTTAAAAAGTGTTCAAGTCGTTAACATCACCCCTGGAAAATGTATCACCAATTTAAACCTTTTTGTTACGAGATGAACAGGGTTTATCGATAAGAAGCGAATGTTATCATAATTGTCCATCCTTGCGACAAATCACAGAGGTCTGTTACAAACACCATCTCCGAAATCTCAATTATATCTAATTTAACTTTGGCATTTTGTTAACGTCAATGTACATCCACCCTCCATAACCCTATGGGGAACTTAAAGAGGTAACTTAACGTTAACGTTAAATTAACGGCGCCACAACTCATCCAGCGAGGCAATGGCCTGTCCTAGGTAACGTTAATGTTCCATGTTTGCTAACGTTACTTTTTATACCCATCATCATTTCAAAACAAGTAACGTTATTTATTAATGTCGGATTCAATCATACTCGCTGCTTTTTCTGACATGTTACGTTATAATTTATCAGGTTAGTAAAGTTATGACTTTACTGTAAACGTCGAACAAAATAACATGATAGCCTACACTTTCGTGTAACTTCAAGTGAAATCACCAAACGTTAACGTTAGGTTAACCCTACCGTTATGCCATAACTTACAATTTTCTAATCTGTTGAATTGGGACTGAATTCCTCATTGTAATCGCCAATATAAGTTAACTTCAAACTGTCTGTCCAACTCACCCAAAGATCTGTTCCCCAATCCATGTTAAGCCTTGGTCTTCTCGTAAGCGTAAACGTTGGCTATCCTTGTGTACAAAGAAGTTATCCCAAAACTCCACAGACTACCAGCCGCGTCATGGACAAAATCTTTTCATGTGCTCGAGGTAAAGTAACTTTTTGCACCTCTACCTTGCACATTCGAAATGCAAAGCATTTAGCTACGAATAGATGATATAAAATGCATTAATTCGGATTGCAAAATAATCATGTAGAAAAAAACTAACGATACCGTTGAATTTTTCGTGGCAAAGCTGGGAGAGGGATCAAGTAGCGCTCATATCCGCGTCACTCCCAAATCCTAATTCTTAAAGGAGCCGCTGGATTTAACTAGGGAGTATGGCTCGAATATGATGATGTTGCAAGAGCCTGAAATTTCTTAAATAAAATTACTAGGTTAACCGAATATAGGCTACATTTAATGTGTGAACGAGCTCACAACAGAACAACAGGCGACATCTCGAGTCTACACTTCGTTCGGATAGCCTAGATGCTGTCAATCAAACTGCGGATAAGTTCATGTCTGTAGGCCTAGGCCTACAACAAGAACAGGTATCTTTTCCATGGGCCATATACACAGAGAGAGAGAGAGAGAGAGAGAGAGAGAGAGAGAGAGAGAGTTAGTCTACTTATATAAAAAACAGGCTACATTGGAAACAATGTTAGGAAACCAGCATAACGTCACAGCAATGCAGAAAAAAATGATATTTCTGTCTTTTCCTACTATTTTAGAAACTACACATTCCCAGTCACATTCTTGGTTTTAGGCTAGGCTACATTAAAAATCTCATATGATTGATAAACCACCTAGGATTAATCTTAAAGGCTGATCATGTGTTTTAAGTCCATCATGCTGGGTGTCAAGCTGCATGTTTGTATCAAGCTGCACGACTGCTTTTCATAGGCAATGGGCAGGAAAATGAAGCCCATTTAACTGTAGCAGTGCAGTCCAAAACCTTTTGGAACAATTAAAAAAGTGGGCAGTATTGTGCATTATCTTTAATCTAGTAGCATAGTTCAATGTATGTGTCTATGCTGGCTCTTGTATGAATGGGCACTTTTATAACTGCTTTTCCGTTGGTAGCCTATGCCTGCGCCTGTACAAAACAGTGAAACAACAAGAAAAGCCTGACATGGAGTCTTCATACTTGAGGAGCGTTTCCTCTGTTCAACAAACTGTTCTCAAGAAACTTCATGTCAGTTTGCACACATTAGGTCCACCCAGAGCTGCACTCCACATTATTGATAGCAACCAGAGTAATGGCCATACAGTGGGTTCAACATCGCCTACTCGTACATATTATTGTAAGACGAAAAAGAAAGCCTTTGGCATGAAATTCATACATAGTTCTACAGGAGTAGCGTCTCTGGGTGAGCAGGTCAACCAGGGCCAGGCCCAAGTTCAAATGCAATTTCAAATTTCTTAAGCACAGAACCTTCAGGCTGGAGATGGAAATAATTAATTTTCAGAGCCGTATATAGAGAGAGTTCGGACAACTCGAATCATGGGCGCCATGTTTGCTACCAACGGCAAAAGATTCTACGGTGTGATAAAAGGGTTACCCTATGAGCCGGATACTACGGTCGCATCGATATCGCTAGTTTTACGGTATTTAGAAGACTCGACGTAACGTCATACTTTGTTTTTACTGTTATCAGGATCCCTACACATGAACTTGAACATTAAAAATATTCTTTGTATACAAAGAGTTTACTTACAAGACGTTTACTTACACAAGAACTTAAACAAAAGTTTACTTACAAGACGTTTTTGTTAGCATGGGCACCTACGTCTTCCAGGCTCAGCAGTGTTCATAGCGGCGTTTTTAATGAAACAGTGTTCACAATGCTTGGGTTAGTGAGGAACCCCGATAATACAAGCCTACAAGAAAAGTACCATGCCATAACAAGCTTATTTTAAAAGTAGATCCTAGCGATTTTTATGTGGTCACAGACGTGCCCGGGTAGCCTGCTGATCCCGTTCAGAAGTAGGCTATATAATCCTGAAAGTGACGCTTCTCCGTCACACGTAGCCTATCACTTGTCTCGTTTACATTAACAAAACCACTAGATTAGGCTACATGTTTGCAAGAGTTTGATTTGTATACCTCAGCGTCGTAGGCTACTTACTTTCTCCCTTGTCGAGGTCTCCTTCCATCGTTGAAAAAAAGTTGGAGTTACTCATACTCCTATAAATTATAATTAGGCTACTTGGAAATGGTGAACATTTAAATGATCTTACAGTTATTCATTTTTACTGTGTGAACTTTAGTAAGACTATAGTGTAACACCTTATGTGATTCTTATTTGTGTGTCTACAATCTCCTGACCCCCCCCCCCCATTTCCCAACAAAACCACACACTGTATATGATGAAAAAAATACATTCAAATTTATTAGTTTAAGCAAGTGCAACTAAATACTCAGACATGTATTTATTAACTTTTAAGCACCCAGTGCAACATCAATAGAGTTATTGGGCTATGCTTAGAAAATTACAGTTAAATCATTATGAATTTCAGTAGGCCTAGTGCAATACATATATATATATATACACACTATGTAATATTTTTTTTAACAAGTACACAAAAGTACAGTCAGACCATTACCTTGAAATAAAACAATCACTTCGTACATCCAGTGTAATAAAAGATTATGTTTTTTGTTGTTGTTGTTTTTTTTAAATACAGTTAAACAATTAGGTGACATTGAAATAAAACAATCACTTAGTACATCCAGTGTAATAAAAGATTAATGTTTTTTTTTTTTTTTTTTTAGTGCATTAAAACCATTAGGCGTCATTGAATTAAAACAACAACTTAATGTACATCCAGTGCAACAACAGCGCAATAACAGATTTTTTTTTTTTATAAACATAGGCTATTAGCCTTTAAGTAAAAAATAATTACATTGAATGCAAACAATCGAGCTATAAAAACAGATCATTTTTTTTTTTTTTAAATAGCCATATTACAGATAAATCAGCATTGCATTTCTAAAAACAAACACAAACTACCAAGGAACAGGATGTCTCCTCGAGGGCCAATGTGAGAAGTAAATTCATCTCATCTCAACTTTTCCACCATTTCACGCATGGCCATACTTTTGCTACCTAAGGCTCCACTAGACTGCTTTCGGCTCAACTTGTCCTTCCGAATTTGCCCCTGCTTCCGAGCATGGAAGTGTAATCGAGCTGTGAAAAACTGGACTAAAAGATGGTGTTTGACATTGTGGCAGGTTGGCAAATGGATTTCCTGAGTGAGATGTTCTGCTTGACCAACAAGTGTCGCTAGAAGGTTCTCTTTACCAGCAAACTGCTGTTCACTGGCCCTAAAGAGTTGTTCTGCCTTTTCAAACAGCTCCCAGCAGACATCTGAGCAGAACACCAAAGAGCCTGGCTTGTACTCTTTCAACGCTGTGAGACTTTGAATTTGTTTTTCTTTTGATGCAGCAACCTGTACAGCATTCACACACTCGGAGCACAGTTTTTTCAGTTTAAGTACCTTATTGATGCAGTAGCCACCAACATCATGCAGGCTACTCTTCTCTGCATCTTCCAACTCAGAACATGATGAGAGGTCCTGCAACTCCAGATCCAGAGGGAGAGCTACAGCAGAGCTTCCTGGCTGATCAAGAAACTCAGCCAGGAAAGCCCGGTCATCCTGCTGATAGCTGCCCTTTGAGGGGCATTTCAAAAACTGTGCAACAGAAATTATCTTGAGGGCGTGCTTAAATTCAAGGGCAGTGGGTGTGGGATTTCTCATTCGGATGCAGCCAAAAAGATTTTCAAGGCAGTCCTGCGAGAAGCGCGATGTGAGGACAAATGTGAAACCCTGAGAGAGTAGCTCCGCCTGAAGATCAAGAATTGATGATGTTGACAGCACAACACCTGACTGCACGGGTTTCCAATGGCCTTTTTCCCCGATAAACATGTTCTTCATTAGCCATATAGCGTTGTGTAGATGTAGTAGTGCAGCTTCGTAGGAATCCTTGTTGAGTTGACTTAATGCCATGACAGGGTGCCTGCTTGACATGAGGTCAAACCATCTGTTAAAAAACTCTATAAACCAAGCTGTTGTGAGCATGTCTGAATCAAACCCCTCTGAGTTGACCAGGTAACGCAGCGCAGAGCTTACGGAGTGGCTGAAGAAATTAAGGGCATTGGAAACCTTCATTTTTCCGAAGTGTGAGGGTGTAAGTATGCTTTCCTTCAGTTTGGGTGCAAGCATCCAGTCTTTGTCTTTCTGAAAGTCATGTAATATCTTGACGTGATCGACAGTGACTTTATTTTATGTCAAAACAAATCGTTCAACAACTTCCTTCTCTAGCGTGATGACATTTCCATTAACAAGGGCCGCTTTCAAATTCTTTATCACATGTGGCACATCGGCAATGAAATGCAGAAATCTGCCCTCTTCAGTTGGATGGGGAACTTTATTTACAGTTCTACTGAACTTTGTGCACACAATGCCAAAACTCAGCCAAAGAGCACGATTTGAAGCACCCATATCTGAGGTTATGGCTGTGACATGCAATCCAATCTCTTTGGCCTTCTCTAATATTGCAAGAATAAGAGGCTTCAGTTTTGTGCCATCCACAGAGTTGCTGGTGAAGTGATATGCCACCGTTTGCTTCCATCGCGTGGTCACGCCACCAAGCATGAAGACAAGAGCATGTGTAGCCTCACCACTGTGGCCAGGTAAGGTCACATCTCCACACATGCTGCTTGAACCTGCATCATACTGGACACCAGCTTGGATTGACATTTCATCAAGGGTTAGGCAGCACTCCCTCTCTTCTTGCCTCATCGCCTCAATCCTTAACCGCAGAAAGTCCAAAACTTCATTCAATATACCTGGCTGTATAGGAACAACTTCAAGTCTTCTTCTTAATGATCTTGCTGATGGTAGAGGCTGATTCTGCGCAAGAAGCAGATTGTATCCAGTAGCACCACAGGCAAACTTAACTGCAGACCTTTTTTAACCGTGTCAGCTGACCATTTTGTTCCCAGTGTACTTACTTGGCTAAGTTTGTAAAGCTGATTTGAATTGAAGACTCCTGAAATGTTTGCTTCTTTTCTCTGCCTGATAGCCTTCCGCTTTTCTTTCCTTTCTTTTGCAAGAGCCCGCTGGAGTGAGGATACTTGTTGTTTCAAGCTGTTCAATTGTTTGTCCCGTCTTGTAGTCTCCTCCCTGCTATTCTCCTGGCCTGCTGTCTCAACGCTGACTGTCTCTGTGCTGACTGTCTCCCCACTTATAGCCTCGTCAGTTGTCTCGTTGTCTGTGGAATCTAACTGCTCATGATCCCCTTGGATATCTAAAATGGAATAAGAAGAACAATGTGCGCACGTGTGTTCTTGCTTATGTTTCAGCTTGAAAAAAACAGGTATCCTCACTTCAGCAGGGTCTTGAAACATGGGGGGCAAAATGGTCAGCTGACACAGTGAAAAAATATCTTCAATTAAAGTTTGTCTGTGGTGATACCACACACAATATGCTTCTTGTCCAAAAACAGCCACCGCCATCAGCTATATCAATTCTAAGAGCGTTCAGTCAGATACGGGATGTGGTGAAGTTTTTGACTTTCTGTGGTTAAAAATCAAGGTGATGAGACAAAAGGAGAGGGAGTGTTGCCTTGATGAAATGTCAATCCAAGGATGTGAAGATCCTACATGACTTTCAGAAAGTGCCACATGTGATTAAGAATTTGAAAGCGGCCATTGTTAATGGAAATGCCATCACGCTAGAGAAGGAAGTTGAAAGATTTGGTTTGACATCAAATAAAGTCACCGTCGAGCATGTAAAGATGTTACATGATTTTCAGAAAGACAAAGACCTGAAGTTTGCATCCAAAATGAAGGAAAGCATACCTACACCATCACAATTTGGTAAATGTAAAACATCTAATGCCCTGAACTTCTTCAGCCACTCTGTCAGCTCTGCACTATGTTACCTGGTTCACTGGGGGGCAAGGAGGGTGATTCTGACATGCTCACAACAGATTGCTTTTTCAACAAATGGTTTGATCTCATGTTAACCCAGTCATGGCTTTGAGTCAACTCAACCAGGATTCATGCTGCCCTATTATACGTCTGCACACAAAGCATGTGCACTTGAGTCTGTGCAGTGAGATGTCGCTCATTCCACATTATTGTTTATGGATGTTCGGACTGCACTTCTCTCTCATAGTTTTCACATTTCTCCTGACATCTCACAGGACAGCCAGGAAAACCTCTTTGGCTGCATTAGGATGGGAAACCCAACACCTACCTTGAATGTCTGTACTCAAAATCATTGCTGCTGCACAGTTTTTAAAAATCTGGCCATTGCAGGACCTTTCATCATGTTCATGGCTGGTACATACAGAGAAGAGCAGCCTGTACAATGTTGGTGGCTACTGTATCAATAAAGAGCTTAAGCTTAAAAAAAACTGCTTTAAGTATACTGCATCAAAGATAGTTCAGGTTCAAAGTCTCACAGCTCTGAAGGAGTACAAACCAGATTGTGTGGCGTTCTGGCAGTGTGCTGGGAGCTAAAGATAAACAACTGTTTATTCCAGTGAAGAGTTTGCTGGTTAAGAGAATTTTCTAGCGATATTGTAGAAGGCCTCACTCGGGAAATCTATTTACAAAACTGCCACGATATCAAACACTATAGACGAATCCGAGGAAACTACCAGAAGTAAGCAGGCGCCATTGTTGAGCTACCCAGATCGCCAATCTGTCCACAAGAATAACGTGATAGCACACCATAAAATGCCATGATTTACGAGATTCATTACTACCTGTATAATGTCAGAGTACTCCATGGTCTTTGCTGTTAGTTGTCATTGACTGTGCATTGTCAAAATGTTTTGTTTACAGTCCAACAATGGCTTCGCCACAAGATGGCAGCCTACACAAAACGCTCGTCGGATTTGTCTATACCTCCACTACTCAGCCTTCTGCACCTACACGCAGCATGAACTAGCCTAAGCTAGATTATCTAATGATGTGATGGGTTTTAAAAACAGAGACAATGAGGTCCTGTGTAGAGAGGTATTACAGATCAGTAACTGGAACACTCAAAGCCACCTGCTTTTTAATGTGGACAAAAACAAATTGAATTCAGAAGAGCTCCAAGTAAGCTATAGCCTATCTATTAACAACCTACCAGTTGAGATTGTTCAGAGCACACAGGCAACCTCACATGGACTCAAAACACCATAAACATCACCAAGAAAGCCCAGCACCATCTCTGACATCAACAATCTCTCCTCTCTGTCACCTACAATCACACCTCTCTGATACCTACAATCACTGTCTGCACAAAGTCACAAACATTGTGAAGGACACAACAGAAATCCAGACAGACAAATTGGGAAGAAAAAAAAACCCAAAAAAACACTAGGAGCACTTGTGAGCAAAACTATGGCCATGTATGAAATGGGGTAGAACCTGAAATCAGCTCAAATTTCATTTGTTCAAACTTACCTGTAGTGCCTTCTGTTAAGCAATAACAATGATCAAGGCCTATGTGTTTAGTGTTTGGAGGCGATAGGTCTTCTTGTGTTCTGCTCCGCTTGGTGGTCCTCTCAGGCAACTTTTTGGTGAAGACGAACAGTGTTGGGATGGCATTTGGTCTGAGTTTTCTAAGGCCATCAGCTCTGCCGCTTTCATACTGCGTGTCGTCAAAGTGGTCCTAGAGGACAAATATAGATAGATTATAGCCTTAAAATATATCAACAAATGATCCTTATCTAAGACAAACATCCTTTAATCTCTAACATATGCATGTAAACACTTTGTGAATTGTATTCAATTGATTTACTAAAGACTTTGTTGGTTGTTTATTCTGTTCATTTGTTTATTTTTGTTTGAATGTGCTTCATTCCTGTGCTAGCTTTCCTGACATCAATTAGGAATTTATTTGGAATATAGCTTCCTTAAAAACAAGCAAGTAAAAAAAATGACGTAGCATTGCAGTTAAATTGGGCATTTAATACAGAAGGGAATAACCTAGCTATTTGCATTATACACAGGCCAAATCCTTCCAAAATGTTGGTGAATAAAGCTTGACATTTCAACAAAGTTAAATGTCTTTCGACCTCATAGCCCTAGCCCAAAAAAATTACCATATGTGATGTGACTGACAACATAGGGGAAGGTTAACGTGAACATTTGGTCCTGCGTTCAGATGTACAGTAAGGGCCATAACATTAGCACGACGGCAATGATAACGTAATAAATAACCAAGGGGAAGCTATTTTCTAATGAAATGTGGCTGTCTACATCGACATACCGGTAAATTTCACAGCACACATGGTGTACATAATACGTCCGAGACAAAAATAAAAAGACTAGACAAGCTAAATTCACGTCATGACAGTGCTAACTCTCTAGCAGATAACGTTAGCATAAAGCTTGGTTAACTTCAAATGTCATTCATTTCTAAAGCAGTTGTGAGAGTTTTTGAGAGCATGGTATACATTAGTGATGGTATGACTTTATTTCTCCTATATAGATTCTAAACAAAAGTCAAAGTGAAAAAATGACATTTACCTCACACAACACAGAGAAATCTGATGGCACCCAGTCCTTCCTTTTCACCTTCATCTCCCATAGCTTCCTACGTTCAGGATCACGGGGGAAACGATGACATTTTTCCCCCTCTCCGGTCTAGAGCTGCAGCCAAATGCTGCGCAATTTGGCATACTTAAAAACCTATAAACTGTAGGCTATATATTCCGCCCTTCTTCATGGGGGATCGCTGGATGAGTTGCCGTGTATTGGTAGCAAACATGGAGTCCATGAAACACGTGACAAGCTCAAAACCAATCAGCATGCAGGAATAGCTTGAACGTTCGAGTCCTTTGTTGTCCGAACTCTCTCTATATACGGCTCTGTTAATTTTGGCTAAATGGCGCCCTCTTTAGCAAGCACAATTGATTTGTGGTGTGACATTGAAAGTAGACGTTCTAATTTGCCATTTTTTTGTAGTAGTAGTTTTGTAGTAGGCTAACTATGTAAATATAGCAGGCCTGATGCTGCTCTAAGGCAGAAGTCTGCAACCTTCTTTCCAAAGGGACATTTTTGGTTAGAAATAGGATGTGGTCAATTCTATGTAGCTGAAAAAAGCCAATGACTCATTTTAAATATTTAACACAGGTGTGGACACAGTAACTTTTTATTTTATTAGAAAATGTCAAACTTTCACAGCTGAAATAATTAATGTCCTTAGTAGGTGCAAATACCAATTTCAGTGCAAATGCATGAGCATGAATGAATCCATTTCTGTGAATTCAAATTAGTATGTAGGCTAATACAGTTATCCTATGTGTCCTATGTTAATACTTAGATAGTTTGTGCAAAATAAAACAACTGCTGCCCACATACAAGGATTAATTCAAGACTGAACATGATAATATTTCGTTCAAACAAATACAGACAGATAGATAGATAGATAGATAGATAGATAGATAGATAGATAGATAGATAGATAGATAGATGGATAGATAGCAGTCTTAGACAGAAGGATGTTCGTTTGCGCTATGTTAATTCCCCTGATTTATATTGTTTTTGTTAGCATGATAACTTGAGATAGGACATCTCATTTTCAAGGTGGTCCCCTGGTGATTTGTGCAGCACATTGTAAATATGACAGAATACATTGCAAATATGACAGAACCAGAAAAAATACAAATTCTTATAATGGTTTGAGTCCAATTGCTTGCAAGAAATGAAATGAATATACTTTAATGATACTGTCAGCCCACAGGGGGACATCAATTCATAGAGGCTGTGGGAAAAGGTTAAGGTGGCATAATTTCTTTTCCAAAACAGAAATATAGGCTACTGCATCAGCATCAGCTTGTCCACTAGAGTGCGCCAAATATATTATAAAGAATTGTTTGCTGTGCCTCCAGAGGCCGTATTCTCAAAGAATATTACGGCTAAATGTAGCTCCTAACAGTCAAAATTAGGAGAAACCCCTAAAAGAAATGGCCGTGTCAGTCGTAACTTTAAGACTTCTTTTTTTTTTCTTTTTTTTTTTAGTGCTTTTTTGTAGTGCTAAAAGTAGTCTACTTAAGTCTGGGACAGCTTAGGAGTAGGCCTACTCCAGAGGACATCTAAGTCACTAAACATACGTGTCTCTGCTAAAACCAACTCCTAACACATCACGATTGCATGTATCATGGCCTTAATCTTTGGAAACGCACATGCAGTGTCATTTAGTCAGAATATTGGTCCCTGGGTCTGAACCAGTTGAAAACACCAGTTAAAAATAATAATAATTAAAAAAAGACCACAAATTTAAATTCACATATACTTCTTTTTATCATAACATGAAAATACCACAGATAACTAGATAAAAAATAGGGCTTAATGTACATTAGATAGAAATTATTTGTTAAGAATATTGCTTTCTTTCTTGTCATATTATGAAGGGATTTCACATATGTGTTCTCTTTTAAAGATTAGGAAATGGGGGAATGTTTTTAAATATCTGTTTTTATGAATAAAAAACTTTCCCATAATGATAACCACATTTACCAAGTAATTTTCTTCTGCATTTCCCCTTGTGGAGCCCAGAATAATCTCATCATATGTAAGGCTTGGACCAGCAATTGCCAGTTTTTCACCGCAACCCAAAAGCTTTGTGTTACTAAACAGGTACTAAAAATGTGTCGTAGTCTCAACTCTTTTTTTTCCCCCAACATCTACATACATCTAAGTCAATGTTAAATCTCTGATGTAAGAACTCCATAGTATGTTATCTGCTCAGCTTTTCTCGATTTGCATTAATTGAGATCTCATAATGGTAGAAATTAAGAGAAACTATACAATTAATCTGACTATTAGGTTGCCCTTGAATCTTACCATGTAGTTTATCAGCTACAACACACAACATAATATGAGAAGAAAAATATAACTGGTCTGTGGAATAATGAATGATTTATTTAATGATTAATATATAGCCTAATTTATACATAATTATATAAATAGGCCTAATTAATATTAATAAACCACACAAATTCACAGAAACTGAATGGATGGGTTTTTTTGTGCTTGGAATTGTTATAGAAACGCCAGTGACCCAAATGGGAATGTAAAATCATGTCAAAAAGGGATTTTTGTATAATATGTCCCCTTTAATATTGCAGCTGGGTAGACTACCGTTTCTATCAAATGAGTTGTACAGGGATAAAAAAAAAAAAAAACAGTAAAGGTACAGTATATCGTTAACCAAACTTTTGTAAGCAGTGGAACATGGATAATAACCCTGATTGATGCGTTAACAAGCCTCAATTGGCCCGCTGGCCATGTCGAATTCATTAGTACAGTAAACTAA
The DNA here is from genome assembly GCA_027497455.2 of Sardinella longiceps. Lineage (NCBI taxonomy): Eukaryota > Metazoa > Chordata > Actinopteri > Clupeiformes > Clupeidae > Sardinella > Sardinella longiceps. The sequence continues at coordinate 30,533,197 of JAODXP020000015.1, read as the reverse complement.
CAAATAAATTGCCACTAAGTCATGTTCAAACTCCTGCCTACATCGCACAGATTAATTCAAGACAGAACAATATTGATTCAAACAATATTTACACTGCACATTCAAGTGGGCGTTAAGCCTATGCTATGGAGTAGCAGCCAAAGTCTTGTGTGCTGGGCCCAAGATTTCCAAGGGCTCAACACCCTTGTCCATGGTATCAGATGCGATGGTCGGCCAGTACCCTTTGATGAACATTGGATTGTTAAGTCCCTCTGACTTGTTTCTTAGTCGTTGGAACTGTCTCAAACCCTCTGTCAACAAGCTTGGTTAAGATGTGAACATTTGGCCCCTTTGGTACAAAGAAACAGAGGTTGCTGAGAGAAATCTTGCAAAGATATAAATTTGGTTTTAAGGGGAATTCACAGGAACAAAATGATAACAGTGAATAACATTGGAACAAATCAGGAGAAGGGGAAGTTTTATATACTGTAGAGTAAAAAAATAAACTTCTATATTTCATACCGTTACTAGCCTATGCCTTTCCATTTGCAGTCTCAGTCATAGGTATGTTCGTTTGCACAACACTGTAGTTCCCCTTGTGTGTCATGTGCCGGTATACAAATATCGCAATTGCCACAAGCAGGATTAAGAAGAAGATTGTTAGGCATATAATGGTTGGAATCCAATTGCCTGCAAGAGAGAGAGAGAAAAAAAATATTAATATTAGCTGGGTTTCCATTTAGCTGATTCACATTATATTCGCATCTGCATACTTTTCCATAAACTTTAATGTGAATAAAAAGGGGACATTGTGCTAATCAAGTGATATATTCTGACCAGCTGTGGGATCCAAAAAGTAATACCGGTAGGCCAATACCTATGAGCACAGTTGTCAAAACAGTCCTTGATTAACTTTCAAACAATAAAATATAATGACATATGCTCAGCTCAATGACATATGTATACAATGATCATTGAAGCACATCCATGGTGTTGGGTAGTACAATATGAGACACTTATTTTTGAAGGATATCCGATATGTAAACATGGAACAAAAAGTTAGGAAATTCTGTGTTTGTAGAGGATTTCTCTGTGATAACTAATTTCCATCAATAATTCTTATGCCATTGGAATGGTGCCCCATTTGTAAGGAATATTCAACTGTAACGCTGAGTATACGTGTATGGATTGTGCCCATGAAAAATTAGCTGAAGTCTTCTCTGCCATTGCAAGCACATTATCTTGCTGTTGCTGTAGACATCTATTTTGAGCCTGATATGCACCATTTCATTAAAAGACTTGTTATCTCAGAGAAATACTAGCCACCTAAAATGTATAGTCTGAACACGAGTGATTGACATAGAAACACTAGCCTTACAAGCCAGATTATTACATAAAATGTATAGTCTGAGTGATAGACCCTCGGGTAAAGGCTACAACCAATCAGAGCATCTAACAAACCGATTCAAACAACGCTAAGCCCGCCCAATGACTCCCTGTCCATATAGAACATTGTGATTGGTTAAACACCACTGATGTCTGAGTACAACCTATGGCTGATAGCTAGACGTACTCGCTGAGCAAATTTAATTTGCTATCGCAAGAGTACGTCTAGAATTTCTAGGCTAGAGAAATACTTTACCAAACACAAATTTTCTTACATTTTGTTATGTTTACATTTAAATTTGTGCTAGAAATAATTGGTTTATCCTGAATGATGCTTCCACTTTCGGTAACGCTTTCACACTTTACTAGGCCGTGAAGTACTAGGTAAGTATTGGTAAGTATTAACAGGTAAGAATGAGATTGTAACAAAAAAGTTATCAAGGGATAAATTACTGAGTACTTACAGCATAAGTTTGCTGGAATAACACACGTTCACGCTTTAGGTAATTCAACTGTAGGCTACTTGTTCTTTACTTTTCAATAGGGTAGCCTACCTAAGTGGTGTAGCATCAGTGTGTGCGTCCTATCTATGCAGAAGGTGCGTGGAGGCCGAGAGCGGTATTGCAGACAGATACTGTAGATTATCTTGCAACGGCTGCAACTACTGTATGTTGTTTGATCACTAAGTTGTTTGTTCAGCGTTAAACTAATGAAATATAGTCTACCTTATTGGCTCACGGACAACCTGCGAATGATGTAGGGTAAAATCTTTGCAGTGGAATAATAAGCCCAAGTGATTATAGCGAAGGATTTATTAGTTTCATTTCATGCAAAGGAATTATTAGTTTCATTTTCCATGTTGTAAATTAAACGCATCTGGTAACACTTTGAACGATAAGGATACAGTGAATTATCATGAATTCATGCATGAAATCATTCATGATAAATTCATGATTCATGAATACTTCATTCTGAAAGTCTAATGAGTTATCAGGAATTAGCATGAATTCATTGTTCTGTCATTAATGACCTCCTGCTGAAATAGCACATGATCTTAAGTATTAGTTACTCTGGGTACATCATCATGAGTCATGATTAATTAGCCATGAGTCATGATTATTAGCATGATTATGATGAATTCATCATGTTTGTGCCCACTCAACTAAAGTGTTGACATGGTTAAATTGGTATAATTTAGTTGACGTATGGCGTATGACTAGGCCAACAGTAGGCTAAATAAGTACTTTTATTATATCAAATTATATAAAATTCTTTTGAACAAAATATCATGATCATGTGTAATTAGTCATGACTCATGATGATGTACCCAGAGTAATTAATGCTTAAGATCATCTGCTATTTCAGCAGGAGGTCATGTAATGATAAACAATGAATTCATGCTAATACCTGATGAGTCATTAGATATTCAGAGATGAAGTAATGCATGAATCACGAATGAATCATGATATGAAATCATGCATGAATTCATGATAATTCATGTACCCTTACCGCAAAGTGTTACCCTGTAGGCTATACTGCGCATCTAGGCTACCCCTTATTTTGTAATTATGGCAGTATTACACATTAAGTTCTATTTTGTTAAGTTGTTCTTACCTGTACTTACCCAGTACTTCACAGGCTGTAAAGCGTAAACTCGTGTTATTCCAGCAAACTTACACTGTAAGTACTCAGTAATTTTTAAGCCTTCAAATTTAACCTTAAATTTGAAGTTATTTTAGCAATCCATGACATTCTAGACCTTACGGATAACTGCTAGCATGGTTGCCAACATTGGGGAAAGAATTCCATGATAAAGTCCCCCAAAAAGAATAACCATAAAATACACTGTTTTTGACCTTTTGACCTTCAAATTTGACCTTAAAAGGTCAAGTTCACATGTTGGCAATAGAGTGATTCTGAAACCTTAGTCCATGCTGATAACTTCTAGTATGGTTGCCAACTTTTAACAAGAGTTAACAATCAAAAAGTCTGTTTAAGCACTCAAGCCGCCATTGACTGGTCGACAAAGATACCCGCTTCTTTTTTTAATTTATTTTCAATTCTAACCTTAATATGACTTTGGCAACCATTGAAGTCTGTAACTTCAGACCCTACTGATGACTTCTAGCATAGCTTCCGACTTTTAAAAAAGTAACAGCACATAAATATGAACCTCTCCAAAACAGACGAACCCTACATTTTATTGATTTATTTTAATTCAATTATTTATTAATTTCACCTCTTAAATTTCCCTTAAATTTGCAGAATATGATTTGAGCAACCACTATATTCTGAAACCTCAGACCTTACTAATAACTGCTAACATGGTTACCAACATTTGCAAGACAATTCCATGAATATGAAGCCCCCAGAAAAGAACAACCACAAAATACACTTGTTTTTGACCTTTTGACCTTCAAATTTGACCCTAAAAGGTCAAGTTCCATGTTGGCAACTGGGTGATTCTGAAACCTTAGACCATGCTGATAACATCTGGCATGGTTGCCAACTTTTAACAAAAAATGCCATCAAAAGTTTATCTAAGCAGTTTAGCTGTGAATGGCTGGCTGACTATCATGCCAGTCCAGTCTTCCCAGCGAAGTCCCATCAAAGAAAAACAGCTTACAAGGAAATGCAATTAAATTAAGGAAATTTAAGGTGAATAATCCAGATTTTTTTTTGTGGCAAAATATTGTGATTAATCAGACTATTTTTTTTTTCATTTGACAAATAAAAAGACAAATTAATAACATAATCTTTTAATTCTGAGAAACAATTTTATTCCGTATGAAAATATATTGTCAATTGTCAACCTATTAACCCAAAAACTAACCCATAGCAATTCATTTTAACCAATATGAATTCTCACAGCCTTATAGAAATGTAGCCAGTTGATTGTAGCCTACAGCATTCTTCTCTATACATCAGAGGAATCTACAGAGAAATGTGCACTATGCTTCATTTTTATAGTGCTTAGCCTTCAAACTCTTTACTAAACACCTTAAGTGAAAAAGTGTAACTCACCATGTACTGTAATGGCATGCTGGGCTGATTTGATTGGAGGAGGAGAGTTGGGGCCAAGCTGCAGCTGTGCCTCACACCTGTATTGTTTTCCATGATCAGTAGCACTGGGTTGGATATAGAGGGTACTAACTACTTGCTTGTCCACAGTGATGGTGTGGTTTATGTGGTCTCTCAAGCGCATCTCTTCTTTGAACCATTTCACTGTCAGGTTCTGAACAGGAGCAACATCTTTAATGATGCAGGTAAGGGTGTAGGTTTTACCCTCAGTCATCTCAACAGCAAAACCTGCCATGTTTACAGCTCTTGGAAGCTCTGTTGAAAACATGAGAATGTGAGAACCTGTTTTTAAGTATTGCCTGAATTGAAGGAGAAAGTGTAAAATGCATTTAGGGTGTGTTGCTGACACAAGACAATCCGCGGCAAGCAGAAGAATTCCTATCAGGTACTTTCTGTATAAACAGTCTTTTAAATTAAACCACCTGTGCACTTCTCAGTGCCTTGTTTTAAATGCCAGGGCACTCAGAATTCTACCAATCTAGTGTGGAGCTACTTTGAGCCTCGTTAATGGTGTAAAACCAATGTGTAAAACCCAATGCCCAAGGCACTACTATTCTAAGCCAGTTGGGATCATTGACTAAAAGCACTGGATTTCGGAATGCTGGAGCAAAAAGTGGGCTATTCCATATGCGTTCATACAGTATCATGTTATCATGTTTAAACATACCCCAAATCCATTTCACACAGTATTTCTCCTAAAATTGTTTGATCACCATAACAGAAGTACTCACTATAAGCAATGACAGTGAGTGGTGTTTCACACGGCCCATCTCCTGTGTCAATGACACACTTGGGCTCCACGGTCCACTCTTTCAGACGCTCCACACGCCAAGTGACATTTTGGACTCCCTTCATTGTGCCTACAGGATTCACAGTAGAATCCCAGCGGATTCCATTGTGAGGTACAAACGTGCTACAGTCAGCTGAGGCAGATTCTCCAAACCGCACCACCAGAGTGGAAGGACTCAGGACAACGGGACAGCCACCTGTGGTGATACAGCAGAATGCATGTCACATCATATGCAGTAAAACCCTGAAGGTCAAACTGAGTGTAATATATCAGTCCAACTTACTGTACACAGTGATGGTGAAGGGTTCTGAAGTGAGTTTAGGAGGTCCTCCTGGCCCTAAATCCAGCTCTGCCTCACACCTGTACTGTGCTCCATTATCAGATATAATGGGTTTGATAAGGAGATGACGGGCAATGCTCTCGTGACTGCGGTCTGTTTTCAACAGTGTGTCTTCTTTGAACCACCTCACAGTCAGGTTCTGCACAGGAGTGATGTTTCCAATGTAGCAAGAAAGATTGTACTCTTTGCCTTCAGCCATTGTTACATTGGCTGTTATGGTGATCATATCTGGAATATCTGGAAAAGGGATATATCCATGATTTACTGTATGTGGTTTAGGGTAACATTTACTTTTTATGTTACAGATTGATTATCCAGAACATTACCGTAAACAGAAACCTTAAGGTCTTTATGACATTTCATATCATCTGTATCAATGACACACTTGGGCTCCACGGTCCACTCTTTCAGGCTCTCCACACTCCAGGTGACATTTTGGACTCCCATCATTGTGCCTACAGGATTCACAGTAGAATTCCAGCCGATTCCATTGTGAGGTACAAACGTGCTACAGTCAGCTGAGGCAGATTCTCCAAACCGCACCACCAGGGTGGAAGGGCTCAGGACAACGGGACAGCCACCTGTGGTGATACAGCAGAATACATGTCACATCATATGCAGTAAAACCCTGGAGGTCAAACTGAGTGTAATTGAATATCAGTCCAACTTACTGTACACAGTGATGTTGAAGGGATCTGAAGTGAGTTTAGGAGGTCCTCCTGGACCTATTTCCAGCTCTGCCTCACACGTAAATTGTGCTCCGTTATCTACTAAATCTGCCTTATATGGGTATTCACTGGTAATGTTTTCTGGACCCAGATTCCCGATGGTGGTGTGCCGTTTATCATCAAACACAGACTCATTTCCTTTGTACCACTTAACAGTGAGGTTCTGTACAGGAGCGATGTTTTCAATGTAGCAGAAAAGTTTGAAATCTTTGCCTTCGGCCATTGGACCTTCACGACTTGCAGTAATGGACAAGCTGTTTGGAATCACTAAAAATGTTCATCAAAATTGGTTAAAGATTAGCACATACTGCTCGGTTGTGGGAAAGAAAAGAAAAGCACAGTTGTTTTGGTCCACACTGAGATTACATGATTATAAAGTGATTTGGCTAACACCCAGTGTCTGAACTAGAGGCTCAGAGACAGCAGGATGAGACTCAGCGTATATGTCAACAAAGAGTTCTTTCATATAATACTCTGAAAAACTATATGCATTTCATGCTGCACTGAGACTTTTCATAGATCAGTTGTAAAACACAGGGGTTTAATATACAATAAAAAAATAAAACTTACTGTAAGTCATAACATTAATTTCTTTGACACATTGTTCTTCCAGTGTGTTGATGAAGCATTGTATCTTCAGTGTCCTCTCTCTCAGCTGCTCCACCGTCCAGTTGAGTTCTGTGACTCCTTCTTTCAAAGGCACAGAACCCACAGTGGCCTCCCAGCCCATACCGACTATGGGTACAAGAGCACGACAGGTGGACACAGCACGTTCTCCATATTTCACCACCAATGTGGAAGGGGTGATGTCAATAGGACAGCCACCTGTGGTGATACAGCAGAATACATGTCACATCATGTGCAGTAAAACCCTGAAGGTCAAACTGAGTCGAATTGAATATCAGTCCAACTTACTGTACACAGTGATGTTGAGATCTGAAGTGAGTTTAGAAGGTCCTCCTGGCCCTAAATCCAGCTCTGCCTCACACCAGTACTGTGCTCCATTATCTGACACATTGGGTTTGATAAAGAGTTCACTGGTAATATTTTGTGGGCCCATACCGATATTATTGTGACTATGGTCTGTTTTCAACAGTTTGCTTTCTTTGAACCACCTCACAGTCAGGTTCTGCACAGGAGTGATGTTTTCAATGTAGCAAGAAAGACTGTAATCTTTGCCTTCAGCCATTGCTCCAGTCGTACTGGCTGTTATGGTGATATTATCTGGAACACCTGGAAAAGGGAAATATCCATGATTTACTGTATGTGTAGCCTAGCTTTGCCCTCCTACGTAGTCCCGCTCAATAATTATCTCCCTCCACGACTCCGTCTGCCATTCCAGCCATTGGCATTGTTTGCATTGAGCAATTCCATACTGAGCTAAAAGCAAGCAGGATCAGGAATTGTGAGAGATTACATCAGGTTTCCACTGTTGTAGGGACGCTTACTTCACGACCAAGCTGGTGCTGGTGCAACGTTAGCGATTGGGTAAAATCCAATTTAATTGTTTCAAACTTCTACTGTTCACACATCCAGCTTGCAAACATTTGTCAATAGTGAAATGCCAGACCCTTGTACGAAGCTAAAACATAGACCAAGGGGATGGCCAAAGCCAGGCTACTGTATGTGGTTTAGGTTAACATTTACTTTTTTATGTGACAGATTGATTATCCAGAACTTACTGTAAACAGAAACCTTAAGGTCTTTATGACATTTCATATCTCCTGTGTCAATGACGCACTTGGTCTCCACATTCCACTCTGTTAGACTCTCCACACTCCAGGTGACATTTTGGACTCCCATCATTGTGCCTACAGGATTCACAGTAGAATTCCAGCCGATTCCATTGTGAGGTACAAACGTGCTACAGTCAGCTGAGGCAGATTCTCCAAACCGTACCACCAGAGTGGAAGGGCTCAAGACAATAGGACAGCCACCTGTGGTGATACAGTAGAATACATGTCACATCATGTGCAGTAAAACCCTTGAGGTGCTCTAGCTTTGTTTAACTGAATGTCGGGGCAACTTACTGTACACAGTGATGTTGAAGAGATCCGAAGTCTTTATAGAAGGTCCTCCTTGTCCTAAATTCAGCACTGCCTCGCACCTAAATTGTGTTCCATTATCTGCCAATGTTGGCTGAAATAGGTATTCACTGGTAATATTTGCTGGAACCAGACTGATGGTGTCATGTCTGTCATCATCAAACAAGGTCTCGTTTCCTTTGAACCACTTTACAGTGAGGCCTTGAACAGGAGGGATGTTTTCAATGTGGCAGAAAAGTTTGAAATGTTTGCCCTCAGCCATTGGACCTTGATGATTTGCAGTAATGAACAAACTGCTTGGAAACACTGAAAATGTTCATCAAAGTTAATTAGATTAGCCAGCCCTCATGGTTTATGGCAAACAATTAAGATTGTTTTTGGCCATAGAGTGATTACCTCACATGATTCTAAAGTGATTTGGGTAACACCTAGGGACAGCAGGATGCAGTTGCAGTTGATTATTCACCAGTGATGTGGAAGGTTCAAATTTCAATATTTTACTCAGAATACAACATCGATGACATATCAAATGTTGAAACTGCAGGAAATGTATCATTTTAAGGGGAAAATAAGTTGATTTTCAATCTCATGGCATCAACACATCCCAAAATAGTTGGGACAAGGCCACATTTCCCACTGTGTGGCATCCCCTCTTCCTTTTAAAACAGTCTGCAAACGTCTGGGGACTGTGGAGAGAAGTTGTGGAGAGAATGTGGTCCCATTCTTGTCTATTACAGGCTTCTAGTTGCTCAACTGTCTTAGGTCTTTTTTTGTCATGTATTCCTATGATGCACCAAAAGTTTTCTATGGGTGAAAGATCTGGACTGCAGACTTGATGGTGCCTTTCTAGATGCGTAAGCTGGCCATGACACACACACTCATGCATCTCCATACCATCAGAGATGCAGCCTTCTGAAATGAGCGCTAACAATAAGTCCTGTTTTCAGATGGACTGACTTACTTTTGGGTCGGAGAGTTGGTGTTGAAGGCACTGTTGTCGATGCTGTGTTACTCCACAGAGATATAGGCTCTGTGAAAGTACAAGACAAAATGTTCAGCATTTCTGTAATTTGCAACAATAAACTATGGAAGGGGAACACTGTGAAGTTTTGGTGACAAACTCACTTTTCACAATGATGGATAGTGGATCGGATGATACATTAAGAAGTGGTCCAGGTCCAGGTGCTCCCAGATCTAAATGTGCCTCACACCTGTACTGGACTCCATCGTCAGTATGGTTTGGATGAATCGAGAGGAAAGCCGATACGTTACGTGGACCCTTCTCAATGTCCTTGAAGAGAGATTCATTCACACTGATATTCTGTCTGTACCATCTTACAATTAGGTGCTGAACTGGAGCAATATCATAGACATCACACTGAAGTTTATAAGGTGTGCCATCACCTTGTACCTCTGTGTGGTTCACAAGAGTGATGGTTACATTTACTGGGACTTCTGCAAAAGATAAAAATAAATACATTTGGCCATCAGGCACAACAGTAAGAAGCACGTCTGCAAAGAAATTCTGAAAGCTGAAAGCTTTTAACTGGTCAAATTATATGAAAATATATTTTAAAATGTGCACTATCAGTATTCAAACTTCCTAAATAATGTATATATTGACATTATGTTACTGATGAAATGTTTAATTTAAAGAATGAGGATGTAGAATGTGGACTTACTGTAGATTATTAATGGTAGCCTTTCATTGCATTGAAAACCAGGCTGATTTAACGTGCAATGTGCTTTGATATCCCACTTCCGTAGGCTTTCTACACGCAAGTTCTGTAAGTCATTAGCCACCACTGAAACCTTTGAATCCAACTCAGGAGTTACATTCCATTCTACTGTGCTGTCGTTTAGCAATGTGCTGCAGTTCACTTCAAATGATCCTCCATATTCCACCACCATTTTAGGTGGGTGGAGCTGGATAAGACCAGGGCATATGTCACTGGCCACTGCTAGGAGAGAGAGTAGTTTAGTTTTACTGTATTCAAAAAGAACTAAAATCAGAATAAAAACAAGCTATACTATGATACATGGAAATAATATGAATAGGCCTACAAACATAAATCTAAAAAATGTCATGTACAATGGCAAAAATATGAGTTATGTATTCATAACAATGCGATGAGTGCATCTATATATTAATTAATGATTCATATGCACAAGTGTTGTTTTTTAATTCCAAAAGAAGCACACATGTTTGAACAATGCTGGTGCTATTGTGTGGCATAATTACAAATTTATGAGAGATATGATAGTGGAACAGACCACAAACAGATACCACCAGCTCACTCAGATCGCATGAACGGTCTCATAGCACATTTATTTATGCATCTGTCAGCGTAATGACAGAGCTGAGAGGACAGAACTGGTAGCTTATTGCTTTCAAGATCCTGTGTTAACCACGTAGCCACCACACCCAGGCAATGCAGTAGATTACTTGACTGTACCCCAGCTCCACCAAAAGGCAAGGTAAAATGCATTGAACACAGGCTTTCAATGTCCACTCATAATACCCCCCACCACACACACACACACACACACACACACACACACACACACACACACACACACACACACACACACACACACACACAGACATACCAAACCACACATAACAAATGTCTATCCAGCCATTCTCTGTGTCTGGTAGAGGACTTTTAGCTCTATCTTCGCATAGATCATTAAATCAAATTAGACCATTAGCATCTCTCCTACAGCTCTCCTACTGTCTTGTTTAAAAGTGACTTTGAATTCTTATAGTTTTGCTGACACGACTTCTGTGGTTGCAAAGTGCACTAAGACCAACAAAAGGTGATTATCTAGCCTGCTATGACATGGAATTACTCTCATTCAACATAATAAGGACTATTTACTGTCATATCAGCCCAGAAGATCAACAACTTTAATTTTGTGTTGGTGTTAGTACAAGTTGCAACTACAGAAGAGTCAGGTTTTAATTTGGAAATATCTCAGGATTTTTAGTCACTTTTAAAGACTATAATAGGAAAGATGCTAACGGACCAATTTGATTTTAATGATCTATGCTAAGCTGAAGCTAAAAGTCCTACTGTTATGCTCAGAGAACGGCAGGATGAACTGAAGAAAGGTAAAACTCAGTTGTTTAACTCGAGGAGAGGTGGAAAATAAGGGTATTTCCCCAAATGGTGGCATATCACTTTAAAGATGACATATGAATGTGAATGTAAACGTGGTTTTCCATTCTATGTCTCCTTTAATATAAACATTTTGAGATGTGCTAGCCTACTTGTTAAAGCTCCATGAGTTGCTGTCCATTGAAAATCAATACATTTCAACTGAATGTCATTGAAATAGCCTACAAAAGTAGGCATACCACATGGTGGAATGAAGGAAGGTAGGGTAGGCCTACTGTACAATGAAGGAACTTGGGACATTTCTCAATGCATAAGGCTATCTGTTTCCTGGCCTATATTCTGTAGGCTTATTTGAACATTATGTTCCCCTCTATGATGGCACACTTTAGGCCTACTGTGAATTGAAGTATCTTTCTGCATAGCCTAAATTTAAGTATACTTCATATTGCTCATTTGTCTGAAATGCTGATTGGTCTGATTGTTAGATAGATTGTTAGATTGTAAAAACTATGAGGCCTCATGATTTGATAGTAATACTAATGTAATAAGGTCTCATTATAAAAATGTTATAATATGAGACTGCAGCAATTTAGCAATACTAATAAATACCCTCAACAACTGTGCTGCTTAAGCAGTAGCACATACCACAACTAACCAAAGGCAAACAAAACCAAAGGCATTTCATATTCATACATTTCATATACCCTCATGGGGTTTCCACAAAAGCAATGGGAGACTCACCATTGGTGAAGAGAAGGATGATGCAAGTGCCCAGCATGTGCTGAGGAGACATGTTGAAGCTCAGGGTCCCAAGATAATGACAGATTTTAAGCCCTTGGGAATTTGAATGCAGTTCAGCACTAATCCAGCAGTATAGTAGATTCAGGTGTCCTTATTTATATCTCAATGATCAGTGAGAGAATGAGAACGGAAACATGCTGCCAAAGAGGAAGTCCTGTCTGCTTGAAAAATAGCGGTAGGCTAAGTGTCAGGAAGCCATTGCCAGTTGGTGGAGAATTTTTGACTTCAGAATTTGGCATCAGTCAGTGTGACTCAGACGACTGAGAGAGTAGAAATAACTTTCTAATGTAATGTGTTCACAGCAGACAATTCAAGTGAAAAAAATCTGCACAAAGGGTAGCAACAGGTGCACAGTTGAATGACATAAAATATTAATGCAGAGCTGCAGATAATATCAAATCCACAATAATATTATTATTGGATGGATGTCAGTAGCTCACTGTGGATTTGCTTCCACTGCACATTTACTTCAAGTCTTTGGGGTTTTGCCTCCCTGATGCAAGATGATTGCTTGTGTCATTCAGTAACTAGCTACCATCTACATAGGATGCTACAGAAGTGCTTGTCAGACATTCTGATCGTCTTCTTCTCTAACAGAATAATTAGTGGCCACTAAAGGCCACAAGGCTAACTCCAGAGATTTTCAAAAGACATGACAAAGTCCTACCTGCCCATTCAGTGTATAAACAGGAGACACATGATGTTGTTTTTCCCTCCTCTTTTGTGATTAAATTCTATCTCTTTCCCCAGGTAGCCTGGCTATGTGATGCAGCTGGAGGCCTTCGTGCATATGTGCTACTTCCTGCCCAGTTCTGAGGTATTGTGGCTGCCCTGGTTGTTGGAGCTGCGCATTTCCGCGGTATCTATTGTATTACACAAGCCTGCTGGTAAACTGTCGGCTTAATAGCAATAGATACTTTGTTCTCATGCCTCTCATTTTAGTCTCTGTTGCCTCATGGCTTAAAGTTGTGGGACACAAGAGAAACTTGCAGACTGCTACAGTATTATAACAGACTGTTTTATGAAGAGAGTGTCATGCATCAGTCTAGGACTACCTAGGCAGATTATAGGCCTATGACAAACAGTGCCAGTTTGGACACCCATATGGACACTTCTTTCCAAGTAGGACACACCTTCTGGCACAGATTTGTCCTCAATCAGTCAGACTATAATGTAAGGACAGAAAGTTATAGGCTTCTAAAGATTCAGCACTCACATTTTCTGACTTTTTGAAATATTCCTGCACGCTTGCTGACATAAGCAGGGTTCAAAAAGCATACCATAAAAATTGAATTTGGAGATTAAATGGAGTCATTTAACTTTCTTCCTTTCCGGTACCACAGAAACACACATATTGCATGGAAAAGTACTGCTTGTGCTTGTTACACCTACGTTACTCTAGGTGACCAAACCTCAACTAGCAACTACAGTGCAAAACCACCTAGGCCTGTAGGTTACACCCTTTTATCAGGAAACATAGCAGTAGGCCATGGGCGATCTCTTTTTAACTGGGCTGCGTGAACTGATATAGAGAGCCACATCCGGACCCCGGACCTGTTTGACACCCCTGAAATAGACCATGAATACGTAACGTAATCCACAGTTTTAGCAGTTTGGTGTATCTGGACATAGTAACACAATCATTCTCATATCTTCTCCTAAAGCATTTAGCTCACATTCAACCCTCTCTTCTGTGTCCTCTCATAATACTCACTCTCTACAGTTTTCGACTTTTGCTCAAGTTATGTTGCAATGCTTGTGTTCACCAATAGATGGCAGTATTACAAAGTCCAGTAATGACCGTAGAGTTTCTTTACATTGTTTAGAGCACCATTAGACTTCCATTGCCAGAGTTGAGAAGCTCACTGTGTAGTGTATGCAAATCTATTCAAATTAGACCTATAACGTTATTGATGACAAATTAGCAGTGACAAAGAAGACCACACTATGATGATTTCTCCCCTGCATATGGCATTGCTCCCCCATGGAATGAAATGGTGACATTTCCTTTCTTGATGTTTCTCTTCTTGATGGCATGAACTATCTGCTGTTATTACAAAGCAAGTTGAACTTTTTACAGACATTTGTTACACATAGCCTACTGTATGTCCTCAGCCTTTTTTATGTGGTTGCAGAGAAACAGCACCTCTTATCTATAATGTTATAGGAACAATGACAAAAGAAGAAAATGGAAACTTTATCTTGCAGAACACAATCAAAGCTGGGAAGACTGCAAGAATTCTGTGCAACAGCACCAAATGCAAGAGATAGATGAAGAAACAATTCATAAAATATGAATAATTAATTAGACTAAATATTAAACATATAACCAGTTCAAGGATGTTCATTTTAGGTGGGAACCTTAAACCATTCAAATATTGTTTCTGTTCCAAACAATTCAACTGAGAAAAAAAACTCCGGTTCAGAGCCCTGTCAAAAGACCTTCTCAACTTACAACTTATGAGTATGTGAATAAGTAACTACACAAACATGGCTTCTACTCATTAATTACAAAGTACTCACAATAGACAATGACAGTGAGCGGCCTTCTCCATTGCAAAACACTTGTGTGAATGAAGCACTGCGTCTACTGTCATACGTCCACTGTCCACTCCCTCAGATTCCTCACATTCCAAATGATGTTTTGGATCCTTTAATTAACTTTCATCTCCTGATGTTTGATATAAGCTGGCTGCACACTTAGGGTTGCATGTGGGAGCGGAAAAGAGATGTTTCATGCATGGTCAGCTGGGGACCTTCACACTGACTTGAGACATTTTTGTGTCCCTAGTGTATCATCACTGTAGATATTATAAAAAGTTTTATTTGGAGGTTCCATTTTGAACAATTAAAATGGGTATAGGTATGTCTACAGTAAGTCGTCTTCTCAGTTCTCATACATCTCCAGATGTCTTTGGGCTAACATGGATTAATAGTGAGATATGTTTCCAGATACTTGACAGGAATATGGGTTAGCTCAAGTACTCATACACTGTCCATGAATGTACACTGCAATATCAAAACTATGTTTTCTCATCTTTTGGTTTCATATATCCACATCCACATGGCCCTATTTGCTTGGATATGTAAGCAAATATATTACTAATGTCCATGCATTGACAATCTACACACCACAACATCACATGGTGATAAATGTGTCCATCTTGTGAGATCCACCATATAAGCACTTAGTGTCCTTAATGTTCACTTGACCTGACAGATTTAAGTGGGTTTGATCATCATTGTGACCTTCTTGAGAGAGTACGAGCCTCCGTGAAACTCGGCCCAGTAGACTCCGTCCTGGTAGCGGCTCCGGTAGTGCCCCCCTCTGTACCACACACCGTTGAGGTTGGAATGGGCACACATGTGGTACCACCAGCCTCCTTTCTGGTAGTGGGCACAGTTTCCTAAAAAAAAAGAGAGAGAAATGTAGGGGGCGTCGTGGCTCAGTTGGCTAAGGCGCCATACCATAAATCCGAAGACCCGGGTTTGATTCTGACCCGCGGTCATTTCCCGGTCCCTCCCCGTCTCTCTCTCTCACTCATTTTCTGTCTCTCTACAGTGTCCTGTCCAATAAAGGTGTAAAAAGCCCCAAAAATATCTTTAAAAAAAGAAATGTTGAAGAAACAGATTAATTAAAACATGGCAAATAAATTAAGGGCCCTATTTTTAGGGTCCTAATTTCAACACGGTTTTATTTGTAAGAAGAGTGCCTTGGCATCTTGTTTGTTATTTTTCCTTGAATGTCTGATGTTTTTTTTTTTTTGCCAAAGAGCACCTTCAAATCTCCTGCTACCTGCTTTTTCTTTAGTTAAACACCATTTGAAATCAGTGTGTGAAGGGGATTTTAAGCAATGATATAGTGTTGTAGTAAAAAGTCTTAGACCCTACTTGAACAAATACAAAATCTATCCCCAATAAAACTGCAGACAAATAATTAACTGTGAAAATGCATACACATTTACAACAAGAACACTAAGTGAGGGTATTACCTGAATATCCATCTTTGTCACGGTCCAGTGTGGTGAAAGCTTTGTTACTATGCCACGAGAGTGAGTCCCCGGCGTTGCCGTTATAGTTACCCAGACGCAAACGGTACCAGTCACTCTCGGCCTCCACGCGAAAGTTGTCGTACTCAGCAAACACGTGTCTTCCCTGCCAGTCTTCCATGGCCACCCTCAGCTTGTAGGTGGCCTGAGCAGTGAGCCAGTAGAGGTGCTCCAGTCCCAGCCAATACTCCCCATCCAGGTTCCCAAAGCCTTGCTGGGGAGCGGGAGAAGAATAGGTAGGGCTCAGTCATATTCGGGGCTTCAACAGGTGAACATGAAAAGCACATATCACAGTCCACCACAGTCAACTGTACTAATTAATGAACCATACTGTACAGTAAGGAATTGCTGTTCCTTATTCGATTTGCCAGTGTATCTTAAATGTATCAGTCATCATCACTATAAGACGTGACATAATAGTCTTTTAATCCAGTGAGGAAAATTTGGTCTCTTACTTTATTCCTGAATTAGTGACATGCACACAGCACACAGTCAACACACAGTGAGATGAGACACATACATGACATACAAGCTCACCTTGTATTGCTCCCACGTGCGGAAGAAGTTGACAGAGCCATCGTGCCTCCTCTGGATGACAGTCCACCCCCCCTGGGCTCGACTCTGCTCACACCAGGCCTGCAGCAGACGGTTAGTCCCCTGTGGCCGCAGGAGGTAGATGCCACTGGTGTTCTCTCCTGATTCTAGCACATGTTGGCAGTCCCGCCATGGCCCTGAACAAGAACAGAGAGTTGGATATACTGTACTGTACAAGGCAAGGTGATATCAAATCAAATCCTGCTAAAATTTTATTTCAAGGAGAAATTACTTTGGCTTTTTATTTATCAGGATCTACAGTAGAGCATTGCTGGGATCAGAATACAAGAGGGTCACTGATCAAAGTCATTGGTCTCAAATTGCACTAGTCTTTAGAAATGTGTTTCGCAATTTTTTCACTGTCTTCCCCAGGGTTTATACTTAGTCATGCATTCTTTTAGCTGTACTTGCTTCAATCAGATAGTAGACTTTCTATTGTGCGTTTTAGCCTGATCCATATGGTTCATTTGTAGGGGGTTATTTTATCACCATTCCCATTCCATTCAAAATGATTGGATGGTGTTTTTCCAGTCCTATACATTCCACAGGTGACTACAATATTGTTTTAAATTTATTGGTTGCAATCGGTTGTGAAGGGGATTTTAAGGATCTCCTACCCTACCTTTAATTTAACACTGTGTCCAAGGGCAGTATATTACTCATCTATAGATGATTAAACCTTTAGGAAGTGTCCATCTCAGCATATTATAACGTGCATATACATAGAAGCGCTTAAACAGGCCTATTTGTGAAGGAACCCGTCACAACTGTGGGGGAGTCAAACAATTGATAAGGACTGGAATCCCAGAATGTATTAAGGTCACTTACTATAAACATACTTATCACTCAGTTTACAACATCTGTTTACTTCTAAGGAACATGCATGCATTCCTCAACATAGCAATCAAGACCAAAGTCAAATGTCACCATGTAAATGTTACATCAACATGACACATTCTACACACACACACACACACACACACCACCCACACATTCACACAAACACACACGCACGCACGCAGAGTGCTGCCGTTTCACTGTAATTGTGATGAAACACATTGCATTAGCCCCATCCTCAAGCTTCCCTGTAATTTTTTGTGTGAATTGCACAGGAGGAGCACTTCTTCATGATTCAAGGTTAAAGAAGCTGCTTTTAGGAACGTTGTCATTACCCTTTTGTGGGAGGGTGTATTTGTATATGCACACACTTACACACACACACACACACACACACACACACACACACACACACACACAGTACACACACACAAATATACACAGAATAAAAGATAAACTGATTGGGTATATGTCCGTCATTCATGCTGTGTGTGTGTATGTGTGTGTGTGTAGGTGTGTGTGTGTGTGTGTGTGTGTGTGTGTGTGTGTGTGTGTGTGTGTGTGTGTGTGTGTGTGTGTACTAACAAACAATCACACGCTGAGTCTCATTATACTAGTCTTAGTGTTTCTTGAGCCCTAATGAGAACATCTGGCTCTGTTTACACTTGGCTCAGGCATTCCCAGAGAGATAAATGAACACACACACACACACACACACACACACATACACACACACACACACACACACACAAACGCACTCAGGGTCACTGACTCTTCAGGCCTGTGCTGCTCATCATGGGAGTGCCACTGACACAGTTCTGTAATCCTTATGACTGATATCTCTCATTAGTATACACATACTCCCACAGCACACCAATCAATCATTATGTAGGGCACACTTGAGAGAGAGAGAGAGAGAGAGGGGGGGGTCTTTACCTGGGGTCTTGGTGACAGGGAAGCTGATGAACGGGGAGTCAGTAGCAGGGGGAGGTGAGGGTGTGGACTGCATTTCCTGCACGCTCAGCGGAGACTTGGAGTCTGGTGGCGGTGCACTCTGGTCCCTCTGGATGTCGTTAGTCCTCTCCTTGGATTTATCACTGTCGTTCAACTGCTTACTAGACTGGAAATGAGAGGATGGTGTCTTTTCCTGTTGAAAAATATACACATCCTCACAAGTTTAATATCCTAAGAGAAGATTCATTGACATGAGTTCATCTTTAATGGAACAGAAATGCCTCTCACTTGTTCTGTCTGTGAAGACTTGTCGCAAAGATGACACTGTTTTTCCAGATCTTTTATCAGATGACTTTGGTTACTTATCATAGAGGTTAGGGCCTCATATTTCTTCTCCAGCTCTCTGTAGCTGCTTGTCACCTGTAGTACCTACAGCAGGGACATCTGAACTGGTTAAATCAATCAGATAACCAAGGAGCGGAACATACAGTAAATTGTATCCATCAAAACAACCTAATGTTTGTAGTCCTGTTTAAGAAGATCCTCTAATAACAAATCCCAGAGTCTGATTACCTGAGAGGTAGCGTTAAGGAGCAGATTCTCCAGTCTCCTCTGTTCTTGGGCCTGGTCCTTCTTCTGGACAATCTCTTGCAGCAGCTGGGCATAGAGCTGGGTGATGCGGGCGTTCATGGTGCCGCTCTCTCGCCGCAGTGCCCGCATCTCGCTGGCCATGGCACCCTCTTGTTCCAGCTGTGCCCGCACCATCTCCAGCTGTTCCTGCTGACGGCTTAGCTCCCGGCGCAGTGACACCACCTCTGAATGGTTGGCGGCACCGCCAACCGCAGACTCCTGGCTGACACAAAGGGCGCCTTTCAGCTTCTGTTGGGGGACGATGAAGGTGTACGAGCAGCGGCCAGCCTTCAGGTCTGAGGAGCGGGATGAGCGTTTCTGACCCGCACCATCTTTAAGGGCACGGTCAGCGCTGTGAGGTCCCTCCTTGCGCCCCTCAGTGCTGGGTATTAGTCCATTACAAGCCACCAAGAGCAAGAGTGCAAAGCACATTGGGTTCTCCATGAGCCTGAACACTATTCAATATGTAAAGAGGAAGATACCTATTAGCCAATTTTATATCAATTTACAGCATTAGAAGCAGTTCAGTGGTTAAACACCTCTGAATGTGTTTGGAGATAATACTACTAAGTTACTTTGCAGATTGAAAAAGACAGTCCCTTTGCTCTCAACAGTTAGCTAAAAGTCAACACTGGCAACCAACAGTAAACATAATTTCAACAAAGTAAATTTACTTGCCTTGACTAGTATGGCTACTTGGAAATATACAACTACCTTCAAAAATAAGCTTTGAAACTGTTGCCCGGTTTAACTTTGCTAATTTCTCTTTCCTTTTTCATTTATCTGTTTAATTTTACTGATGGAAGCTAGATTTTGCATTCTGAAAATTCTGTCATAATTCAAAATACAAAAATTAGGTGGGCTATAACACAAATACAGCAATGCATTATGCAAAAAGTCAATGTCTTACCAAAATATTTGATGCTTCAAATGAAGTGGTCTTCTCAGCCCTTGGATTTTCCCTTTTTTGTTGTCTTTCTTAATGATTCCCGCCTCAGCCGCGTCTTATCTCCCAGTTAATTATTTCAGGTAGCTGGCTATATTCAAATTCTTAACTGTTCAGTTAGAACTTTCAGAGGCATACATTTTAGTGTGAACCTTAGAAACCGCACAACACAGGTTTACAGAGGCACATGCAGGGATTTTAAAGTAATCAGACTCCTCCTTGCTTGTAGTCCCAGTACACAAAGGCCCACATAATTACAAACCACTGGGATGACACCACCTCCCAAACTCTGGGGTGTTTCCCTGCACTCCCCTAACCTGCCAGCCCCCCACTATCAGACCAGCCCCCTGCCTCCTCGTTGGGCCTTGAGCTTTGTTCCAACTATCTACAGTAAACTTGTCTAAAAAAAAAGATATCAATAAACCAAATTATTTGTCGAGAATGTTAAATGAACTGGGTTTGGGCGCCCTTAAAACCTAACAGCAGTATAGTGCCTGGTTTCAAATAGGCCTACATGATTTTTTTCTTCTCTTGAAAAATTAAATTAAAAAAAAAAAATAAAATAAAATAAATATATATACTATGATATATATATATATATATATATATATATATATATTAGACTATTTCTCTATAGTCATATAAAAAAAAAACACTTTTTATTTTAGAACTCTTGGGAACACAACGGGGACGTTTTAATGTGGGCACCCAATAGAAGATAGTCTAGTGGCTTAACGCACAAATAATGAGTTACCGTTACCGAGCGGACAAAAGCGTCAAATTTTACATGAAGCTTCCTTAGGGTATCCTGAGTGATTTTAGCCTAGGAGCCCACCTGAAATGTTGAAAATTCCTGTGCAGAGCTCAAAAAACAAAATCCATGAAAAAAGTATATATTTTTTCCGTCTATAAGAGGAATGGTGATGAATATGTTCTTTTTAAGGCCTCTGAATGATCTTAAATTTGTTTAAATTTGTGCATAGGCAAGTATCTTTTAATTGATGGATTTAAACTAGGATACCAAGACCAGTTGTACCTGTAAAACCTCATTAAGTGCAGAACAATAATAGGCGGAATTTAAATGTCAAAATAAAGATAAAAATTTGGTAATCGTTTAGCCAACTTTTAGTGAGTTAAAACTGACTGTAGTGTAAGTCATCAGTCAACTATCTATCTTACATATATGACACACTTCTAAATCATAATTCTATCTTATATAAATTTAAAAACAGGAAATTAATTTGTTACATTAGGCAGTTTTTCCTCTTATTTACAGTAACTTGATTTATAAAAAATCTGATCTGCTCTCTTAAATTGTGTGTTCTCGCATGCCCATCATCTTGACATAAAGCCAATTATAAGTGCTGAGCATCACAAACCATAATCGGGGTGACCAGCACACAAAGGAATATGCATGGACAAATGAATCAGGCCCTTGGGTGCGAGCTTGGTTGATGCTCCCAGAGGTTCCCAGAGCCTGCAGAGAGCTCGAACCCACCACGCTGCCAGCTACAACAAACCCCCTGTGTGGGAGTCGGATACTCTAACCACTAAGCTAAAAGCCCAGCCTTCCAACTCAGCAGTTGAAAGCGCCCAAAGAATTGAGTAGTGAGGATTTACACGTACTGCCGCCAGCTAGCCGAGCTAGTTGGCATCCATTACACTCACTCCCCAAATTCTCACTCCCATCCGGGTCGCAGCACCAATGTAGCCGGTGGCGGTCCGCACCACACACAGGTCTCGAACCCACCCCCCAGCCAGCTACAAATCCCCAGGCATGGGAGTCGGACGCTCTAACGGAATTGAGTTGTGTGGATTTACACGTACTGCCACCAGCTACCATCATTATCTATCTATAGATAATGATGATACATTTAAATTCAAACAACAAGTTCATACATTATGATAAGGAGCTGAAATAGAATCCCATAGCCTTTGTTGTCTGCAAACAATTAAGGAACAATTGTATATTAGGTATGCCATGAAGTCAATTGAACCTCT
>JAODXP020000015.1:30364974-30510814 GCA_027497455.2 Sardinella longiceps | reverse complement strand
CACATCTTGCTCCTGAATAATCTTTGATGGAGGTCTCCACTAGGGGCAAACCACATCTAAATCCCCGCCGTTGTTGTCAACATTGTACTCCCCCCAAACACACCTTTTTGTCAGTATTGCAAGATGCGTTATCTTCGTTTACGACAACCTGATTGACACATGACAGAATGCAAAATATGCATGAGAGCCAGGATGCATGCGCCATTGCGTTGCCTGCAAGCAAACCCCAGCCCTTAAAAGTTCTCTGTCAACGTAGCCTACATCTTTAACACGCCTGTATTATCACGTTTGCCACTTGTTCACAGTAGTCTCTACTACTAAAATTGTAACAATAAGTGTTCCTAAAGTAGCCTGGTAGTAATCTCTACATTCAGAAAATGACACAATGGATGGAAAGGGGGGATCAGCCCCTACCGTTTTTATAGGGAGAATGATTATTTTGATTGTTTTTAGAAAATTTCAGAAGTTGGAAAAAATGCAAAAAAAAAAAAAAAAAAAAAAAACCTCTACGAAATGTTCCTAAAGTCTGTTTTACACATCAGCACAGGTTACACTAATTTCACTCAGATGAGGGAAAGAGAAATAGACCTAATGCCATGTGACAACCTGAGCCAACGCCTTGTTTTGATTCTCGCATGTCCAACTGTTTCTTATTCACACACCAAATTCGGTGCCGCAGGCTACAATTTTATGCTCGTCATCGGACTGTCAAGTCAAGATTGAAACGCAGCCACCTAGATGATGATCCTAAAAATGCATGGGTTTTGGATGAGTGAAACAAGTGCAACCCCATAGGCTATCGCTCCAAATAAAAGATTATGGTCTATTTATGTATGCACTTACAGGTGATGAGGCAATAACTTCGGGTTTGTGCTCCTCCGCGTACTCCTGTTTCTTTTCCAAGCATCCAATAATGGAATAGCCGACATTTTACATGTAGGCTCGCCTAACGTCTACCACAATCTTATCAGTCAACTCAATAGTAGGATAAAGGATGTAGTAACAGGCGAGTGTGGCTTTGCAGTTCACTTCATTCACCGCCCCTCCTCCATGGACGCTCCTTGTTTTCGGAGATTTAGTGCGTTCTTCCCAGAAATGAAAATGTTCCTTCTTTCCAGCTAGCGGCTGTTGAAAAGAAGCATCTGGAGACCTTGTTGCGAAATAACCCGTCCCCCACAAACGTCCTGCCTAAACTGGGGGACAATGGGTCAAGAGCAATTCTCCCTCCGATTTTATCTTCAGCAGCGAGCAAATTGAAATGTGTCTGGGCGGCATGCTCCAGCATAGTGAGATGATATACACAAATATGTAGGCCTGCAGTCGGGATAGACAGTTGGTTTTAAGTTCAAGTTCAAGTTCAAGAGCTTTATTTGTCACATGCACATTTACCGGAAAAATGCAGTGAAATGAAAGGGGGAGCATATGGCTCTGTGTTGCACTAGTTAAAATAGTAAAAAAAAACATAATAAATACTACAGAATAAATATTAAGATAATAAAAGGGGTCCTGCCCTAAAAGGGTTGTCAATAGGCTACAAAGAAAGAGTGGGAGAAGAGTTTAGGATTCCATTCTGACTGCTGATGGAAAAAAAAACTCATTCACTCTTTCAGTCTTTGTATTCAGACTGCAGTATCGTCTGCCTGAATTAAGCACAGTGAAAAGGCTGGAGTTGGGGTAAGAGGCATCTTGGGGGATCTTTCTAGCCCTAGACCCCACCCTCCTCGTGTAGGTACTGTCCAGGCTTGGCATGGGGCCCCAGTCCCCTCTGCTGAGCACACTACTCCCTGTAGGACTGCCTTAATTATCTCATGGTATACAGTTCTCATACCATGCAGTGATGTTGCCTGTGTGGACACTCTGCACAGCTGAGGAGTGAAAGGTCTTCAAGATGGATGGGGAGACCTTGAACTTCCTCAGCCAACGGAGAAAGCACAGCTGTCGCCTGGCCTTCGCCAACAGATGTTGTGTGTGTAGTGACCAGGAAAGGTCCTCAGTAAGATGCACACCCAGGTACTTGAAACTGGAATCACAGCAATATGCCTGCAATATTTAGCAACTTCTGTTCGTTACTGTTGATGGTGTAAATCAATCTGTAGTGTAGTCCTGTGGCTTGAGATTACTGTCCTTTTAGATAAAGAATGTCATGGGCTATTTGATGCAACAGTCTGAAATAGGCCACTGAATGAGGGACAGTAAGATACATTTTATCTGATTGTTTGTTGCTTGTTTAGCCCATGATGATCAGATTTACTGGTTCTTTTTTTTAATAGAAAGCATTTGGTGACCTCAGATATAACTATGGATTGATTCATGCAGATTTTTCCTTTAAAATGACAATTATTTTATTTCTTATTAATTAAAAAAATAATAATAATTAAAAGTTGCCAATAACCCTTGACTAATTTTCTCCTATTTTCTACTCATTTTCTCCCCTACCTTACCTCTTTGAACTCCCCTGCATTCCCTACTACTCCGGAATCTGTGTGTTATTAAAGTCTAAAACAAAATTAGAACATAAAATGCATAAAAATTGGCGTTCAATGCGTAAAAATGGAGAAAGCTGTTTGTAAAAATGGAGAAAGCTGCATCAAACATCTGTTCGCTGTTGTCTTTATATTAGAATTTCCAATTGCTTTCTTGCAATCTATTTTTGTCTAGTAGGTAAAATAGCAAGTCTAGTTTTATTTTCCATTGTTTTTGGAGATTTCAAAGAGTGTTAGAGTGACATTTGGTGTGGTGGTGACATACTTGCCATCCTCTGCAGGGCCGTTGCAACGGGACATGCAAACCAGGCAATTGCCTGGGGTCCCAGGCTGAAAGGGGCCCCTAAGATAGAGCCCGACTGTTTAATAATTTCAGTAGTTTAGTTGGTGATGTTTTTCAATAAAGAATAGGCTTGAGTTAGAAACTGTAGGTTCAGCACCAATAACAAAAGGTGCTTAAGATTATAACAATGCGGTTCTTGAAGGTGTTTATGGGGGGTGAAGAGCCCCCATGTCCTGTTTGCTTGGGGCCCCCTAAGTACCTTGAGACGGCCCTGCATAAGTAGGTGGGAAGAAGTGGGTGGACGGTGTACCCCAGCATCCAATGCTGTTTGATAGCTCTAGTCATGCTGCATGTGAATTTAGGCTAAATGTTTGCAAATTTGGAGATATGTCAGTAACTCTAACCCAGTGTCAACCACACAGCCTGTCCAGCAATCCAGGTTAAGATCTATGTGTGTAATAAAAATCATTCTGGGTTCAGGGAAATATATCTGGTGAAAATTCACCATCATATTTAAGTATGTACAGTACACAGCCCTGGAAGTATCACTGTAAGATTTATTGTCATCTAGAAAAGGTGCGCATATTTTATTATATTGTGCACAGGATTTAGTACTTGCAAATAATGTGTAACGTTTTGGAAAATTGAGCACACAATTTAGTAAATTGAGCTCATAATACAGTAAACTGAGTGCATAATTCATGCTGCAATTAATACTGTATTTACATCGAAAATTTGATAGGCCTATAACATTTTTCTGAATTTGGTTCTCTCAAATTTGGTAAAAATTCTGTTAAAAATCCTTATAATTGGCAAGTTCAACCTGAAAATGTTGAATAAGAGAACTTTGACAGTTTGATTTTGGCTGATTTCTCAAGACATAATTGCTTCCTGATGGTCTTTATTTTCAGATGGGACTTCAAATGATCTTGTCAAATCCACTCCAAGTGCCCCCTCACAATCCTGCCAGATGCAATGATGACTCATCTCAAACAAATCAAGAAGATGAATGGTAGTCTTTCTGGATGCAGATGTTTTGGGTTCCAGGGAATACATACAATGTAATCTGTTGTATTCTCAGACATAAGCCCAAGTGTATTATTCACATTGCATGAGAAAGCACAACATTGCAGCTGATGGTAGTGTCCTAGGGGTTATGTTCCCCATCTGCAATCACACAGCTTGGTCAGGACGAGCCTTTGCAAGGAATTGCATGGCCCACATGTTCAACATGCTCCAAGCTGAAAATTTTTGTGCCTGCTTAAAAAAAAATACCACAGCAAAATGTTCTGCAAAAAATTCAAGGTAAACTTTTCATTACTTTTTATTATGCCACCCGAGGAACTCACAGTACATAAGAAGTGATATTTCAAGATGGCCAAAAGAATCACAAAGGACCCCTGCCACCCCCATCATGGACTTTTTCAGCTGCTACCATCTGGAAAGAGACTTCACAGTCTTAAAGGGCCCGTATTATGCCCTTTTCACAACAACTTCACAAAGCTCTAATGTTCAAAACAGGCTGTTTCTCATGAGGGCATGCACCAAGTAACTAGACACTGTATGAAAAATGTATTGTCCTGGTCATTAAGATCAGCATAAGAGAGTAGAAATGTGATATAATTTGTATACCTTGAGAAAGGAATCAAACAACCAGGCAGACCAGTGAGTATTAGAAATGTCATAACGGGAAATTCTGAGAGCCACACAAATGCGTAATGGATCCTAGTGCAGCCTAGGTCAAAGTTCCCCAGTCAAACCAGTCCACCAGTGGTAGCCTATAGAAAAAGACCTGGCAGCCTAAACCTGTGCCTGTAAGTCTTCACACTTTCAGACTTCTAACACACACACACACTCATTTCACACTCTCTTAACACTCATCACATTATTAACTTATTACCTCCGCCAAGGAGGTTATGTTTTCGCCGGCGTGTGTGTGTCTGTTTGTGTGTGCGTCTGTGTGTGTGTCTGTCTGTCTGTGTACAACATAACTCGAAAAGTACATGGATGTGGATGACATTTTCGGACAACGTGTGTATTGGGACACTGAAGAACTGGTGGCGATTGGTGACCCATAACACCATCTGTGACCACATTGTCTTGGCGGAAGTCTGCGCTCTCTGAGCTCTTTTCTAGTTTAATTTTGTGACTTTCATGTTTGATCCAACCTTCGGAATCAAGTAAGCATATTTTAAGCACACATAGTGCTTTTTGAACAAAAGTTTGAATCATTTACATGATGGAAAGGATGCTTCAGCTTTGGATTTTCACTATTTGAATCATAAGTATTATGGTGTTTTCACAACAACACACAAGTTATCAAAGCTCCATGAGTTCACTGAACATGTTTCTGAAGGACTTTTTTGGAAATAACAACCCAGTTTTTTGGAATTGGGTTGGTACTTGTTTTCAGTGATGAGATGCTCAACTCTGTCCCCCTTTCCCCCCGCCCAGTACGACGCCCCTGGTCATATCACCCCACTTTATCCACAAGTGGTGCTGTAATTGCTGAATTACTCCAAGATATTTTCACTTTTGCACACATTTCAACTGGCAAATATGCTTCTGTTTCAGACAGGAAACTGCAGTAAATCTCATGAACACATGCATTCTTAACCACAGTGCAGGAGCAGAAAACATCTGCTGTCCCCTAACACCAAACAAGGGGGAGTTCTTGGACCTCTTTTTGATTGGATAGGAGCTATCACAGGAAATGTGTAGGAGAGAGGGGGAGTGGGTGTGTTCATAACTCAAACTTTAGTCCCAGAAGTAATCAAGCCTCTTTCTGGTATGGTGAGAAACTCACTCTACGGCTCTCACACTACCAGGACAAAATCACATTGAGGGAAATTCAACCTTGAAGGGTAGCAAATGTGTGCTCATATACAAAAATGTTACATCTCTGCATCTAGCACATTGTAAACTTTCCTTTTGCCAAAAAAATGCAGCTGTTATCTCACAGCCTTCCACAGACAACAGTCAATGAATAAAAGAAAATAATTTGACAATCTTACACAATCTTTCCAAATTCATATGCTCCTGCTTATGCACTGTATTTTGTTTTCTGTTCAGATTAAGGGACTGAGATAGACACAATAGAGGCTTGGTTTGTGTTAAGCTTATTTTGAGCTGTTTTGGATCGCTGATCTGGATGATCTGACAAAGACCCACTTGTAGTGTTTTGGAATAAAATGTCTGGATATGTCACATCTATCACAATCCATGGGGATGTACTCTACACAAACATCCTCATAAGCCAAACCCAGCAGAAGTTTTCCTAATTTATATAGTGGTTGATGTCATCGGATCACACAGCATGACCCAAGGTGTACTTCAACATTAGCCATGCCATTAATAAAGAAACACATTGTCTCATTGTCTATCAACAACTAATAACAAAGTCAAGTTGACAAATTTGCATATGATTATCTCAGAGCATGTTTCACTCGCAACTCACTCAGTTCCAGGCAAAGCTTTAATTAACCACTGACCAATCTAGTATAGAAATGCTTCTCAATTTCTTGTGTGGCCCCCACATGCTTAGAATGCGTCATTATAAACAAGGACACAAGGACTGAAGATGTAACACACATCAAAACATTAGTCATTATGTTTTGCACCATTCAATAAAAGTAAAAAGTTAAAAAGTCATCTGTGTTGCACCGACACTCTCTCCTTCATATTAATTCGTCCTGCTCTGGTTGCACCAGATTTGACTACCACAGAAGTGCGAAGAACTTTTCCCTTTGTTACTTGATTAGAAAGTTATTGGGATTGTGTTAATGATTAGTACAAAAGCAGGAGGTAATTGGTTGCACAGACCAGCAGTGTAGCAAGTACAAACATAGGCTAACATGCAGAGTACACTCTTAAAACAAATGTGTTGGAAATCAACACATTTCTTGTGTAAGGGTAGTTTCAACAAAAGTTGTGTTATATATCAGAGATTTTTAACACAGAAAGTGCACAAATAACCAACACAACAATGTGTAGGCCTAGCTGCTTTTGGCCAATCAAAGCGTTTGCATGTCAGCGCGAGCGCATTTTTAAAAATTCGCCACCAGGAGTCCATTTTCAACAGCGAGCAGCGAGCATACCAGCTAGGCACAGTCGTCACCCGTCAGCCGTCGCCAGGCTCGTTCCTCTCTGGTAGCTGTTGCATTCAAGGGACGCCACGACTGACCCCTTGGTCACACGGGCGATAATATTACTGGTGTTGGGAGACTAGTTCCCATTCATTTTCAATGACAGTAGGCAACAGCGATTAACGGCGAGCAACTGAGCAACAGATCGCCTGGTGGGCGGGGAAAAAATAGAAATGCAGGCTATTTTCTGCAAAAGTTGGGCGATTTAACCAGGCGATTTGTCATAAACGCCAATCAGAGTGAAGCCATGCGTGACGGCATACTTTCAAAAAGAATTTTGATCTGACACCTGTCATGGCGGAGCTAACTCAAAAATCGCATTTATCTGTTGACAACCTAAGAAGTTAAGGACTTATGACTTGATATTTTGTAAAACGAGGCGGCAAATGAGGTAAGATAAAACTGAAAACATGGGTTTTGTAACACAAAAATACATCTGTGGCGATATACGTTGTCGCTACCAGACGCATATTTTAGCAACGAACGGTAGCAACTAACTTCATACGAGTCACGCCTCCTTGGCAACCGAGTTGCTTGTTCAAATTGCCCAGTTGCCTTCCCGTGTGACCACAGGGTAAGTCACTGAGGTAAGTTATTTTTTCAAATATAGAATAATATGTACTTATTAGCGGATTCACAAAAAAACGTAGCCGTTTTTAATCGCAATCCGCATTTGACAATCAGTTATCAAATAATAGTCCTCAAATATCGTTAACAGCAGTAGTCCCTTTGGGCCAGTGGACACCAAATACAGTCAAAAGAAGGTGCCTGTTCCTGAATGTTTTCGGTCACAGTGACAGTATACCACAATATAAGTGATATGGCCAGTGGGTTGTGAACGTTGGATTTGTAGTCTTATCTGACAAGTGTAAAATCTAGACTGTCCAATTTGGTTACTTTAACGGACGTTACCAACATGCTAACGTTAGCCCCTGGACTACTAGCGAACTTGATCAATTCCAGTATGCTAACAGGCAGTGGAGCAGTCAGGAATGGATTGCGGCTTGTGGGTTTCTGTATAGACCCTTTCTGTGTTTGTAAACATTCCGTGTTCTAACATTCTATAAACTGCAACTGGAGGCAGAAAGCCTCCAGAAGCTATCAGAACCAATACAAAAGTGACCGTTTTCAGCACTGTCTTTTAATGCTTTCTCAACAGCTAATCCTACATTTTATAATTTTGGCGTAATCTATCAGATGTATACTAAATAATATCCAACTATAGTAGCGATCCTGTATGCCTTACAGTGTTTACAAATTATATGAGTTAAGGTGCACTTCAAGAGAAATGCGCTTAATCCTATGGGAAAACGACTAACGTTAGTAACGTCACTTAACAAGGTAGGCGATCTACCGTGAGCTAACCAGCTAGCGGGTTATTCGGTGATAAAGTTTGGCTTTTAGGCGTATTGTTAAAGTGATACAAAATCTCTGTGTTCAGTTAAATATGTTGAGACTGTCGATAAGTTTGTTTGCTTTGAAGAGTGGTTTAAATCGAGAGAGGTCGCTCCGGTGGCAGTAGGCATCACTACGTTATCCAGCAGCCTAAAGAGGCAGATAGCCACTTGTGCTACTTTCAGTCTCTGAACTTTGGGCACTCGTTCAATCATGTTGGTGGACATATATTTTGTTGTTTGTGAATCATATCGTGTTAAGAAATAGATTCTTGAGTTATATTATGATGACAAGCTATATTTTCAAAGATGGGGAAAGTTGTCAAATTTACAGCCATGTCTATCAGAACAGACGATTTTCTGCCTCCAAAACTCAACTCATGGAATTGTGACGTAGCTTCAAAAAGGGTCTATTGGCTCGATAGCAGTAGACTGCGAAAGTGTTGCAAAATGCCATGTACCAACGGGTAGTATTTAAAAAGTTTGCCAATCCATCAAGTGTGGTAAGTTGGTTATCCATTCAAATTGTAGCTTGTCGTGGTTGTACATGACATGTATGTTATTCATAATATTTCGCGCCCAAATGAGTTAGTGCTGGAGGTGAGAGAATTAGCCTATCTGTCACGGTTAACTGTTCATACTCCCGGTCGTTGCCTGAGGAGGGAGATTGCAAACAAAGGGAAAAGAACAAGGTGCTTGTTCATGAATGTTTCGTTTACACTGACAAGATATATATGATATGGGATAGGGCTACTGCGCCGGTGTGTTGGTAAAATCTAGACTGTGTCGTCGAAAGCAAATAAGTATCGTGCTGCTGCTTTGTTCAGTGTCGGTATGGCAACAGCAGGGTGATGGAAAGCAACACTTCGTAATTTCCACGTTATAGAAAAAATATTCGATACCAGGACGGTGACAGTGGGTGGGATGTTTGAAAAAGAGATGGGATACTTTCAATGCAAAATAAAATAAAGACAAAATAAGTGTTCAGAAGGGTTTTTAGTTTTAGTTTTCAGTTAGAGATATTATGACCAAAGACCATTGATCCCCCCACCCACCCCCATTTTCTTTGCATATATTATTTGCACACTGGTAAATAAATTACTTGATTTGAGCTGAAACAATGAAATATTTGCATTGGTTTTTAGAAATGTAGCCTAGACAATGTAACATTTAGTCACTCCAGCTGTGCACTTATCAAGCAGGCCTATAAGCTTAGTTTGCCTTATGGGCCTGCTGTACCTCCTCCACACAGATGGACAAAATTAATATAAAAGTGTGCATATGTGTTAAGAGGTAGTCTTACCATTGAAAATTGATGTTTAGTTCACATTAATATTTATGCAAATGTGTGATATAATGCCAACATAAATAATTTCTTTTCTCTGTTTCAGCTGCTGTACTAATGGATCCCCCGAAATTGTTAGTCACCGTCTTCATGGACGAGAAGCAAATAAGCAAAAAAGTCCTTCGTTTGAGATCCCTACAAGAGGTTGTTGATGCATGCGCTCCAACCACAGGAACAGACAGCCCAGATTGCTACAGGGTTATGAAGTTCGATACAGACTTCAATGAATTCATAGAGACAGACTCTACTGACAGTGTTGAAGACAAGGACAAGCTCCAAGTATTCTTCAGATCGAGTGGAACCTCAGTATTGGTATGTGTCATAAAGTGTACTGTCATATCCGACTAAAAGCCCTAAAAACATATTTTAAAAAAGAAAAAAACATAAATTCAATCACTGCCAAGGATGACCTGTACACTGTGTGTTGGACAACTAATAATGGTGTGTGTGTGTGTGTGTGTGTGTGTGTGTGTGTGTGTAAATGTTCTAGATTGACAGCGAGTTCGCGAGGATGTTTCCAGACAAAGCAGATGCCTTCCTCCGCAAATGGGAACCCACCATCGTCCCAAAGCTTCTGAAACTCGCGTGCCTTGAGAAGAAAGAAGACTACACAGAGGATGAGAGTGCTGGTAAGGTGGCTAATTTGAAATTATGACTAACAATTTGCAGGTATTGGTGTGAAATCTTTCTTTTCATTTGATTCCTATTCAAGATGTTATAATAGGCCTATTATGCCATTATTCAATGTTAAAAAGCTTATAGTAACAGCTATGTAACATGGACTCTGAACCTCAAGTGCCTTGGTTCAAAAAAGGTGGAAAAACACCGGTTTGAAAAAAATCCTCATATGCTTGGAATGTTGAGCTGTCTTCCTTTTTTGTGCAGAATCAAGTAGCTTCAGAGCCCTCAGGATGCTCGTCCAGTATCTCCCCCTACTGCATCAGGACGGAGTAAAGGGTGGACCAAATGCAGTGTAAAGGCGGCAATGGCCTACATGTTGGAGATAAAGCCAGTAAGTCTTGAATTGGAAATATAGTTACCAGTAGTTTTCCTGTAGTTTGTTTGCGATGAACAACAGAAACATCAGACTTTGCGCTTCGTTCACAAATTTTTGGTTAAAAGAAATATACACAACTAGATTGCATTGTCACAGAAAATGCTGGAAGCGGGCTTGCCTTTTGGGGCAGAGATGAAACAAAGTACTATTGAGAAAACAAAGCTAAAAGAAATGTTGGAAAAAATCCATCCACCCAGTCAGAAGTTATGGACCAAACAATTCAGCCATCTTGAATTCAGCCATCTTGAAAGTGTTGTAGCTCTGCGTTTTGGGGATATACTAAATGACATACATGGTATTTTAATTTGGCTAAGGAACACTGCATATGATATAATTTTGAAAATCAACATGGGTCCGAGTGGGATTTGAACTCACAACCTCCATATCTGTAATCCAGAACCTTTGTCATTGGTTTGGGAGTATGCTGAAGCTGAGCGTAAATTCAGGAGGATCTGGCGAGAGTCATGCTACTGCTGGCATAGGTGCATCACTAATATCTGTTCTATCTGCACTGTTCATTTTGCAGATGGGAACCAGCATCACGTCACTTCTTCAAACCAGTGGCACGGTCTGTGATTCGTCAAATCAACAAACCATCAATCAACCACGCTTGGTGAGCCTGGGATACCCCAACACAGGAGCCCAATATGTCATAGTGGCCTCAAACGATGCTGTGGCAATTCCTCTACAAGACGAAAGTCTAGCTTGCTGCCTAGATAAACTTTTTAAACTGTATTGGATCTGCAATCTTGCCTATCCAATTCAGCTGGCGTCAGTGTTTGGATTCATGGAGCACGTGTATGGCTTGCAAATATCTGGTGGGAAGAGAGCCAAAATTGTGGAGCTTGTTGCCAAGCTTCAGGTGCTTTAAATTGAAATCATGTATATATGTCCAGAGTGCAAGAGGCTGGTTTCTAAAGATGTACGGAGGCTCATATATCATCTTAAGCATGTCCATGCGTTCTGTGACAGCCAGGATTACACATTAACATGCAGTCAGGAAAATTGCCCAAGAACATACAACAATTTCGTATGTATTACATACATAGTTCCCGTTTCTGAAAGTGTTGATGCACTCTTTTTTCTCCAAATAATTACTGTTAAATATTTTGACGATCACCTTCACTCTTACGTTGTGGAGAAGACAAATGAGTTTGAAATGGTTAATCTAAAAAATATTGCATGTTTTACCTCTTGATTTGTTCACGCATCGTGATTCTGAAAAGCACATAATACTAAGATACAAACTTGTATAGACTTTCATTGATGCTGTGCTATGAGGAAAGTTTTGGTTTTATATATGAGACAAAAATGTAAAGTTAAACAATGCAATTATCTTGCTGCAAATGTTATGAAATGTTAAACAATGCAATTATCTTGCAGCAAATTGACCATTCTTAAATATGTGTCATTTGAATAATAAAATTATTGTCAATATGTAATCTCTAAGTTGGTTGTATTTTTTCCCCTGAATTTATGTAAGTAGGTACAGGTGAAATACATGACTTAAATAACATGTATTGATTTAAAATAAAGTAACACAAAAACATGTTGTGGACAGTTACACAAAAGTTGTGTTGAATATAAAGTAACACAAAAACCTGTTGTTAATAGTAACACAAAAGTTGTGTTGAATGTAGTAACACACCCAATGTGTTAAAATCAACAAAAGTTCTGTTGTCCCAATCTGGACATAGAGATGTGTTAAGAAACAACACAAGTTGTGTTATTTTCAACACATGTGTTTTAAGAGTGTAGCAAGTACAAACATACAACACACATATCAAGACAAAATATAAATAAATAAAATAAAATATGCTAGCACACTAAGGCAAGATCATGACTGTTGTTTAGAAGGGAAATGGCAAAAGGGAAAGATGATTTTGTCTGAACTCACAGGACAAGGGATGACTGGAGTCTGCTGAGGAGACTTTCCTGATGGTTCTAGTTTTAAAGATATATCCTTGTTTCTGAAGAATATATCTTTACTCTTATTCTGATTTTCTTCTTATTTTTGATTGACACTGACCCAAACGAACAAATAAAAGAATAGGTTAAAACAGACTCCATGAAACAAGAAACATATGCCAATCCTTTTTTTTTTTTTTTTTTTTTTTTACTGGGGTCAATGGGTCAATCTCAAAATTCCTCAACTTCCTAAGGAAGTGTGTGCGCTGGTGGGCTAAAGCACAAACAGCATCAGTGTGGGACTCAAAACTCAGTCTGTTATCAATACTTAAACTCCTCAACCACTTCAACAGACTGGTCATTAATGACTGCAAGAGAGCACTGTTACCTAAAATCAATCTTCAGCACATTGATAATAGAGTTTATCAAAATTATATAAAATATTTCTGTAAATTGATTGCAAGTGGCTTTTAGAAGCTTTTGCATCTGAATTCGTCATACACAGTGGGTGGCACTAGAACTATAACAGCCAAGTTCTATAGATTAAAAAGGAGAGGAACTGCTAAAATCACTCAACACTGATTATCTGCAAATTTCTGCACACTGTCATCATGCTGAGATTTGCATTCATTTGTATACAAGACAAACAGAAGTGGAGAGAGGACACACACCTGGGGGGATCCAGTGGAGGATAATAAAGAATCAGAGAGGATATGGCTAACTTTCACCTTTTGAGATTTAACAGTTAAAAAGTTGACTAGCCAAGCTATTAGCCAAGCTATTAGGATTCTGTTGGAAAGGCATACTTGGCTTTCAGGACCACATATTCAGAGAGTAATATCACAGATTCTATGAGAAGCCAGATACTTCGTGGTAGTTCATGTCTATGGGAGCAAAGTGGAGTTCATCCAAGCTAGTTGCCACCATGCCACGCCCTCCCAGTGAGCAGTCTGTTCCCCAATCAGTCAACCTCGGTAGATGCAAAAGCCTGGTAAAGCTAGATAGCGCAAATTGCATTCCTCTCTGTAATTAATTTTTTGTATTTTTGTGCACCTTGAACATTGATATATGTATTGTATAATTTTGGCATGATCTAAAAAGAGAAAAACAAAACAAAACTTCAGCACATTAACAGACTTGGCACACACCATACTACAAGTTTATTTTCTATGGAATGGAGAGTCATGTAGTCTTGACAATAATATGAAATGGGCAGAGGGCTTTGGAGATCACCATACCATGTCCAAAATGTACACCCATTACTCAGAAAAATAAGACTAAAAAATTTAGTGAAATTCTTGGATTCTGTCATAGACCTCAATGTTACAGAATGAGCCTCTCCACTGCATAACCACTGCATAAATGTCCCTCATGACTTCAAGCAGTGGGTCCTCATGGTTTATCTCCCTAATAAAGGATCTCTGGTAATATTGTGCTTTAGAGATGGAAATTGCATTAGGCTACAACCTCACCGTCAGTCACCATCACTCAGCACTCACTTTCCATTTTAGATCAGGACTCCGATATTGTTTCCACCCATGTAAAGCCCTATTCGCACGGGATTACAAATACCTGGGGACGTCGGCAATTTGTAAATTACCTCCCCACCTCTGTGTTTCTTGTGGCGCATTCGCACAGGATAAGCGAAGTCTGCATTTTGCACGAATTTACTGACATTAAGGCCCGGATATGATGTCAAAGCTAGAAACCAGATAGCTGTCAATATTGCTCATATTTTATTTTTTGCTCACATATAGATTTAGGTAATTAATAGATAATACTATATGCTGCTACACATGTCATCCACGTCAAGTCTTGCGAAATTTCGTCCTTTTGGTGGATCTCTTTCCGCGGATGTGTCTCCATATAATTCGCCGAGAGACACTTTTTGCACCTAAAACCCTCTCAAAATTGGTATTCACAATTTCAACGGCAACTTCCATTACTGAACCCGGAAAAATTTGAAAAAGGCGCCCTACAAAAACAACATACACCGCCCAATCACTGAGATGCAGATTCGCACGGGACTAGTATTATCACAGGATGTCTGTGTTTGGCGAAATATGGTAGGTAATTTTCGGTGGAATTTTTACTTTACAAATTACAGACATGGCGCATTCGCACGGGACTAAGATCACAGACATCCTCCGCAATTATTACAAATCACCAGAGGTTCATAGGTAATACTAATCCCGTGCGAATAGGGCTTAAGTATACTTGAGTGTAATCAGTATTATTCCATAGTACATACACCTGGGTGTAAATTGGCACATTTACTATGCACATTGGGTGCAAACAGAATTGCTGGCTATATACACCCAGGTGCAAATAGCATCTATCTCTATGGATATAATAATAAAAATAAAGAGGTTTCTATGCTATATAACTTGACTGAATTTTTTAAATGTTTGCATTCCCCTGATATCCCCTCAAACTCCTGTCTCCCCCTTTTGGTGATTTGTTGAAACAGTTTAGTCTGACGGTACAGGCTTGCTCCACCAGACACTGACAAAGGAGGGAAAGCGAGGACATACAAAGTATTCCGAACATTTATAAAGGTTATTGTAAAATTAACTGCTGATTTTTTTTTTTATAAAAGTTTAGTAATACAAAGAACAATTTTCTTTGCATATACACTTGTATTTCCAGGCATTTTTGCTACTGATACAGGAACATTTGTGAAAAATAATTCATTTTAGACAAGAAAATGGATACAACTGCCTACTCATCAAACACATCAAACATAACCCCCCTTCATTGTGAAAACTTTTATCATGCCCACTCAATTGATTTTTGGCTCAGCCCCGCCTTTGAACGCAAACTAATAGCATTTAACCCACAGCTCTCCTGAAATCATAGAGATGACACTGCTGAAAACTTCTTTCAGACATTCTCAGCATCTAACTCACTGATCTGAAAAAGAAGAAGACTTTTTTTTAGGTCTGTTATATCTACTTCCAGACAAGCATTAGAACCTGCAACACTGTTGTGGTTTTCTTGGCATTCTTAGCAATTTCAGAAACTTGCTCTAAGGTAACTTGCACAATCTTCACAATCAAGTTATGTAATATCAATCACATAACGCCCCACGGTGATGACAGCTGCCACTGTAAACATGCAGTCGGCTGCGATGGCTTGTCCGAGATGACTTACTGTAACAACTAGGAGGGGCTTTGTGAGAACTGACCCAAATGTTAATTCTCTACTGTGAGAAAGCGGCTTGCCAGCCCCCGTCTCACGTCAGGAAGAGGAGTAACCAGAGGATTAGTAATAACGTAGTAATAACCAGCGGATGACGGAATTAAGTGAAAAGCTTGTGCCCATTTATTTACAAGTGCGCAAGTGAAGAAAAAAAGACTAACAAAAAAACTTTCAAAAAAAGAAAAGAAAACCGGCCATTGCAGGCAATACAATATTACTTACAGCCTCACAGCAAGCTGACATAGCAGTCTCTCAAGCAAACTGAGTGTGCCTCTTAAATAGGCCCCTCAATAATTAGCAAATTGGATGATACTAACTAAACAAGAGGGCAAATTACAATAAAGCACATTTTACATGGTAATAAATATCATACAGCAAATAGCATCACTTCACAATAAACATCCACAATTATCAATAGTTAAACCATGATTACAATTTAAGTTGACTTAATTAATGCAATGCAAACACTTATTACAAACATTACAATACCAATCAACACCCCTGTCCCAACATAGTCCTTTCCAATGCCCCGGGACAATGGATAAGAATCTGGCTCCAATGAGGTACGCGTTTCCCCACGGACCAGGGGTGCGTCTCCCAAACATTTACGAGCTATTTACGGGCTAACTGGGGCTTACCAACATCGTGGGAACCATGAAACTACGAGAGAGGTGTTCCCCAAAATGCTCGTCCATACAATGGAGGTGAAACCTCCATGTTACGATGTACGTAGCTACTATGTCCTTGTTTCTCGAAATCATGGTTCCTGCGCTATATCGTAAACAACATCGTAACTTGATCCGTACCTACGAGAGCTCTTCACCTCCCGTAACAAGTTAGTATCTTACTACAACACTGTAGTCAACAGAGGGCGTTGAACATACCATAGTTGGGTAAATTTGGAGACAACGAAATTGTTGATTAAAAACACTTCAATGATGAGTAAGACTTGGTTATATACTGACAATGTGATTTCCTGTTAATTATTAATATTATAGGCCACGTTAGTCTCCTTGAGTATTTTCATGATTTAAATTAGGCAAGAGATATAGTGTGTATTGAGATGACTGGTGGCGTAAATGGGTAAGCCAGTGCGCCTTTGAGGCGTATAACGGTGATTCCTGCGAGTTCAAAACCACCTGTCAACGTGTGTGGGATTTGTTTCTGTTGTCCTCTCCTTTATTATTTAGGAAGAATTTTCATTTGGAGAAAGTTTCCAGGTGGTGATTATTGGTGATAACAGGTGTAATGGCAGGCCTATTCAATTAGGAAATTAGATGGTTTCGTTGTTAATGTGAGGGTTATCAATCGGTAGACGTTCAAATGCAAAGATAATATTGCATGGAACAAGCGGGGACAGGCGAATTGTTATAGCCTAGGCACTAATGCGTAAAATATGCCCAAGCAAATGGATAATAATTTCAGTTTATTTGTCTTGTATTGTTTTAAATATAATAATTTAGACACAGAGTAAGAAGATATTCTATAACAATCACCTGGCATTGAACCTCCGTCTGCTCTAATGAATGTGAGTCAAAGCTGTGCGCTTAACCCACTAGGCCACCTGCTGCACGTAGAGGAAGGTTGCTCACATCTAATTAGACTACTTGCCAATATAATTTCCTGTCGTTATTATTTCTTGTATTTTCACTCGAAGGTGAAGATAAACTAGACCACTTTTGGCATATGACTTAATTGAATCTTATATTGATCACAGGTTCATGTAACCGCCGTTATTAACTGACTATATCAACATAAATGTATAAACGGGACTGGCATGCTTCCTACCGCGAATGCGCCCGAATTGTCTCCGAACACTTCCGAAAACATCTGCAAACATGGTCGTAGCCGTAGGAACTATGGTGGTACATACCAACATGGTAGAAACTTACATAGTAGTCTACCATGTTGGTAGGCGTTTTATGGGAAACACCCATAGCTGAGCACCTACCTAGTTCCCACGAACATCGTACTTTGATGGTAGAATGCTAACATCCATCGTTGTACGGGAAACGCACCCCAGTATGCTGACGGACCAGGAGCGAGAAGGCAACGAGAGTGAGTGGCCATTTCCGAAATGGCCTACTACTTGACTACTACATACTGCTCGTATACTGATCACTGCAGACAGCAGCGTGTAGTATGCAGTACATGACAAATATCACAGGAATAGTGTGGGGCTCAATTAACCTTGAGTCAGGTAGAGCACCTGTAGTCCATTAATTAATGAGGTTCTGGTGCTTCTGCTGCTTGCATACCATGCTGCATTCTGAGGAGCAGTATATGTGGCTCAGCCAGTCAAATAGAGCAGCACCTGCAGCTAATTAATTAATTGTGGGAAGCAGTAGTGTGTGTTGCACTGTGTGCTGGGGCACAAGCAGCATGTAATTTTATTGCTAACTACGGAATGTACAATGAAGCTGAAGCAGCGGGTACCTCAATGTTCGCTAAGCTGGTTAGTAAATAAAGTTTGTTGAATGAAATGTGTTGTTGTCATTTCTTACCTTTAGCGTAAAATACCGATTGAGTAATGTTTGGAACTGCCGCTGCTACGACGGCCGGTCTGTGTTGCATGTTGGGAAATGTAGTGAAGTGTAATGCATGAACATAAAGCCTGATTTATAGTCAGGAACAAACGTAACTGCGCGATAACAGACAGCGACGCAGTTAACGGCAGCAGGAGCCGCT
Organism: Sardinella longiceps; assembly: GCA_027497455.2. Taxonomy (NCBI): domain Eukaryota; kingdom Metazoa; phylum Chordata; class Actinopteri; order Clupeiformes; family Clupeidae; genus Sardinella; species Sardinella longiceps. The sequence goes on along the minus strand of JAODXP020000015.1, from coordinate 30,492,310 downwards.
GTGATTGGTCCTCTCGAACCGCCTGCTCTGTGCTCTCGTCGCTCGAGAACGAAAAGCTACTTCCTTGTTCTAAAACCTTCGTCGGGCTACGGACTGTGAGATGTTCATTAAATAAGTTGACCGCGCTTTGTCGCTCATTTATTTATACAAACCAAAGACAACACGTGCACTTGCAAGTTATATCGGGACAGTTGAACAGTGTTTCCGTGGAAACATTTCGCTACCTGCGACCTGTTCTCGATAATGAGACACTTCCTTGTTCCTACCGTGGTGGCTGCTAGTGCGATCAAAATGCAGGTTGACATTTATTAAATGTTTCATTTTCATTGTCGTCGAGTCCGTGTAGTTGTGTAGCTGCAAAGCTACAGACACATACAGTTTGCTTCCCTGTATTGAAGGCAGAGACCAATCCTCGCTGCCCCTACCTTGACGCATAGCGCAGATCTAGTGATCTGTAGTATAAATCAAAACTCACTGCGGCGATAGGCTGAAAAAGGAGTATAACCAGCCCTTAACGCTGTGTGTGCTCAACTACTGCGGCTGCACCGCGGGCTCAGATAGGGGAAACGGCTCCGTTTTCAAATCTACCATTTGGATTCCTTGGGTGTTCAGCTCTTCAGTATGACAGCTCAAAGCTTTACCACTACAAAGTGGGGGGTGAAGAAACAATTGTACCAACATACAGAAGTTCAAGAAGTTTTACTAAGTAAAATAGGCAAGAACACAGAGCAAAATCCAATTCAGTCAGGACCACTTTGTCAAGAAATAGATTTTTATTACTATTGCATGAAATACATAATTTGGCGGTATGCTCTGTTCTGGGGGCCCCCTGCCCTTCCATGTTCAAACACGGAAAGCCCAAGGCAGGGAGAGCAGCAATAAACCCCCCCCCCCCACTGGAGTACAGAACAGAACAAACATCAATGACAGACATTGATAAGTCAGAAGTATGAGGGGGTTACGGGGAGGACGTGGGTGGCAAATTTGCAGAAAAAAGCAGATGGCAGCAGAATGGCAAAGGCAGTTTAAGTAAGCGCTCTAAATTATCTCCGCCAATGAAAGCGGGGCTTGGCCGGCTGGCACTCAGCTGGCAATCAGCTGGCAGTCAGCTGAGCAGTTTGATTGGCAGTCTGCGGGGCCAACCAGGGAAGCTAGCGAGACTCTGTGACCTGCCTGAACTAATGCTGTGCTCCATTTCATTCGTCATCTTGAGTTCAAGGTAGTCTTGTCATGATGTACCCAATAAACTACTAATTACTAGAGATGATATAAAAATTTCAGGTAGTTCTTTAGGAAAAACTGCGCAAAGATGGAGTGGCCCCCGGGGACCAAACAAAATTTTTCCGTAAAAGTCTACTTGCCCACCAAGTTTCAGGTGCCCCGGTGTTACGGTGTCCCGGGAATCGTTGACCAAAAATTCAGGAAGTAGATGACAGGAGAAAAAAAAAAAAAAAAAAAAACATTGACAATAATGATATGACCGCTACGCTTGCTACGCTAGCGGCGGTCATAATTATTGGTTAATTGTGGCCGATAACAATTTAACCAATATTCTTTTTATATATAAAATTAAAGGTACAAAAGGCACCTGTTTCCCACGTGTTATTTATTTATACCATCATCTGACGTGACTAGCTGGAAGCCTATCCATTAGCCTACAGCCTTTCCAAAAAGATACAACAACTTTGTGGAAAAATAAACTCATTTGACTACAAGGTCTGTATAGCATCCTGTTATATTGTGGTTGCAGTTTGCATTCTCATTAAACTTAGGCTACTGTCCCTGGCCTATAAAGTAAGCCTTTTCTGTCCAAATCATTGCAAGCAGAACATGCAAGGGAACAGGTGATGGTGGCTTTGTTTAGGTAGTCTATTTTACATGTTCGTAAAATGTCAATCAGTTGGGTTAATTATTCTACTGAATTGGCCCAAAGCCTTGATCTCAGAACGATTAGCCTACATTTGAATGTCAAAAGGAGGTTGGACAAATAGACAACACACAAAACTTTCAAAATAGACTACAACGAACACACACAGCACTTAATATCTGAGCGGGACAGCCTACAGTATGTGAATGACCAAACTTTTTAAGAAACCTTAAAAATATAGACTTAAATTATCAGCCAAAATTATGATATATCGGTATGATTTATTACACTTATCGGCCTCTAATATATCGGCCGCCGATATATCATGCATCTCTATGAACTATCAAACAAGGGAGGTTAACAGCAAAGGAAAAACTCACTAGTGTCCACAGGGTCAAAACTATGAATTTACTGATTTTACATTTGGCAGAAGCTTTTATCCAAAACGACAATCAACTACATCAGAGCCAGGGCCACCCTGAAGCAACGTAGGTTCAAGCAGTGATGTTCACTCAAGTCCCAGACTTGGACTCGAGTCGCACTTAAGTCGCACAAACAAAGACTTGAGACTTGGACTTAGACTTGCCCTCAATGACTCGAGACTTGACTCGGACTTGAGCCTTGTGACTCGTGAACAATGATCATTTCGTGATCATGATGCCTTATGGGAAACGCGGAGCGCTGGCAGAATATTTCTCTCCCAGATTACGCGCAACACATGTGTGCAGTCAGAAATCAACAATGACCATGGCGACGGCAAATTCACCTGTTCCATTTGTTGTTGCATTTGAATATAAAGACTTCTCACACAGGGCGAACAGCCCTTTGCAAAGAGTGTGGTGTCAGGATAAATGATGCTGGCTCAACTACATCCAACTTTATCAGGCACCTCAGAACGACACACAGGCAGAGAAGGCTTATTGTTATGGGGTGTTTTTGATTATCTTTTCTTTTTGTGTTATTGCCTTATTGGCATGCTGTTATTATGTTCTCTGATGATAAAGGGGTACTGTATGCTTGCGCAGTTGCAATGTATAGGTTGTAAACATAAGTCAATGTCTTAATTGATTGTTAACCGTGATTTGGTTGTGACCAATAGTATTTAATGTTACCCAACAGTCGGGGTTCGCCTCTGGATCTAATGATGGTATGCTATGTTATATTGCCTAGTTTGTGCAGACATCCTGATATTGATAATGCCTCCCTGATACCCGCAAATAGAATAATATCTCCCGGAATCTAGAGCTAGTAAGCCAGGGCATGCACGTGAAACATCTACATCTACATCGCGCATCTTAATATGCGCGCATGTGAGAGTGAGCGAGAGGGACGGAGAGAGAAGCGGTGCCTGAGGGAACGGTGTGTGTGTGCATGCCTGCTCCTGAGAGCATGGACGGTGCATGCAAGACATAGAGCGTCCTGATTGGCTTACTAATTGGCTGAGTAAACCAATCAGCTTTCAGTTTGGGCGGTCTTTTAACTCAGCTCGGTAATGTCAACAGGATCGGTATGGCAGAGAAAGAGTGTCAAAAAAAAAAAGAAGAAAATACTGTATAAGACCCATTTTACCTCTGATTATACAAAACAATACCCTTGCCTAATAAGAGTTAAAAAATAATGACAATTTCGACAGATGCACCGTTGGTAACAGTGAATTCAGTATTGCCCATGGTGGCTTGAATGACTGTAAAAAGCATGTTGAGGTGAGTAGTGTAATTATCCATTATATTAGATCTAGACTGGCTGTCATGAAAAGATCAAACTATGTAAAACTTTCTGTAAACCAACAATATATGAATAAGCTGATAAATATAATAGCCTGTAAATTTCCTTGAATCATACAGTTTATTGAAATACATGATGAATAATCTTATACTAATATAGGGCGAAGAAAAAAAAAACATCCCATAGGCTACATAATTTGTTTCTGTAATACCAAATTTTAAACCCTATGGATTTAAGATAAGAAGTTTCTGTAATATGCTATTAAAAGCAGTTGTTCAAAATAGGATTTTAGACCTCAAGAATGGAAATGCTACACAGCATAATGTAGCCTATCTGTGGTATTTGTTTTCTAAATATTTAAGTTTAAACAAAACGTTCATGTTTCTTCACAATTTGGAATTTAAATAGCCCTCTTAAGATACAATGCACCATACCATGCCCCCCCCCCCCCCAACAGTTAATATAGCCTGACAGTTATCCAGTATAATCTCAGACAGACAAAAAAGGTTAATAGTTAATTTCAGTCATTTGAGACTTGACTTGAGACTTGACTTGGTCTTGGGACGAAAGACTCGAGACTTGACTTGGCATTGCTCCCAAGGACTTGAGACTTGACTTGGACTTGACTACAAAGACTTGGGACTTGACTTGGACTTGGAAAAAATGACTTGTGAACATCACTGGGTTCAAGTACCTTTAGGGCACAACGGTGGCAATCAGGATTCTAGCCCGCAATATCTAGGCTACAAGAACGCTATCCAGGTTCCTTAACCAGTGCGCCAGTACTGCCACACAAAGAAACAAACACACACACACACACACACACACACACACACACACACACACACACACACACAATGATAGGGCTAATCACATCTTTCTTAATGAATACTTTTTGGCGATATAATTTGAATTATTTTGGGGTTGGCAGTCCTCAGCCATAAAGCACAGTTTCAACTGGAATGGTTTATGAAACTACATCAAAGGTTCCAGGAAGAACTTCACAGGGTAATCTTCAGAGTCTATATTCAGCATTTGGGAAGCCAAGAGAATATTGTTGATGGCGTCATCTTTGTGTGCACTGAAGTTTGATAAATTAAGGGTGGCAACGGGTGCAGTCTCATCCGAAACATCAGTTATCATGCTGGACTTCACAAAACCTTTCTCTACCAAACTCTTCAGAATGACATCAAATGCCGGTGTCTTCTGCTTGGCATGGTGGTGGTGTTTAATGGGACTAGATATTCCTACAAAGCATCCTCTTGGCTGAGGGGTCCACACCAAGGGCTGTATGTTGCAGGCAATCAGGAAGGCCACTGTGAAGATATCAACGCCATACACTTCCTTTATCCAAGTGGGAAGGAAGTTCCCCCCAGTGCGAGGATTGATTTCTATGAGTTTGGGTCCATGATCAGTGAGTTTGAGGTCAACATTGTAGACTCCATTCTCCAGACCACAGTGTAGGCAGCACTGATAGGCAGCTGCCATCATCTGAGCCTCTTTCTCTGGGCTGACACCAGAGGGCATGATGTGAGAGGAACTAATGAAGAACGGCAAAACAGGAGGACCACAGCGGGACACAAAGGCCAATAGCAGTCTTCCTTTGAAGATTGCCAAGTCCACCACATACTTGTCACCCTCAATGTACTCCATAATCATTGGACTGGATGCAAAGCCACCATTAGGGTCCAAGTCTTCGAGGGTCTTCATTTCTTTGATATATTTTTCACACTGTTGAGAATTTTCCACCAGTTTCACAGAAACAGAGCCAGCTCCATATTCTTGCTTCACCACAGCAGGGAATCCAAAGGCTTCTGCAATTCCTGTCAGATCATTGAGATCTTCAAAATTCTCTGAGCGGACAGTGTACTGCCTGGGGGCAGGGAGGTGACAAAAGCCCTGATCAATGGATCCCAGATGCCTCTGGGTATGGCTCTTTCTCTTAGCTATAGAGATGGCTTCCACTGTGTCTCCAGGCAGGTCAAGTTCTTCCCTCACCAGAGCACAGAGGATTGTGTCTTTGCAGATAAATGTTAAACAACCATCTACTTGCAGATCCTTCTTTTCCAGCATTGCCACAATGTTCTTGGCGTGAGCTTCATCTTGTGTATGATCCGTGTAATTGTAGACCAAATATTCTGAAACATATTCAGATGCTGGGTGGTCCTCAACATAGCAGACAAGAATACTCTGGGGACACAAAACATGACATTTTAAAGGGATATGCCACCTTGAAATACCACCAAGGAAATTGGCTATTCAATGTATTTACCTGCATTTCCCATTGTAATTTTAACGTTAGTGTATCATGGAAAAGATTTTCTTTCTGACTACTTTACATTCCAGCCTCACTGCCTACTTAAAAATGGTGCCATGTTCATTTAATGTACCTTAATGCCGTACTGTTTGGCTGAGACAAAGGTCCCAAGTTTTTTTGTTGCTCCAGCTCCAATAAAGAGAAGAGTTTTTCCAGCCAGGATGGAGCAGTGTGCGTGATGACATATGGTCTGTAGCAGAGGCTCAATAGCTGGGGTTGAGTGCTGGGGATGGAGAAGATTATCCAGAGTGTTGAACACTCCCTTTGTAACATTTTTTATGCCCAGGAGGAAAGGCTGCACCTCACCATCTTCCATCTTCCCCAAGGAAAATTCAACCCCTGAAAAGAAAGTTCACTATTATGAAAGGTGATGTACACATTAATCCATATATAACACGTTAAAATGGTATATTTCCTTTCAACATGCAAGGACATATTTATTTCTGTACTGTATATTATCAATTATAAATATATAATGAATAGTGATGGTTTAACAACTTAAATACATTTGGATATATTAAGATAATTGGTTGGAAAATTGCATTAAATTATACTTCTTTCAATAGATTAAATCAAGATTTTTTCTTAAGATGTACACACCTATTAGATCTGTCCTTGCATGGGGTCCCCCCCTTTCCCTCTCTTCTAACTCTGACTGGTGGTCCATAATAGCCTGCAAGGCTGTCTTTGCCCATTTCTCAAGGGAGGAAATGATGTCATCAGCCTGAGACAAGCCCCAGTCACTTAGTGTTTCCTCCAGACTCTGCAGTATGCTGGGGCCAGCTCTTGGATGGGCCTCTGCTCTGTCCACCCAACTCAGCATCTTGAGAAAAGAATAGAGGAGCTTTGTGATCATTTTAGTTTAGCTATTAAACCTGTTCCAGTACCAACTAAAGTAGCTAGCTGAGGCATAAATCCATGTAGCTGAACATTGAGACAATTGTGATGCGTAAGGCAGGCAAGGTGTGTGTGTGTGTGTGTGTGTGTGTGTGTGTGTGTGTGTGTGTGTGTACGTGTACGTGTACGTGTACGTGTGTGTGTGTACTGTGTGTGTGTGTGTGTGTTTGCGCTCATGAGCTATACCTGAGTCGCTTGAGGTTGGTCGTCTGGTGTTCGACACACAGTAACATTGATACGAAGAAAAAGCTTCTCTCTCATCACTGTGGGCTCTAGATAAAAGGGGAATTATTAAAAAGGAACACTTAATTTTTGCTGATCTTTTGGAACTTTTTTTCTTGTAAACTTTGACATGAGCATGTTAGTGTTACCTTTGAATAGTGAGTTCTTAACCATAGTTCTTTGGAGAGGTTGAATGGAGGGGTAGCGGGCTATCAGTAGAATGGCCTCCCCCTCCCTCATCTGTGGGATCAGGGCAGCTGCAGCTTTCAGCAAACTCTCCTTGTCCTCTCGACCCAAAACAGTAGCACTTTCCTGGGAGCCCCAGCCAGAGGTGGAGAGCTGCACCAATACCTAAAACAAGCAACAAGTTTAGCTATGTGTGCAGTGAATATTTGCAATCCAGTTGACCTACATTACATTGTTTCTCTGTAGTCCATTTTACATTATACTGGGCAGCCATGGCCAACTGGTTAGGCTTTTAACTAAAGAGTTGCTGACTGGGGACCAGGGATGAAGTGTCCCTGCTCCCCATCACTGCTCCTCGGGCGCCACTGTAGCAGGCAGCTCGCTGTGCTGGGTTAGTGTGTGCTTCACCTCTCTGTGTGTGTATTTACTGCATGCTGTGTGTATCACTAATTCCAGAGACTGAACTTCCCTCACTGGATCAAAAGAGTGTTTCCATGAACACTTTGTTTTGACATAAGTCAAAACAAGGAAAAGTCCTGTTTTAATATAACTTACTTTGTCAGAACTTTGCACTTCTGGCTGTTTCAGGAAGTCACTGATGACCTCCTCCATAGATTCCTGCAGATCTTCCTTCTCCTGCGTAACATGGAGCATGAGGGAAGGGCGAGAGGGGACTAACCCCACTGGAGGGCGATAGGAGAGGGCCAGCATGGGAGGGAGAGGGGCCCCTTTCCCTGCTAAGAGCTGGTAGTTCAGCAGAACATCCTCAGTAAGGATATTGAGTTGGGGAGAACCACTGGTTGGACAGTCCAGCCCTTCTCCTACAGAGTGACCCACAGAACCATCCTCTAGGACGTAAGTCACCCGACAGGGTGAACTGAAAGTGTCCAAGTATGTGTAGCCCCCAGCCTCAAAAGTGACTGCCTTCAGGATGAACAGGGAGAACAGGCCTGGTTGGGTGTGGGAGGGGGTTCTACACACCCAGGAGGGGCAGAGGCAGAGCATCATTCGACCTGAGAAGTAAAGGAATTGGGGTTAGAATGTGTTATTTGCATAGCCTTATTCATTTTATGTGTTCATGTTGAACTAGGCCGGACTTGACTGTCTTTCTGTGACTGTTTGTTTTTCCTCCTGTTCCTCCTGTTCCCTTGATTACAAAAAGGCAGAATATTACTGTATGTTCTTGCTGTTGTTTTGCGTTTTGTTTGTCCCTGTGTCAGTGGCTATCTGCTCCAGGTTACCATGCTAGCACTACGGTCTGATTCTGTGTGGTTAGAGCAGCACATGGATTTTTGAAATGCTCTACATCAAGGTATTTTTGTGAATAAACTTTGTTCCGGAGCCATTGTAAGGCTTGGTCTCTGCTAAAATAGTCACCAAAGCTGATATCATACAAGAAAGAGTACAAAGAGTAAGGCTACAACAGTAATGAAGATAGTTACCTGGACATTGCTTGCCACCGGCCAACAATAGAGGCAAGAATTTATCAGGAGATGCCATGACACAGATCACTATGTCAACCACGTCATCATCTGTGACAAAAAAAGACCACTTACACATCACATACATCTATGTGCAAGTGTATTTGTTTGCATGTATGGTGCAAGTGTATATGGTTCATGTCATATATGTTTGGGTTTTTTTTTTTGTTTTTAGCTTGGTGCAATACTACATTTTGTTGTGCAAATGACTAAAAGGTAATTTTTGCATTCTTTTCAAATAGCAGTATCAGAGCTACAAATGATAATTGTGATGGTATCAGTGAATGTAATGAAGTATGACATTTTTATAATGACAGCTTATAATTGACAGGTAAGCATATGTCTTTATGAATATCAATATATTTTTTGTCATCAAAATCTCATCCCATCATACAGTTACAGAGAATACTTCTAGTCTTTCTAGTTGTCAGGTCCAGAGGTTTATGTAATGGAATTAGTCCATGTGATGAAACATAGTAAATGCATTCAAGTACAATACATAAATGTGCTCTTACCTTTAATAGGGGTGAGAGTACGGTCTCTTGTCTTAGGAAGTGCAAGTTCCTGCAATATTTGCTGCAAATGCCAATAGCTTTGGGGCAAGGAGCCTTTGGTTTTCTTCAAACAGTCCATGATGTATGCAGACTGAGAAAATATGTGTTACCTTCTCTACAACGTCGCCTTTACAATCTTCAAGTACAGTAATGTTCCCAGTATAAAAAGACAGGCTAGTCTGAGGCAGACAGTGCTAGGGCTTAAGCTTAAATGCATCCACTCAGGGTCTAGTCCTTGCCCACTTTAACAAGGGCTTATGGGTGGAGTCGCTATCAGAGATCATCACATGCTTTGTACTATGCTACATACTACTATACTGATCTCTGCAGAAAGCAGTGTGTATAGTGTGCGGTCCATGACATATATCACTGGAGTAGTATGGGGCTCAATTTCCTTTCAGTCAGGTAGAGCACCTGCAGTCAATTAATTAATGAGGATCTGGTCATGTGGTCAGTAGACCTCTTCTGCTGCTTGCATACCATGCTGCATACTGGAGAGAAGTGTATGGGGTTCCGCAAGTCAAGTAGAGCACCTGCAGCTAATTAATTGATTGTGTGCAAGCAGTATGTAGCACATGTAGCATGAAAATATGCCATTACGGAAAAGGCAATTCTTTACATTCTGTTTTACAGATAAATCTCTGTCTATGGTGCTGAAATAGCACACATTTCTCAACTAATGTTGATTCCAGTTGCATCTCTATCTCTAGCCTATACAAAACTCTACTAGTGTTAGGCTCGTATGAAGGGCTTGACTGGGACCAAAAATTACACTAACACATTACACTTCATAGGTCTACAAAGATTAGTAGTTTTCCAATAACACAACTGCGACTAGGCTACTTAATTGGGCTGGCTACTTAAGCGCTTGTTTCACCAGTCGGTCTTTATGGTAATGGACTTTCAGATGAGTAGCCACCAGCATAACTAGTTCCCTGAATAGCCTCCAGCGTAACCAGTTCTCTGAACTGGTTTAGCAACTCTGTGTAGCTTCTACACTGTAAAAAGTGATTCATTGGATCAATGTAAAAAAATAGGGCAGCAATTCACAATAAAGATTTTACATTGACCTAATCTAAAAAAAAACATCATTAAATTATGTTTTTTAGATTAGGTCAATGTAAAATCCTTATTGTGAATTGCTGCCCTATTTTTTTTTACATTGAACCAATGAATCACTTTTTACAGTATACTGTACCCTGATGTCATCAGACTTCCCAAAACACTTAAACACCAAAATAAAAGAAAAGTACAAATAAAAATAAAATGTATATATGAATAGCAATAGTAATTGACCCAGGTGACCAAAAGAAAAAAAAAACATTTAAGAATCAGTAAAAACAGGAAGAAAAAAACGAAACAAAGATTGATAAATTTACAGTTTCTGCTTGTCATTCTCAACATTCATAAGGAATGAGTGAAGTTCAAGAAGGCCCGAAAGCGCAAACACAAGCACAAAACAGTTCAAAGGGACAAGTGATGGGAACAATGATGGAAGTACTGACAAGACTGGATGTAGAGTTAAATATTTGTTCCTGTACTTCAGAGGAGGGACAAACCCCAGTTGGTTTTGATAGAAATATCCAATCATTGGTGGGGTTGTGCTGAATCCATAATCAAGTCTCCAGTCAAGTCCACGGTCAGTGCTAAGAAGAATGTTCACAAAATTGTCAAAGAAAATTACAGCAAAGTAAAGTATTGCTCTGCATTTAGGATATATTCATAAATGATATCATGATGCCTTTTACTATAATACAACAGGGGTCATCAATTATGGAGCCAGGGGTCTGGAATAGTATGGTAGGTCTATGCCAAGCAGTTTTCCATCCAACTTCCATCCACATTTCATGTTTGCATTAAATATCAAACACCACTTAAGCGAATTAGATTATATTTACATAGAAATTAAACAAGCATTACAAGTTGGATTTAAAACCACCTAATGACATCAGTCCATTACTAGTCTACTTTAATATTTGTGCATAAAATATTGCATGTCTGCTGTAAAAATGCAGTAGGCTACTTTGATGAATGCACTGTGCACTGTACATCACATAGGCCTTTTCTCCACATTTATGGCCCACACATCCTGGCCCTTGATCCACCATCTGCCATGATCATCAGTCTGCCACTCTTTTCAATGACCAGTCACCTTCAGACATCCACTCATCCTCTGTTGACCACTCAGTATTGGTCTCCAAAGTAGAGGAGGTTCTGGGTTAGAATTTTGGCAGTGGACACCCTAGTGCTGGGGACAGCTGATAGACTTGGGCTTTTGGCAGTGGACAGCCTATAGTGCTGGATAGCTGCTAGGCCTGGGCTCTGGGTAGTGGACACCCCAGTGTAGACTAGCTGCTTGGCCTTTGGGCAGTGGGAACCCTAGTCCCTGCTAGCCGATAGGCTTGGGCTTTGGGCAGTAGAAACCCTAGTGCCTTCTGGCTGATAGGCTTGGGACAGTGGACACCCTAGTGCTGGATAGCTTATTAACTTGTCATCTGGGCAGCACTCTATTGCTGGATAGTTGATAGACTTGGCTTTGGGCACTGGACACCCTAGTCCTGAATAGCTGATAGCCTTGGCTTTTGGGCAGTTGAAACCCTAGTGTTGGATAACTGATAGGCTTGGGCTTTGGGCTGTGGACACCCTAGTGTTGGATAGGTTATGGACTTGGGCTCTGGGCAGTGGACACTCTAGTGCTACATAGCTCATTGGCTTGGGCTTTGGGTTTGACAGTGGACACACTACTGCTGGACAGCTGATATGATGGGATTTGGGCAGTGGATACCCTAGTGCTGAATAACTGATAGGCTGGGCTTTGGGCAGTAGAAAACCTAGTGCTGAATATCTGATAGGCTTGGGCTTTGGGCTGTGGACAGTGGGCACCCTACTCACCAAAATAATTTTAAAGAAAACATACCATCTGTTATAATCCAAAGAAGATTTTCCTCATGTAAAGTTACTTAATAGCCTATTTATTTTCACGGTGTTGCAGCCTAAAATGCATTTCTCTCCAGGCCTGATTTCCATCCCAGCAAACACGGAACGTTATGGGAACCTTAACTAACGTTCCCTCCTGGTTCTCCTATGGTTATTTTAAGAACGCTATCCTATTTTGGTTCGGAAAACGTTAAAACTCTAACGTTACAGCGTGGTAACTTTGTGACCTTCCGAAAACGTTCCCTCGTGGTTATTTTTTTAAATTGTATTTAAATTACAATCTGATAGATATTATTATGTGTAAATTATCATTAAACAACTTGATTTTGACTGTTTATGATAATAGATTTAGGCTATCTTAATTTTATGTCTCGCAATTAGTGATGTATCAGAGCTAAGTTTTTTTTTTCCTTGCAACATCAATAATGCCGTGGTCCAGCGGTAATGCACCTGCCTGTGGCACGGGAGACAGGGGCTCGATTCCTGATTGATGCGTTTATTATTATTGTGTTTATTATTAATATTTTTCTCACAAAATGTCACGTTAGGATAACGTTGCGGGAACGTTCGCCTAACCAGAAATGCAAACCAACAGCTAACGTTCTAGTTCCATTTAAAAAAGCTTTCCTGGTGCCCCTTCAGACAACCAAAGCTACTATCAGGGAACGTTCTCATACCCGACAGAAAACCTTCCCGGAACCAAAAAATGTTACTGGGGATGTATTTCCATGGAAAAGCATGTCAGCCTGCTTGCACAGGAAGCAACATTTAAAGCAGTGTTTCTCAAACATTTTCAGACCGAGGACCACTTTACCCCCCGATGGTGATATCGGATCGGGTCCAGGCTATCCTATATGATGAGTTGAAATGTCGCATCATGTGGTAGCCTCTTGAGACCAAACTGATCTCGTGAGCTTCAGGTCTTCACTCACTCTTGGAGTGGACTGGTGTGTGTACTGGTGTCAGTAAAGTCAAAGTCAAAGTCAAAAGTCAGTTTATTTATAAAGCACATTTCATATGATACACATAGACACAATGTGCTGTGAATGATGAGATATCTTTAAATGAATAAAATACACTGAACAAGAAGAAGATAAGATATTGATAATAATGGTAATATAAAATAAAATAAAAAGTAAAACAGAACAGAAATAACACACACACACACACAAAAAAAGCAAAACAGATAAAGTAAAAGTAATATTGTCAGTTTAAAAACAAAGACCTGTGGTCATGAGGCAAAAGCCAAAGAAAACAGATGGGTTTTCAGTCCCTTTTTAAAAGAAGGCAGTGATTCTGATGACCTTAATTCCAAAGGAAGGCTATTCCAGAGGACTGGAGCACAGTAACTGAAAGCGCCATGTCCTGCATTTGTGTTAATTCTAGGGGTTGTAAGGAGATGTTTATTAGAGGACCTTAAGTGACGGATTTGGTTATGAAGATGGGGGGCTCGGTTATTTAATGATTTAAAGACAAGAAGAAGTATCTTGAAATCAATTCTTTGTTTTACGGGGAGCCAGTGAAGTGATTTGAGAATAGGGGTGATATGGTCAAATTTACATGTCCTGGTGAGTACCCTAGCGGCTGTAACCATGGCAAACACTAACGCTCTATACTGTTTTTACATTTCATAGTAGTGTTTGAAGTCTGTTTTGAGTGTCCTTCTACACTACACTACTCTACGGTGCCTTACTAATATGTATACACTTTTCTTTTCATGCACTTTGGGAAGGGTTTTTGTATGTACTAAAGAAATGCACTTTTGGCACCTTTTTTGTACTGCCTGGTGTCTGCATTGTTTTATTTTGTTCATGTCTCACAAATATCTACTTACTGAAATTACTCAATAAAACGTTCAACAATGATGACAGGGTGAATGTGAATGGATTTATTAATAACAGATTTTACAGTTAGGATACATAAGTGTAAACCATGGTCAATCTATGCATCAGACTAACGACTGTACGGATACTCTATTAGGCCCCTGGCAGATGGGCTGAGCCCATGAGGCGCGGATCTGCCCAAGGTTTCTTCCTAAAAATGAATTATTAGTAAGCGAAGGGAGTTTTTCCTTGCCCCTGTTAATCATGGGTGCAACCCGTACTGTCTGTAAAGCGCCACAAGACAATGTACTGTATTTGAGCACTCTACAAATAAATGGAAATTAAATTGAATTGAATAAGGGCCGGGGGGTCCGTGTAACGCTTTGCAGTGCTTTGATCTATTTTTAGAATTCACATGAAAAAGATGAAAATTGGGTCGAAAACTTAAATTTTCCATTTTTCAGACAACTCAGATAATAGGTAATTGGTGCTTTTTGTAAATGAATGAAACAATACATTCATTTATTGTGTGGACCAACATTATGCTCACATCTCATATCAAGACATGACATGTGGCTATGCAAAACCATGATTTCAGCAAAATGAGGTGGGACAGTAGTCATTGTAATGGATAGTTTTTTTGTGTGTGGTCCTTTCAACAAAAGTGCAATCTGCTTCTGATCTGCAATGTACATGAGATATCTCAGATGTCACTGTTTTTGTTTGTTTTGGTGATTGCTAAAAGCTGCATGACATCATTTTTTGAACGTAGACTCCACCAATGGTGTGCAAGATCACTACTGCTCATCACCCTTGGCGGCAAAGGTTTGCACTCTCACAGTGCATTTCTAGTTTAGTGTTTAAAACTCATTTCTAAGAACAAAAATGTCTGCAAAGGGCTATTTACACTTTTCTTGCTGAATAGTGTTTTGTTGATCTAAGGTACCAAAGGCAGTCCTCAGCCATGAAGCGCAGTTTCAACTGGATTGGTTTATTAATCTACATGAAAGGTTCCAGGAAGAACTTCACAGGGTAATCTTCAGAGTCTATATTCAGAATTTGGGAAGCTAAGAGAATCTTGTTGATGGCGTCATCTCTGCGTGCACTGAAGTTTGATAAATTAAGGGTGGCAACGGGTGCAGTCTCATCCGAAACATCAGTTATCATGCTGGACTTGACAAAACCTTTCTCTACCAAACTCTTCAGAATGACATCAAATGCTGGTGTCTTCTGCTTGGCATGGTGGTGGTGTTTAATGGGACTAGATATTCCTACAAAGCATCCTCTTGGCTGAGGGGTCCACACCAGGGGCTGTATGTTGCAGGCAATCAGGAAGGCCACTGTGAAGATATCAACACCATACACTTCCTTTATCCAAGTGGGAAGGAAGTTCCCCCGGTGCGAGGATTGATTTCTATGAGTTTGGGTCCATGATCAGTGAGTTTGAGGTCAACATTGTAGACTCCATTCTCCAGACCACAGTGTAGGCAGCACTGATAGGCAGCTGCCATCATCTGAGCCTCTTTCTCTGGGCTGACACCAGAGGGCATGATGTGAGAGGAACTAATGAAGAACGGCAAAACAGGAGGACCACAGCGGGACACAAAGGCCAAGAGCAGTCTTCCTTTGAAGATTGCCAAGTCCACCACATACTTGTCACCCTCAATGTACTCCATAATCATTGGACTGGATGCAAAGCCACCATTAGGGTCCAAGACTTTGAGGGTCTTCATTTCTTGAATATATTCTTCACACTGTTGAGAATTTTCCACCAGTTTCACAGAAACAGAGCCAGCTCCATATTCTTGCTTCACCACAGCAGGAAATCCAAAGGCTTCTGCAATTCCTGTCAGATCATTGAGATCTTCAAAATTCTCTGAGCGGACAGCGTACTGCCTGGGGGCAGGGAGGTGACAAAAGCCCTGATCAATGGATCCCAGATGCCTCTGGGTATGGCTCTTTCTCTTAGCTATAGAGATGGCTTCCACTGTGTCTCCAGGCAGGTCAAGTTTTTCCCTCACCAGAGCACAGAGGATTGTGTGTTTGCAGATAAATGTTAAACAACCATCTACTTGCAGATCCTTCTTTTCCAGCATTGCCACAATGTTCTTGGCGTGAGCTTCATCTTGTGTATGATCCATGTAATTGTAGACCAAATATTCTGAAACATATTCAGATGCTGGGTGGTCCTCAACATAGCAGACAAGAATACTCTGGGGACACAAAACATGAAATTTTAAAGGGATATGCCACCTTGAAATACCACCAAGGAAATTGGCTATTCAATGTATTTACCTGCATTTCCCATTGTAATTTTAACGTTAGTGTATCATGGAAAAGATTTTCTTTCTGACTACTTTACATTCCAGCCTCACTGCCTACTTAAAAATGGTGCCATGTTCATTTAATGTACCTTAATGCCGTACTGTTTGGCTGAGACAAAGGTCCCAAGTTTTTTTGTTGCTCCAGCTCCAATAAAGAGAAGAGTTTTTCCAGCCAGGATGGAGCAGTGTGCGTGATGACATATGGTCTGTAGCAGAGGCTCAATAGCTGGGGTTGACTGCTGGGGATGGAGAAGATTATCCAGAGTGTTGAACACTCCCTTTGTAACATTTTTTATGCCCAGGAGGAAAGGCTGCACCTCACCATCTTCCATCTTCCCCAAGGAAAATTCAACCCCTGAAAAGAAAGTTCACTATTATGAAAGGTGATGTACACATTAATCCATATATAACACGTTAAAATGGTATATTTCCTTTCAACATGCAAGGACATATTTATTTCTGTACTGTATATTATCAATTATAAATATATAATGAATAGTGATGGTTTAACAACTTAAATACATTTGGATATATTAAGATCATTGGTTTGAAAATTGCATTAAATTATACTTCTTTCATTAGATTAAATCAAGATTTTTTCTTAAGATGTACACACCTATTAGATCTGTCCTTGCATGGGGTCCCCCCTTTCCCTCTCTTCTAACTCTGACTGGTGGTCCATAATAGCCTGCAAGGCTGTCTTTGCCCATTTCTCAAGGGAGGAAATGATGTCATCAGCCTGAGACAAGCCCCAGTCTCTTAATGTTTCCTCCAGACTCTGCAGTATGCTGGGGCCAGCTCTTGGATGGGCCTCTGCTCTGTCCACCCAACTCAGCATCTGGAGAAAAGAATAGAGGAGCTTTGTGATCATTTTAGTTTAGCTATTAAACCTGTTCCAGTACCAACTAAAGTAGCTAGCTGAGGCATAAATCCATGTAGCTGAACATTGAGACAATTGTGATGCGTAAGGCAGGCAAGGTGTGTGTGTGTGTGTGTGTGTGTGTGTGTGTGTGTGTGTGTGTGTGTGTGTGTGTACGTGTACGTGTACGTGTGTGTGTGTACTGTGTGTGTGTGTGTGTGTGTTTGCGCTCATGAGCTATACCTGAGTCGCTTGAGGTTGGTCGTCTGGTGTTCGACACACAGTAACATTGATACGAAGAAAAAGCTTCTCTCTCATCACTGTGGGCTCTAGATAAAAGGGGAATTATTAAAAAGGAACACTTAATTTTTGCTGATCTTTTGGAACTTTTTTTCTTGTAAACTTTGACATGAGCATGTTAGTGTTACCTTTGAATAGTGAGTTCTTAACCATAGTTCTTTGGAGAGGTTGAATGGAGGGGTAGCGGGCTATCAGTAGAATGGCCTCCCCCTCCCTCATCTGTGGGATCAGGGCAGCTGCAGCTTTCAGCAAACTCTCCTTGTCCTCTCGACCCAAAACAGTAGCACTTTCCTGGGAGCCCCAGCCAGAGGTGGAGAGCTGCACCAATACCTAAAACAAGCAACAAGTTTAGCTATGTGTGCAGTGAATATTTGCAATCCAGTTGACCTACATTACATTGTTTCTCTGTAGTCCATTTTACATTATACTGGGCAGCCATGGCCAACTGGTTAGGCTTTTAACTAAAGAGTTGCTGACTGGGGACCAGGGATGAAGTGTCCCTGCTCCCCATCACTGCTCCTCGGGCGCCACTGTAGCAGGCAGCTCGCTGTGCTGGGTTAGTGTGTGCTTCACCTCTCTGTGTGTGTATTTACTGCATGCTGTGTGTATCACTAATTCCAGAGACTGAACTTCCCTCACTGGATCAAAAGAGTGTTTCCATGAACACTTTGTTTTGACATAAGTCAAAACAAGGAAAAGTCCTGTTTTAATATAACTTACTTTGTCAGAACTTTGCACTTCTGGCTGTTTCAGGAAGTCACTGATGACCTCCTCCATAGATTCCTGCAGATCTTCCTTCTCCTGCGTAACATGGAGCATGAGGGAAGGGCGAGAGGGGACTAACCCCACTGGAGGGCGATAGGAGAGGGCCAGCATGGGAGGGAGAGGGGCCCCTTTCCCTGCTAAGAGCTGGTAGTTCAGCAGAACATCCTCAGTAAGGATATTGAGTTGGGGAGAACCACTGGTTGGACAGTCCAGCCCTTCTCCTACAGAGTGACCCACAGAACCATCCTCTAGGAGGTAAGTCACCCGACAGGGTGAACTGAAAGTGTCCAAGTATGTGTAGCCCCCAGCCTCAAAAGTGACTGCCTTCAGGATGAACAGGGAGAACAGGCCTGGTTGGGTGTGGGAGGGGGTTCTACACACCCAGGAGGGGCAGAGGCAGAGCATCATTCGACCTGAGAAGTAAAGGAATTGGGGTTAGAATGTGTTATTTGCATAGCCTTATTCATTTTATGTGTTCATGTTGAACTAGGCCGGAATTGACGGTCTTTCTGTGACTGTTTGTTTTTCCTCCTGTTCCTCCTGTTCCCTTGATTACAAAAAGGCAGAATATTACTGTATGTTCTTGCTGTTGTTTTGCGTTTTGTTTGTCCCTGTGTCAGTGGCTCTCTGCTCCAGGTTACCATGCTAGCACTACGGTCTGATTCTGTGTGGTTAGAGCAGCACATGGATTTTTGAAATGCTCTACATCAAGGTATTTTTGTGAATAAACTTTGTTCCGGAGCCATTGTAAGGCTTGGTCTCTGCTAAAATAGTCACCAAAGCTGATATCATACAAGAAAGAGTACAAAGAGTAAGGCTACTGTGACGGCTGCATAGGCTATCGCAGCCGTCTTCTCTTTCCCTTGCGCTCTGTCTGTCTCCCCCTTCAGGTCGGGTTGGCGTGGGCGTGGTTGCATCCTCCTAATCAGCTGGCCTATTTAATGATGCTGGCTGTGTCCATCGAGGAGGGCTGGGCTGCGTGGTGGCTTGTTTTTTTTTGAGAGAGCTGCGTCTTTTCTTTTGTTTTGCATCCATACACTCGCACTCACAATTCCTCACATACATTCGCAACATGCACCCCTGCCGACACACTGATATTCACTGCTGACTTAAAACACTTTATTACCTCTTTATTTAATAAATTATTTAAAAGTTTGTCATCGCGTTGTCCTCCTTTGTTCAAGGCCCTTGAGCCAGGCCTTGACATGGGGGCTCGTGGAACCAGTTAAGTGTTTTGTAAACCGGCAACATTGAGTTGCAATTTTTTCGATAAGTTCGGACACTGTTTTTTGGAGGACGCGCGATGGTTGCGAAGGTTTTGTATTATTTTTGAAGTGCGTTCATTGGATTGTTTTGCAGCTCTCTGATATATTCTTTGGCAGCCCAGCGTATTGGATTTTGTGCGGCCTGTGGGTAAGTGTGCCTGTGTTGGGTTACGGGTTGATAACGTTGTTGTGATTTCTCCCCAGTTAGGCTGGAGATCCGCCTAGGGTGGTTTTGTTGTTTTTGTGCTTACTCCTGGGCTGAGGCGCCGCCGCAGAATGAGATTGGGCAATTTGTTTAATCTTTGACTGTCGGTATCGGTGTATAAAAGAGCTCAGTCCTTGGGGGTGACATGAAGCCGTTAGGGGGTTAGTTTATTTAGAATGGGCTTTGTTGTAGTTTAGACGGGGAGTTATTGTTATTGACCTGTGCCCAGCGCAGGGATACTGCCGGCTGGTTAATTACGATTACGCACTTTTTGACTAACTTTTTGTAATATCGGCCATAGTTTGTAATTTCAGTTATTTAAGTTGGGAGTAGTGTTTAATTATTGCTAAGACCATGGCATCTGTCGGTGATTTTGTAGAGGCCCCGTCAGCAGAATTGTTAGAAAAGTTATCAAAGAAGCAATTATGGGAAATTGTAGCGAAATATGAAATAACTGGTTTGGATAAGCGTTTACGTAAAGATGCATTACTGTCGTCTTTGAAGAAGCTTTTCGTTGAGATGAAACTGTTGCCTCCCACATTACTGTTAGGTGAAAAGCTTAGCGGGTCTTATGATGGACTTACATTTGAGCAAAGGAAGACTTTAATGGAGATGCAACAGGAGCATGAGCGTGAGATGGCGAAACAGGCCAGCAGTAACCGAGTAGAGTTGGAAAAGCTTAGGGTGTCTGAAGCTATCAAACAAAAGGAAATTGATTATCAGTTGGAAGTTGAGCGTTTGAAATTGGTGGGGGAAGGTAAATTGGCACCTGAAAATGTAGGTTTTAAAACTGCACCTGTGCGTTCATTTGATGGGGTGCGCAACCTTAAATTGCTGCCCAAGTTTAATGAACGCGATCCTGACGTTTTTTTTTCGTTGTTCGAGACTGTGGCAGATGAATGTGGCTGGCCCGGGGCTGACCGTGTGTTAATGCTACAAAGCGTTTTCACTGGTAGAGCACAGGAGGTTTTTACAGCACTGCCTGCAGAGGAGCGCAGGGATTATGATAAAGTAAAAGATGCAGTGTTAAAGGCATTTGAATTGGTGCCTGAGTTTTACCGCAGGCGTTTCAGGTTTTGGCGGAAAGGGGATAGGCAGTGCTATGTACAGTTCGCAAGGGAGCTCACTACACATTTTGATCGCTGGTGTTCGTCGTTACACGTTAAGACCTTTGATGAATTGAGGGAAACCATAATTATTGAACAGCTTAAAAATACCATGCCCGATCGTGTTGCCATGTTTGTGAGTGAGAGCAAATCCAAAACTGTCTCTGATACTGCAGCGCTGGCAGATGAGTTCACTTTGACTCATCGGCCCTATCATTCTGGTGATTTTCGCATGTATAGCGATGTCGATCGTGGGGATAATTGGAGGTCTCATCAGCGACAATTTGAGGTTGCGCCTGTGTCAAGAGGACAGGTCAATCAGCGTAGTAGGGGGAGCCCTGATCGAAAGTCTGTGTATTCACGTAACAAGGGGAGCCCTGATCGAAAGTCGGTTTGTCATTACTGTTTTGACGAGGGGCATTGGAAGAGCGAGTGTCCTGTGCTTCGTCAGAAGCCTAATAGGTCTGGGACGAATGTGTCTCAGAGCTCTGGTGTTATGTTGGTAGGCTCGGTGCCTGAGTTTTCTCGCAATGTTTTGTCTGACGAAAACGGTATAAAACAGGACTTTTCTCCGTTTATTACTGAGGGGTTTGTTTCTCTAGTGGGTGGTAATGGGAGAAAATCAATTAAAATTCTGAGGGATACAGGCTCTTCTGAGTCTTTCATTCTTAAAAACGTGTTGCCTTTCTCTCAGTCTACTAGTGCTGGTAACGATGTGCTTGTGCGCGGAATTGGTTTACAAACGTTATCTGTCCCCTTACACAAAATATTCCTTCAGTCTGATTTGGTGAATGGTGAGGTCACTGTCGGTGTTCGTTCCTCTCTGCCACTGCAAGGGGTGGATATGATCCTCGGTAACAACTTGTGTGGTTCCCTCGTTTGGAGGGGCGTGCCACCGCCTCCTGTTGTTTGTACTCCTCCTTCACCTGAGTTTGAACTGTCAAAAGAGTTTCCTGGTGTGTTTGAGTCCTGTGCAGTCACTAGGGCTATGTCTAAGGCAAATATGGATTTATCTTCAGATAGTGAGAGTATCTCGAAAATGTCTGTGTCTGGCTGGTCTGTTCTCCCCTCTTCTGTTTCGCGAGAGGAGTGGATTGTAGCCCAGAAGCGCGACCCAGAGTTAAAAAGTCTGTTTGACGCTATGTTGACATTTGATGAGGCTGCTTGTGCGACTAGTGGATATTTTGTTCAGGACGATGTTTTGTTGCGTAAATGGTCTAGGCAGAGTGAGCAGGGCGTGGGTGAGCCACTGGTTCAGGTGGTTGTTCCGGCTCAGTTTCGGGAGGTAGTGCTAACCACGGCTCATGATTTGTCTGGGCATCTCGGTGTTCGTAAAACATATGACCGGGTATTGCAGCATTTTTACTGGCCCAAACTGAAAAAAGATATCTCACGGTTTATTAAAACTTGTCATACATGCCAAATGTCAGGAAAGCCTAACCAGGTGTTAAAACCAGCGCCCCTCTATCCTATCCCAGTCGCTTCTCAGCCTTTTGAACATCTGATCATAGATTGTGTCGGTCCTTTAACGCCATCGAAAACAGGGAGCGAATATCTCTTAACTGTGATGTGTCAGGTCACGAGATATCCTGCCGCTTACCCTTTGCGTCGTATTTCCACAAAGTCTGTTGTAAAAGCTTTGTCACAGTTTATTTCGATTTTCGGTATTCCTAAGGTTATTCAGAGCGATCGTGGGAGTAATTTTACGTCTAAAATGTTCGTTGACGTTCTTAAGTGTTTGGGAATTAAGCAAAATTTATCCAGCGCCCGTCACCCAGAGAGCCAGGGAGCCCTGGAGCGCTTCCATCAAATGCTCAAATCTCTTTTGCGCTCATATTGCATCGCTATGAAACGTGACTGGGAGGACGGCTTGCCGTGGCTCCTGTTGGCTGCGAGAGAGGTGGTACAGGAAAGTCTGGGGTTTAGTCCTAACCAGCTTGTATTCGGGCATAATGTGCGGGGTCCACTGGCCGTACTAAAGGATGGCTTGATTCAAGAAGAGCCACCGGCGTCATTGGCTGATTACGTGAATGGTTTTCGCAGACGGCTGTTTTTGGCTGGTATTTGCGCTCGTAAAAATCTTGAAGCCGCACAAGTTAAAATGAAAAGTATTTTCGATCGGGGGTCGGAGGTCCGGGAATTTCAGCCGGGGGATCAGGTGTTAGCTCTGCTGCCCTCGCCTGGCTCTTCATTGTGTGCAAAGTTTGCTGGGCCTTACACTGTGTCACAGAAAATGTCTGAACAAAATTATTTAATTTCTACTCCTGATCGTAGAAAGTCTTCGCAGCTGTGCCATGTGAATTTATTGAAGCCTTATTTTCAGCGTGACTCTAAAGTTTCCCAGATGGTAGCTGCGTGTGTTGCCCTGAGTTCAGTAGAACACGCTGTGGATATTCCGCCTTCCCCAGTGGCAGTGGTGGGAGAGGAATTTCCCGATAACGCAGGTATGCAACCACGTCTGAAAAATTCTGAGACGCTAAAAAATCTGGACCCACTCTTAAGTCATTTAAGCGTCGCTTGTACTAGGCAGTACTCTGAATCTGACACAGACATTATTAATGATTTTCCGATGCTCTTCGGTGACACTCCTTCTCGCACGCACTTGATACAACATGACGTTGATGTGGGGGACGCGCTACCGATTAAGCAGCGTTTTTACCGTATCCCGCTAGAGAAAAAACAAAAAATGGAGGCTGAGGTTCAATACCTTCTGGAAAATGACCTAGCTAGGCCATCCTTTTCTAGCTGGGCCTCACCGTGCATCCTGGTAGGTAAGCCAGATGGCACTGTTCGATTTTGCACAGACTATCGTAAGTTAAATAAGATCACCAAACCTGACGCTTTCCCACTTCCGCGCATGGAAGATTGCATAGATCAAGTCGGCGCAGCCAAGTTTGTAAGCAGTTGCTGCGTGGATATTGGCAGGTCCCGTTAACACCTCGGGCACAGGACGTTACCTCTTTTATTACGCCGACAGGGTTGTACTCTTACAGTGGAGATCCACTGGTCACGTCAAGTATAACCGGCGTCGCGATTTCAGTTCATTTTCAATGGAGCACGTCAAATCGTCCTGCAAAGCATTGTGGGGAGGCAGCGCGTTTATCCGTCACGTCAAAAGTTGGGCTCGGCTGAACATTATGCAAATCAAGGCGTCAAACGCAGCCTTATTAGCCAATGCCAGTACAGCGTCGTGTTTGAGCCGTTGGAATCAACCAAACAGGAGCAGGAAAGAGCAGCCAACTGAAATTTGAAATGACACGCCTCCTGTAAACAACGCAGGGGACTCGCGTTTTGCTAGAAACGTTGACGTGGTTAGTGGATCAGCACCGTTACCGTGGAGATCCACTGGTCACGTCAAGTATAACCGGCGTCGCGATCTCAGTTCATTTTCAATGGAGCACGTCAAATCGTCCCGCAAAGCATTGTGGGAAGGCAGCGCGTTCATCCGTCACGTCAAAAGTTGGGCTCGGCTGAACATTATGCAAATTAAGGCGTCAAACGCAGCCTTATTAGCCAATGCCAATACAGCGTCGTGTTTGAGCCGTTGGAATCAACCAAACAGGAGCAGGAAAGAGCAGCCAACTGAAATTTGAAATGACACGCCTCCTGTAAACAACGCAGGGGACTCGCGTTTTGCTAGAAACGTTGACGTGGTTAGTGGACAGGTACCGTTACGGTAAAAAGCTGGCAAAACTGGCATTGGCTAATAAGGCTGCGTTTGACGCCTTGATTTGCATAATGTTCAGCCGAGCCCAACTTTTGACGTGACGGATGAACGCGCTGCCTTCCCACAATGCTTTGCGGGACGATTTGACGTGCTCCATTGAAAATGAACTGAAATCGCGACGCCAGTTATACTTGACGTGACCAGTGGATCTCCACGGTCATGCTGTTATGAGTTTCGGACTTCGCAACGCGCCCGCGACTTTTCAAAGATTGATGAATAAAGTTGTTTATGGCCTTGAGGGCGTTGCTGTTTACCTTGATGACGTCATCGTGTATAGTGATACCTGGTCAGAGCATGCAGTGAGAGTGCGTGCCCTGTTCCAGCGCTTGGCAGGTGCGCGTTTGACTGTAAATCTAGCGAAGTGCGGGTGGATCATCCGGTCTGCTTCTTCTCACGAAAATTTAATTCGTATCAGCGTAACTATTCAGTTATTGAGAAGGAGACCCTAGCTTTAATTTGGTCTCTCCAACATTTTCACGTTTATGTCGGCGGTGGAGCGCCGGTAGTCATTTATTCCGATCATAATCCGCTAACTTTTCTTCATTCTTTACACAGTCCAAGTCAGCGATTGATGCGCTGGATTCTCTGTTTGCAGCCATACAACCTTGAAATAAAACATATTCGCGGGGCTGATAATGTGTTGGCTGATACATTGTCACGTGCCCCAATGTAATTCCATAATTAATCATTCTTGTACCTATTGCTTATTTTTGCTACTTTCTCTCTCCATTTTGTTTTCTCCTACATCTGAAATATGCTTATAGGGTTCTGCTTGCTGGTGACGGGATGGAGGAGAGGTCCACTAGATTGGGGGTGTGGGTATTTTCTTGCTACCATTTAGTGTGGCTTATTTTTCAAAATTATTGCTTGGTCTACAGTGTTTTTTTGGTATTGTTTAGACTATTATATCATCATTATTATTATTTGTTATAGAGGTAGGAGTTGCGGCCGAATTTTTCAAGGTGGGGGGTGTGACGGCTGCATAGGCTATCGCAGCCGTCTTCTCTTTCCCTTGCGCTCTGTCTGTCTCCCCCTTCAGGTCGGGTTGGCGTGGGCGTGGTTGCACCCTCCTAATCAGCTGGCCTATTTAATGATGCTGGCTGTGTCCATGGAGGAGGGCTGGGCTGCGTGGAGGCTTGTTTTTTTTGAGAGAGCTGCGTCTTTTCTTTTGTTTTGCATCCATACACTCGCACTCACAATTCCTCACATACATTCGCAACATGCACCCCTGCCGACACACTGATATTCACTGCTGACTTAAAACACTTTATTACCTCTTTATTTAATAAATTATTTAAAAGTTTGTCATCGCGTTGTCCTCCTTTGTTCAAGGCCCTTGAGCCAGGCCTTGACACTACAACAGTAATGAAGATAGTTACCTGGACATTGCTTGCCACCGGCCAACAATAGAGGCAAGAATTTATCAGGAGATGCCATGACACAGATCACTATGTCAACCACGTCATCATCTGTGACAAAAAAAGACCACTTACACATCACATACATCTATGTGCAAGTGTATTTGTTTGCATGTATGGTGCAAGTGTATATGGTTCATGTCATATATGTTTGGTTTTTTTTTTGTTTTTAGCTTGGTGCAATACTACATTTTGTTGTGCAAATGACTAAAAGGTAATTTTTGCATTCTTTTCAAATAGCAGTATCAGAGCTACAAATGATAATTGTGATGGTATCAGTGAATGTAATGAAGTATGACATTTTTATAATGACAGCTTATAATTGACAGGTAAGCATATGTCTTTATGAATATCAATATATTTTTTGTCATCAAAATCTCATCCCATCATACAGTTACAGAGAATACTAAAAGTCTTTCTAGTTGTCAGGTCCAGTGGTTTATGTAATGGAATTAGTCCATGTGATGAAACATAGTAAATGCATTCAAGTACAATACATAAATGTGCTCTTACCTTTAATAGGGGTGAGAGTACGGTCTCTTGTCTTAGGAAGTGCAAGTTCCTGCAATATTTGCTGCAAATGCCAATAGCTTTGGGGCAAGGAGCCTTTGGTTTTCTTCAAACAGTCCATGATGTATGCAGACTGAGAAAATATGTGTTACCTTCTCTACAACGTCGCCTTTACAATCTTCAAGTACAGTAATGTTCCCAGTATAAAAAGACAGGCTCGTCTGAGGCAGACAGTGCTAGGGCTTAAGCTTAAATGCATCCACTCAGGGTCTAGTCCTTGCCCACTTTAACAAGGGCTTATGGGTGGAGTCGCTATCAGAGATCATCACATGCTTTGTACTATGCTACATACTACTATACTGATCTCTGCAGAAAGCAGTGTGTATAGTGTGCGGTCCATGACATATATCACTGGAGTAGTATGGGGCTCAATTTCCTTTCAGTCAGGTAGAGCACCTGCAGTCAATTAATTAATGAGGATCTGGTCAGAGAATTTTTAATAGGGGAGAATTAGCACTCCGGTGGTATTGCGCCTAGATGGCGCGCGTGAGTCAGTGAAGAATGAATTGGGTTCTATGCAGCTGCACCCTCAAATGCTGCATTTCTTTAGATACAATTTTTTCTTGAATAAATGCATTCATGCATGCGGTTCAGAGTAATTTGATTTAATTCTCAGTCCACACATAATATTTTTAGCATTTTTTGTTCATTTGTAAAATCACTTCCAAAGTGTCTGTCACGTGATACAGCAAGTCTTTCCCTATGGCCATTCACCAGAATAGAGTAGCAGAATGCTAGTGAGTCAGGGGAAAAAACAGCTCAAAGATGAAAAACGTAATGGTCATATGTATTAAATATATTTCATTTTGATTGAAATCCATGTCAAAGTTGCTTAAAATAAAATGCAATCTGTGATATGTTGTCCCTAAATATGTGAAAATTATACATTTAGCCCTATACCTCATAGGTGCCCATTGATTTTCCACTCACTTTCCACTGACTCGCGATCGCCCCCTAGCGGATTTGCAATTGGAATTGCAGGTTGAATGGCGTTAATAGGAGTGCCATGGCTCGCCGTAAACGGGCTCTGATCTGGTCATGTGGTCAGTAGACCTCTTCTGCTGCTTGCATACCATGCTGCATACTGGAGAGAAGTGTATGGGGTTCAGCAAGTCAAGTAGAGCACCTGCAGCTAATTAATTGATTGTGTGCAAGCAGTATGTAGCACATGTAGCATGAAAATATGCCATTACGGAAAAGGCAATTCTTTACATTCTATTTTACAGATAAATCTCTGTCCATGGTGCTGAAATAGCACACATTTCTCAACTAATGTTGATTCCAGTTGCATCTCTATCTCTAGCCTATACAAAACTCTACTAGTGTAAAAAATTACAAAATCCAAAAATTACACTAACACATTACACTTCATAGGTCTACAAAGATTAGTAGTTTTCCAATAACACAACTGCGACTAGGCTACTTAATTGGGCTGGCTACTTAAGCGCTTGTTTCACCAGTCGGTCTTTATGGTAATGGACTTTCAGATGAGTAGCCACCAGCATAACTAGTTCCCTGAATAGCCTCCAGCGTAACCAGTTCCCTGAACTGGTTTAGCAACTCTGTGTAGCTTCTACACTGTAAAAAGTGATTCATTGGATCAATGTAAAAAAAAATAGGGCAGCAATTCACAATAAAGATTTTACATTGACCTAATCTAAAAAAAAAAACATCATTAAATTATGTTTTTTAGATTAGGTCAATGTAAAATCCTTATTGTGAATTGCTGCCCTATTTTTTTTTACATTGAACCAATGAATCACTTTTTACAGTATACTGTACCCTGATGTCATCAGACTTCCCAAAACACTTAAACACCAAAATAAAAGAAAAGTACAAATAAAAATAAAATGTATATATGAATAGCAATAGTAATTGACCCAGGTGACCAAAAGAAAAAAAAAAACATTTAAGAATCAGTAAAAACAGGAAGAAAAAAACGAAACAAAGATTGATAAATTTACAGTTTCTGCTTGTCATTCTCAACATTCATAAGGAATGAGTGAAGTTCAAGAGGGCCCGAAAGCGCAAACACAAGCACAAAACAGTTCAAAGGGACAAGTGATGGGAACAATGATGGAAGACTTGAGCAGGGTGATGTGTACTAGGTCTAACTGGTAATTCCACATTTTCTTTTTGAGTCACAAAATTGGAATAGGCCTTTTATAAAACTTACTACACTTTTATAAAAGTGACCATTTAATGATATGACCATTTGCTGTAGGTGGTATTTAAAAATCTGTGAAGGGAATAGGCCTAGTGCAACCTGATAAACTGGCATTTAGTGAAAGTCATAGCGTTTTTTGTACAAGCACGGAGGGCCTGAGAACCAAAGACAGTTACCTGGACATTGCTTGCCACCGGCCAACAATAGAGGCAAGAATTTATCAGGAGACGTCATGACACAAATCACTATGTCAACCACGTCATCATCTGTGACAAAAAAAGACTACTTACACATCACATACATCTATGTGCAAGTGTATTTGTTTGCATGTACGGTGCAAGTGTATATGGTTCATGTCATATATGATTTTTTTTTTTTTTTTTTTTAGCTTGGTGCAATACTACATTTTGTTGTGCAAATGACTAAAAGGTAATTTTTGCATTCTTTTCAAATAGCAGTACCAGAGCGTTGCCTGCTCTATAGGTTTAAAATCTTATTGCTTCTAGAAAGATTATTCCAACTTAGTTTTTTTATTTGTCTATGTGCGACTTCAAAGCCAAACACAGGGAAGGGCAACTTTCACGATGAAGAGGGCCACAACTTTTTATTCTCACTATCAGAGAGCCACATGATTAACCTGACTCTACCAGATGGACTTGCTCCCGCATGTCCATCTGGGAATGATCCGTTGAAGAAGTTTTGGTTTGTTAGTTTTGTTTTCGTTAGTTTAGTTTTGGCTGATTGGATAAGGCATCTGTCTATCACAACCTATGTTGGTGATAGAAGGGCCAAATCAACCAATCAGACCAACGAAGCATATAACGTACCAGAGCCCGTTTACGGTGAGCCATGGCACTTCCTATTAACGCCATTCAACGTGCAATTCCAATTGCATATCCGCTAGGGGGCAATCATGAGTCAGTGGAAAATCAATGGGCGCCTATGATGTGTAAGGCTAAATGTATAATTTATACATATTTAGGGACAGAATATCACAGATTGTATTTTATTTTAAGCAACTTTGACATGGATTTCAATCAAAACTGAAATGTATTAATACATAGGACCATTACGTTTCTCATTCTGTGAGCAGTTTTTTCCCCTGACTGACTAGCATTCTGCTACTTTATTGTGGTGAATGGCCATAGGGAATGACTTGCTGTGTCAAGTGACAGACACTTTGGATGGGATTTTATAAATTAACAAAAAATGCTAAAAATGTTATGTGTGGACTGAGAATTAAGTCAAATTACTCTGAAGTTCTGAACCGCATGCATGAATGCATTTATTCAAGAAAAAATTGTATCGAAAGATATACAGCATTTGAGGGTGCAGCTGCATAGAACCTAATTCATTCTTCACTTACACTTACTTTTTTTTTTTTAATGACCATTTTTAACGCACATATTTATATTTCTTCTTATATCTTTTTATGAATTTTTCTATTATTCTTTTATCTCTTTTATTATTACCCTTTTTATTACCTATTTATTCATTTCTTTATTCTTTCCTTGCATTTTTTAATTTTTTAATTATGCTCCTACTAATGCTATTTCTGAACTAGTTATCTGCTTTGTGTGTGCTTTTACTTTCTGCCTTGTATTGTGCTTTGTGTACAGCACATTGAGTTGCCTTCGTGTATGAAATGCGCTTTATAAATAAAACTGCCTTGCCTTGCCTTGCCTTACTCGCACGCGCCATCTGGGCGCAGTACCATCGGATGTAAAACGGGAGTGCTAATTCTCCCCTATTAAAAGTTCTCTGTAACGTACTAACATAAATACATGATGTTTAGACCCGCCTCTCATTGCGCTGCACCTCAACCCGCCTCAAAGCTAACACTGATTGGTTCGTTTATTTAGCAACCTGCTCCAAATTCTTGTCAATGGAGCATAGCCAGACTGAGCTGCGAGTGAAGCCCTGAAGCTTGCGAGATCAGTTTGGTCTCACGAGGCTAGGCTACACAAGGGGTCCATCCAACGGCATAAGTTACGCAACGTTGTGTGACGTCAAAATGATGTGGGCCCCCTTGGTGCGCAACGCTTTTCAGGGGAATTTCGCAAGGTCGTGCGCACGACAGATTTTGTAACTCGCCGCGCGTCAGCCCTACGCTCCACTCAGCTGGGCCATTCATAACAATAGGCAACTACACCGAGATGCATAAGAGTTTATTTCACCCTCTTCTGACAGGAAGCATTCATCACCCTGCTATCTGACACATAACTATGTCTTCAGCTAATGCATGAACATCTTAAAGCATGGATGAAAGGTTTTTAAAACCTTGATTGTTAAGCTAAATTTAGCCCAGTCATCCATCTGTCCTGACATCCCTCACAACGTTTTTACAGACTGAAACATGCCTATACAATAGGCCTACTACCAGGGGTTGTATGCAAACACTCACCAGAAACTTGGAGATACTTATCATGTTTAGGCCTATTTAATCCATAAATTTAATCCACAACTAAGTAGCCTATAGTCAAACAAAGCAAGCACAGGCTTAACTCACTGCCTGTAAATTACTGTGTAGCCTATGCGATTTCGCTGTGCAGCGCCATCTGCTGTTTGCGAACCTATGACGTCACCGATGGCGCGCGCACCAGCAGACGCGTCGTCGGGTATGTTTCCAGTAGGCTTTGTTCCATGTTTCCAGTATGTTCAGCCCAACATCGTTTACGTTAGGTTCAACGTTATGCACCGTTAGGGCGGTTTTGAATAGGCTAAAGGTTCGTGGAGGAAAACACAAAGGTTTATTAAGGTGAGCACACATGTTTTAAAATAAAAGGTTTAAGCTTGTTTTAAGGTCGGACATGATCGGACATGCACATAGCAAGCCATCCTTGAAGCAGTGAGTCTAATATCCGAGACCAATCATCAAAATTTTGGTGTTGATGCATATATCAGCATTATGAACTTTTAAAATCGCTGTTCGGTCCTTCATTTTAATTCTACAGTTTGCCGCTAGAGGGCGCTTCGAACGGTATTATGAACTGCAGTCAGATCGGTATTTGCCCCAAGCAGATACGCTTCAGGTATGCTATGCACTAGAGTTTCTAGTAGAATTACAAAGATTCAGGCATGAAATAAAGGTTGCAGGTTCAAATGAACAGTCGATCTGTTTACATCTGGTTTGTCTTGTTAGAGTAGCCTAATCTAATTAGCTCACTTTGTGTCTGATTGTGATAGTAAGATTTTAAAGACTAGAAAAGCGCTAGGAGAGCGCAGACCTCCGCCAAGGCAATGTGGTCAGACACTATAAATTCCAGATGATGTTCTGGATCACAGATCGCCACCAAAATCGAATCAGTTCTTGCTTGTCCCACTATACACATTGACATTGTCCGAAAATTTCATCCAAATCCGTGCAGTACTTTTTGAGTTATCCTGCTGACAAACAGACAGACAGACAGACAGACAGACAAACCACAGACAAGACAGACAAAAACAGACAGACAAAGCAACCAAGACAGACAGACAAACCAACGCGACCGAAAACATAACCTCCTTGGCGGAGGTAAAAACATACCATCTGTTATAATCCAAAGAATATTTTCCTCATGTAAAGTTACTTAATAGCCTATTTATTTTCACGGTGTTGCAGTAGAAAACAGCTTAAAATGCATTTCTCTCCAGGCCTGACTTCCATGTATTTCCATGGAGAAGCATGTCAGCCTGCTTGCACAGGAAGCACCATTTAAAGTGACACACCTAGTTAGACCTACTCCTGCAAACAGCAAATAACATTCAATAACATTGCTGAAGCATATTAGATTTTTTTAATGATATAGCCTTAACAATGTATTAGATTTAAATCTGTGTCATTTTTATAGACTTATAGCCTATGCCTTGGTTATGAAGGTGTTCATCAATTCAATGGTGATATCAGATCGGTTTTCAGACTATCCTATATGATTAGTTGAAATGTGCCATCATGTGGCCCTCTGATAGTGAGAATGAAAAATTGTGGCCCTCTTCATCATGAAAGTTGCCCTTCCCTGGTGTAGAGTATTAGGAGGGTCAAACTTTTGGGCATGTAGGGCTCATATGAGACGCACCACTGGCCAATCAACAGGTCATTCTTTTACACAAAGACCTTATTTGAAAATGTTGAAAATATATTTTGAGCAAAGCATTATCACATTTGTTGGACAGAGGGGGAAAGCTAAACTAACTAGCTAAACAAGATTAATTTAAAATTGTGTTTGGCTTTGAAGACGCACATAGACAAATAAAAAAAATAACTTTGAATAATCCCTCTTGAAGCAATAAGACTTTAAACCAATAGAGCAGGCAACACACATGGACCTTTGTTCTCAGGCCGTCCATGTTTGCGCAAAAGACATTATGACTTTCACTAAACGCCTGATGTTCACTAAATGCCAGGTTGCAATAGGTCTATTCCCTTCACAGATTTTTAAATACCATATTATTAAATGGTCACTTTTTTATAAAAGTGTGGTAAGTTTTATAAAATTTAAAAGGCGCACAGTTGGTAGAGGTGCCGTTCGGCAACCGGAGGGTTACAGGTTCGAGCCCCACTCCACCTGACCCCATCGAGGTGTCCTTGAGCAAGATGCCTAACCCCAGATTGCTCCCGGTGAGCAGGTTGGGGCCTTGCATGGTTGCCTCTGCCACCGGTGTGTGAATGGGTGAATGTGAGGTATACATTGTAAAGCGCTTTGCGTGCTCGTAGGAGTAGAAAAGCGCTATATAAATACAGTCCGTTTACCATTGCCATTACCATTAGTTACGCTGGAGGCTATTCAGGAAACTAGTTATGCTGGTGGCTATTCATCTGAAAGTCCATTACCATTAAGACCTAATCTTTTTAGACCTATGAAGTGTAATGTGTTAGTGTAATTTTTGGTCCCAGTCAAGCCCTTCATACGAGCCTAACACTAGTAGAGTTTTGAATAGGCTAGAGATAGAGATGCAACTGGAATCAACATTAGTTGATAAATGTGCGCTATTTCAGCACCATGGACAGAGATTTATCTGTAAAATAGAATGTAAAGAATTGCCTTTTCCGTAATGGCATATTTTCATGCTACATGTGCTACATACTGCTTGCACACAATCAATTAATTAGCTGCAGGTGCTCTACTTGACTTGCGGAACCCCATACACTTCTCTCCAGTATGCAGCATGGTATGCAAGCAGCAGAAGAGTAGCCTATTCGAAACTGCCATAACGGTGCATTACGTTGAACCTAACGTAAATGATGTCAGGCTGAACATACTGTTGTGTCACGTCAGTGCAGCAACAATGGAAGCCTGGAGGGCCATTCTGCACGTGGTGACAGACAAGGAAATAGCTGAAATGGACAACAACCTCAGTAGTTTAAATGTATCATTGTTAGGAATACTACAAAATTATAATATTACCACTGCTTTTGCTGTCACCAGAGGACAATCCAACACAACATGAATGTATGTTATATTTAGCATAGCGCTTTAAATCTCAGAGCTTCCGATACACCTACATGCTCATTGGTGAACACCTCTGACACACCCATCAAACGAGAGTGAACTACCTCAGAAGCATGTTGCGCACTGGTGTGGAGCGTAACGGGCAAACTTATCATTCAATTAGGCTAACGCAACGCACCGGTGCGTAACGATATGCCGTTGAATAGAACCGAGGTCTACTGCCCACATGACCAGATCCTCATTAATTAATTGGCTGCAGGTGCTCTACCTGACTGAAAGGAAATTGAGCCCCATTCACCTTTTTCACCTACGTCACTATGAGGCACTAGAACGAGACTTGGGTGGTAAAACTTCCCCAGAAGTAGCTTCTGGGGATGGGATGCCACTCATTTGCCCAACTTTCCACCTGACCAACAGTAAGAGAGGGGACCAGCAGTACATTTTCTGTCCGGCATCTGTGAGAAATTATTAATTATTATAAAGCGAAGGGAGTTTTTCCTTGGCCCTGTTTCTCATGGATGCTTCCTGTACTGCCTGTAAAGCGCCACGAGCCAATGCACTGTATTTGAGCGCTCTACAAATAAAATTGAATTGAATTAAATTAAGGTTTCGTCGGCACTTCCTCTAGTTTTACCACACGAGCCTCGTTTTCGTTCGGAACATGGCGGCCAGGTGAAAAAGGTGAATACTACTCCAGTGATATATGTCATGGACCGCACACTATACACACTGCTTTCTGCAGAGATCAGTATAGTAGTATGTAGCATAGTACAAAGCATGTGATGATCTCTGATAGCGACTCCACCCATAAGCCCTTGTTAAAGTGGGCAAGGACTAGACCCTGAGTGGATGCATTTAAGCTTAAGCCCTAGCACTGTCTGCCTCAGACTAGCCTGTCTTTTTATACTGGGAACATTACTGTACTTGAAGATTGTAAAGGCGACGTTGTAGAGAAGGCAACACATATTTTCTCAGTCTGCATACATCATGGACTGTTTGAAGAAAACCAAAGGCTCCTTGCCCCAAAGCTATTGGCATTTGCAGCAAATATTGCAAGAACTTGCACTTCCTAAGACAAGAGACCGTACTCTCACCCCTATTAAAGGTAAGAGCACATTTATGTATTGTACTTGAATGCATTTAATGTTTCATCACATGGACTGATTCCATTACATAAACTACTGGACCTGACAACTGGAAAGACTAGAAGTATTCTCAGTAACTGTATGATGGGATGAGATTTTGATGACAAAAAATATATTGATATTCATAAAGACATATGCTTACCTGTCAATTATAACCTGTCATTATAAAAATGTCATACTTCATTACATTCACTGATACCATCACAATTATCATTTGTAGCTCTGATACTGCTATTTGAAAAGAATGCAAAAATTACCTTTTAGTCATTTGTACAACAAAATGTAGTATTGTACCAAAAAAAAACCCAAAACATACGTATATGACATGAACCATATAGACTTGCACCGTACATGCAAACAAATACACTTGCACATAGATGTATGTGATGTGTAAGTGGTCTTTTTTTTTTGTCACAGATGATGACGTGGTTGACATAGTGATCTGTCTCATGGCATCTCCTGATAAATTCTTGCCTCTATTGTTGGCCGGTGGCAAGCAATGTCCAGGTAACTATCTTCATTACTGTTGTAGCCTTACTCTTTGTACTCTTTCTTGTATGATATCAGCTTTGGTGACTATTTTAGCAGAGACCAAGCCTTACCACGGGTCTGGAACAAAGTTTATTTACAAAAATACCTTGATGTAGAGCATTCCAAAAATCCATGTGCTGCTCTAACCACACAGAATCAGACCGTAGTGCTAGCGTAGTAACCTGGAGCAGATAGCCACTGACACAGGGACAAACAAAACGCAAAACAACAGCAAGAACATACAGTCATATTCTGTATTTTTGTAATGAAGGGAACAGGAGGAACAGGATGAAAAACAAACATATCACAGTCACAGAAAGACAGTCAAGTCCGGCCTAGTTCAACATGGACACATAAAATGAATAAGGCTATGCAAATAACACATTCTGACCCCAATTCCTTTACTTCTCAGGTCGAATGATGCTCTGCCTCTGCCCCTCCTGGGTGTGTAGAACCCCCTCCCACACCCAACCAGGCCTGTTCTCCCTGTTCATCCTGAAGGCTGTCACTTTTGAGGCTGGGGGCTACACATACTTGGACACTTTCAGTTCACCCTGTCGGGTGACTTACCTCCTAGAGGATGGTTCTGTGGGTCACTCTGTAGGAGAAGGGCTGGACTGTCCAACAAGTGGTTCTCCCCAACTCAATATCCTTACTGAGGATGTTCTGCTGAACTACCAGCTCTTAGCAGGGAAAGGGGCCCCTCTCCCTCCCATGCTGGCCCTCTCCTATCGCCCTCCAGTGGGGTTAGTCCCCTCTCGCCTTTCCCTCATGCTCCATGTTACGCAGGAGAAGGAAGATCTGCAGGAATCTATGGAGGAGGTCATCAGTGACTTCCTGAAACAGCCAGAAGTGCAAAGTTCTGACAAAGTAAGTTATATTAAAACAGGACTTTTCCTTGTTTTGACTTATGTCAAAACAAAGTGTTCATGGAAACACTCTTTTGATCCAGTGAAGGAAGTTCAGTCTCTGGAATTAGTGATACACACAGCATGCAGTAAATACACACACAGAGAGGTGAAGCACACACTAACCCAGCACAGCGAGCTGCCTGCCCCAGCAGACATTTGGATATCAATTTGAAGTAAAATTGACATCAAACATCGACATCAAATTGACTCCTGCATTAGGTGAAAAGTGAAAGATGAATCGATGTCAAAATGTCACTATCAATTTTACATCATTCTATTGATGTCAAAATTAGGTTGAATTATCAACATCAATGAGACATCATTCTATTGATGTCCAAATTGTGT
The DNA here is from genome assembly GCA_027497455.2 of Sardinella longiceps. Classification (NCBI taxonomy): domain Eukaryota; kingdom Metazoa; phylum Chordata; class Actinopteri; order Clupeiformes; family Clupeidae; genus Sardinella; species Sardinella longiceps. The sequence continues at coordinate 30,455,234 of JAODXP020000015.1, read as the reverse complement.
CAAAATGAGGTGAAACGTGAAAGTCAACTCGACGTCAAAATGTCTTCATTGATTTTACATCCTTTCATTAATATTAAACATTAAAATTTCAACATCAATTTGATTTTGTTGAATTAATATCAAAATAAGGATATCTTTCAATGCAAATATATAGATAAAAGTGAAAGTCAAATTGACATTGAAAGGACATTACCAATATGACATAATGCTGCTGATGTCAATATTGATTGAGACCATCTATATGTAGTTGACAATATTCAATCCATATCAAAAAAGGGTGTCAATCTGAAACTCCAGTTGACATGAAATGTGTCAGAGTTTCATCAAGTGTATAGCTCTGACAGCTCTCACCTATGGTGTGTGCACAGCGCGTAGGCGGGGCTAGAGAAGAATGGGCGTGTTTTTGCACCCATTTTGTGTGGATAGGGCTCTAAGAGTTAGCAATTTCACAAAACCTGACACTCTGGAACTGGAGGTGGGCTAGGGATTTGCAAGGGGAAGGGGAGTGTGGACTGCATTCTAGGAGTTGTAGGCTTTCAAAAGTAGTTTTCTACCTTCTAGATATTTAGCATGGAGTCAAAATCTTGTTTACTAAACATCAAACTGGATATCCTTTTAATGTCAGTTTGATATCGATATGAAGCTTTATATAGGACATCAAAATAATGTTATTCTAATATAAAATGTATTGACCTTATGCTTAATAGGACAGTGACTGATGTTGTAATGAAACCTCTTTATAGACAATAACTTGAGATGTTAAAAACCTGTTGAAAATGTAAATATTTAATATGGAGTCAAAATCTTGATAAATCATAAACGTTAAATTGACATTGACAGCAAATTTCTGGACATCTATTTTATATCATTTTAATATCAAGAAGATGCTTTGGTTCAGGACATCAAATTGATGTCAATTTAATGACAATTGAAGCTTAAAAATCAGTAATTGGATTTTTTAACAAACCCTTGTGAGACCTCTTAACATGCCTTAACTTATGATGTTAACATCTTCATGAAATAATGTATATTTCATATGGAGTCAAAATCGTGATGAATTCTAAACGTCAAAATACGTCAAAATGCCCACTGGGGCTACAGTGGTGCCCGAGGAGCAGTGATGGGGAGCAGGGACACTTCATCCCTGGTCCCCAGTCAGCAACTCTTTAGTTAAAAGCCTAACCAGTTGGCCATGGCTGCCCAGTATAATGTAAAATGGACTACAGAGAAACAATGTCATGTAGGTCAACTGGATTGCAAATATTCACTGCACACATAGCTAAACTTGTTGCTTGTTTTAGGTATTGGTGCAGCTCTCCACCTCTGGCTGGGGCTCCCAGGAAAGTGCTACTGTTTTGGGTCGAGAGGACAAGGAGAGTTTGCTGAAAGCTGCAGCTGCCCTGATCCCACAGATGAGGGAGGGGGAGGCCATTCTACTGATAGCCTGCTACCCCTCCATTCAACCTCTCCAAAGAACTATGGTTAAGAACTCACTATTCAAAGGTAACACTAACATGCTCATGTCCAAGTAAGTTTACAAGAAAAAAAGTTCCAAAAGATCAATGAAAATGTTCCTTTTTAATAATTCCCCTTTTATCTAGAGCCCACAGTGATGAGAGAGAAGCTTTTCCTTCGTATCAATGTTACTGTGTGTCGAACACCAGACGACCAACCTCAAGTAAGTCAGGTATAGCTCATGAGCGCAAACACACACACATACAGTACACACACACACACACACACACACACACACACACACCTTGCCTTCCTTACGGCGTTTACTCTAGCAGGGATCATGATTGTCTTAATGTTCAGCTGAGTTGTGCATATGTGTGCATGGATTTATGCCTCCTGGAACAGGTTTGGTTGAGTAATAGCTAAACTAAAATGATCACAAAGCTCCTCTATTCTTTTCTCAAGATGCTGAGTTGGGTGGACAGAGCAGAGGCCCATCCAAGAGCTGGCCCCAGCATACTGCAGAGTCTGGAGGAAACATTAAGAGACTGGGGCTTGTCTCAGGCTGATGACATCATTTCCTCCCTTGAGAAATGGGCAAAGACAGCCTTGCAGGCTATTATGGACCACCAGTCAGAGTTAAAAGAGAGGGAAAGGGGGGGACCCCATGCAAGGACAGATCTAATAGGTGTGTACATCTTAAGAAAAAATCTTGATTTAATCTATTGAAAGAAGTATAATTTAATGCAATGTTCACACCAATGATCTTAATACCCTTCTAATTGTCTGTTTCATATATTAACCATTGTCATTCTTTCTGTGAATGCAAAATCATACAGCTGCATCATTCATATTGAGAAAACCTGTCATGTTACTATATCCAAATGTATTTAAGTTGTTAAACCACCACTATTCATTATATATTTATAACTGGTTCCATACAGTTACAGAAAGAAATATGTCCTTGCATGTTGAAAGGATATCATTTTAATATGTTATTTGCTGATTGTACATCACCTCTCATAATAGTTAACATTTCTTCTCAGGGGTTGAATTTTCCTTGGGGAAGATGGAAGATGGTGAGGTGCAGCCTTTCCTCCTGGGCATAAAAAATGTTACAAAGGGAGTGTTCAACACCCCGAATGATCTTCTCCATCCCCAGCACTCAACCCCAGCTATTGAGCCTCTGCTACAGACCATATGTCATCACGCACACTGCTCCATCCTGGCTGGAAAAACTCTTCTCTTTATTGGAGCTGGGGAATCAAAAAAACTTGGGATCTTTGTCTCAGCCAAACAGTACGGCATTAAGGTACGTTAATCATGGCACCATTTTTAAGTAGGCAGTGAGGCTGGAATGTAAAGTAACCAGAAAGCAAGTCTTTTCCATGCTACACTAAAATTGGGCTTGCTAGAATTGGAAATGCATGTACTGAGATCAGAATGCTTTTACCCACATTATGTAACTCCAGGTAAAGAGGTGCCCATTTTCATGGTTATTTCAAGGTGGCATATCCCTTTAAAATGTCATGTTTTGTGTCCCCAGAGTATTCTTGTCTGCTATGTTGAGGACCACCCAGCATCTGAATATGTTTCAGAATATTTGGTCTACAATTACATGGATCATACACAAGATGAAGCTCACGCCAAGAACATTGTGGCAATGCTGGAAAAGAAGGATCTGCAAGTAGATGGTTGTTTAACATTTATCTGCAAACACACAATCCTCTGTGCTCTGGTGAGGGAAGAACTTGACCTGCCTGGAGACACAGTGGAAGCCATCTCTATAGCTAAGAGAAAGAGCCATACCCAGAGACATCTGGGATCCATTGATCAGGGCTTTTGTCACCTCCCTGCCCCCAGGCAGTACGCTGTCCGTTCAGAGAATTTTGAAGATCTCAATGATCTGACAGGAATTGCAGAAGCCTTTGGATTCCCTGCTGTGGTGAAGCAAGAATATGGAGATGGCTCTGTTTCTGTGAAACTGGTGGAAAATTCTCAACAGTGTGAAGAATATATCCAACAAATGAAGACTCACAGAGCTGTAGATCCTACTGGTGGCTTTGCATCCAGTCCAATGATTATGGAGTACATTGAGGGTGACAAGTATGTGGTGGACCTGGCAATCTTCAAAGGAAGACTGCTATTGGCCTTTGTGTCCCGCTGTGGTCCTCCTGTTTTGCCGTTCTTCATTAGTTCCTCTCACATCATGCCCTCTGGTGTCAGCCCAGAGAAAGAGGCTCAGATGATGGCAGCTGCCTATCAGTGCTGCCTACACTGTGGTCTGGAGAATGGAGTCTACAATGTTGACCTCAAACTCACTGATCATGGACCCAAACTCATAGAAATCAATCCTCGCACTGGGGGGAACTTCCTTCCCACTTGGATAAAGGAAGTGTATGGTGTTGATATCTTCACAGTGGCCTTCCTGATTGCCTGCAACATACAGCCCTTGGTGTGGACCCCTCAGCCAAGAGGATGCTTTGTAGGAATATCTAGTCCCATTAAACACCACCACCATGCCAAGCAGAAGACACCAGCATTCGATGTCATTCTGAAGAGTTTGGTAGAGAAAGGTTTTGTGAAGTCCAGCATGATAACTGATGTTTCGGATGAGACTGCACCCGTTGCCACCCTTAATTTATCAAACTTCAGTGCACGCAGAGATGACGCCATCAACAAGATTCTCTTGGCTTCCCAAATGCTGAATATAGACTCTGAAGATTACCCTGTGAAGTTCTTCCTGGAACCTTTCATGTAGATTAATAAACCAATCCAGTTGAAACTGCGCTTCATGGCTGAGGACTGCCTTTGGTACCTTAGATCAACAAAACACTATTCCGCAAGAAAAGATGTAAATAGCCCTTTGCAGACATTTTTGTTCTTAGAAATGAGTTTTAAACACTAAACTAGAAATGCACTGTGAGAGTGCAAACCTTTGCCGCCAAGGGTGATGAGCAGTAGCGAAGTGCTTATGATCTTGCACACCATTGGTGGAGTCTACGTTCAAAAAATGATGTCATGCAGCTTTTAGCAATTTGCATATGCCTTCCCCCAGGCCTGCTTGACCAGGAAGTTTTAGCAATCAGAAGCACATGGAGCTCTGACGTCACCAAAACAAACAAAAACAGTGACATCTGACATATCTCATGTACATTGCAGATCAGAAGTTGCACTTTTGTTGAAAGGACCACACAAAAACCCCCTAGCCATTACAATGGCTCTTAATTTTTCAATCTATTGTCCTACCTCATTTTGCTGAAATCATGGTTTTGCATAGCCACATGCCATGTCTTGATATGAGATGTGAGCATAATGTTGGTCCACACAATAAATTGATGTTTTATTTCATTTAGTCCTCTATAACCTGACAGTATACCCCGGCGGTCCGTGTAACGCTTTGCAGTGCTTTGATACATTTTTTAGAATTAACATGGACAAGATGAAAATTGGGTTCAAAACTTCAATTTTCCATTTATCAGACAACTCAGATAATAGGTAATTGATGCTGTTTGTGTATTTCATTGTTGTTTGTCGGTTGCTTTTGAAAGAGTGGATAGTTGAATTTGATACCAAACTAAAAATGAGTCAATATTTCAATATTCCATTTCTGCGCCGTGGCTGGACTGAAACACGCGCGCTGAGGGATGTCTTGGTTCAGGTAGGCAGAGGTGGAAAAAGTACAGAAAAATTGTAACTAAGTAAAAGTATCTTTACTTTGCTTGAATTCTACTCAAGTAAAAGTAAAAGAAACCAATAAAAAATCTACTCAAGTAAAAGTAAAAATTACTTCATTTAAAATTTACGTAAATTACAAGTTACTTAGTTACTTTCAATTATTTGATATATATTTTTAAAAAATCATAATCAAAAGCAATGCTAGGGTGTTGCTTGGTTGCTTTAGCAACCCCAAGAATTCATAAACCACCTGCTCAGTAACCACATTCAAACTCGTTGTTATGAATGAATGATTGAATGTTTGGTCATTGACATTACAGTAACCAAAGGGTAGTGGCTGTTTAAAGCCCCCCTTCTCACATTTCTAAAAAACAAATGTATATGTACAGTGATATTTACAAGTAACACAACAGCTACTGTAGATGGCATGACTGAGAGAGCACTTACATTAGCCTACATGCCAATCACAATTCATAAGGTTTTTCTGTTTTTTAGATAAGAAATGTATTCAATCCTAGGAGTTGTAGGTTAGGTATCAAACTTTAATCTCATTCTGACCAGGCAACCGATCCAGATAACAGGGACAGTAATCAGCCCAGCCAGTTCACATCTTATGGCGTGATTTGTTAGGCTAATTTAGGCATCTTGAGAGTGCTAGAATAAGGTAGCCAACTAGCTTTGAGATTTTACATATTGATGGTATTGGGGGCTACCCTAACCCTGGCTAGACTCAAATTGACCTGGACTGAAGCAATGGTTATACTGGCTGACAAAATTCCTTGGCCAAGGATTTCCTTTGCTTTTGAATTAATCAATTCCACAGGTTGCTTGGCTATTGTCAACATTTACAAGAAGCAGGGTCAGCTTTAAGCTACAGTAAATAGTCTGTATTAATTTTCGGTTCAAGCTGTTTTTTCCTCACATTGATTTTTTTACTCAGTACTCAGGGAGGTTTCAAAAAAGTAGTGAATTACAAAGTACAATACTTTCCTCAAAATATACTCAAGTAAAAGTCAAATTACCTATTTATAAAAATACTTAAAAAATACGAATTACTCATAAAAGCTACTTAATTACAGTAATTTGAGTAAATGTAATTAGTTACTTTCCACCTCTGCAGGTAGGCTATAAATGAGATGAATGGACTTGAGACTTAACGTTACACACCTGTCAGAACAACTGGCCCACCATCAGGCTTACCTGCAAACTTTCTAATAAACCTATGAAGTTGTTGCATGATTTAATATTTTCATGTTTTACCGTGGCCCTATTGGAACACCTCAACCGGCCCCGCGCGTACGCGCAATCAATCAGTGAAGAAACAGATGCCGAGTGTTGCCCCCTTGGATATATTTGGGGACGATATAGGAACAACATTTTGTTTAGATCAGGGGTTTCCAACAGGTAGTTCAAGGGCTGCTCGCCTCCAGAGTAGCTCAAAGAGTCACAGGAAATGTAAATGAATTTCATAACAGCCTAATCACAAAATCTTGATATCTTTACTGCTTTAATGCTCTCTGATTAGAAGTTATGTTGGTAGAGTGCACCAGATTTGACTATAACTACAGAGACGCAGATGTAGCCTACATTAACAATGTGACAAGAGTAAGTTCTTGAATGACCTCTAGGCTACTTCAAAAGCAAAGCAGACGTCAGCTGAACCAAAACTTCGAAATATGGTTACCACGCAACTGTACACGGTAACCCCCGACCAGGTGGCGAGAAGCTTGAGCTACCTGTTGGAGACCCCTGGTCTAAACAAAATGTTATTCTTATATCGTGACGAAATATAGCCTAGGTGGCATAGGCACAGTTTCTTTACTGATTGATTGTGCAAAGAGTGAAGTGTTCCAACTTGGCCACGGTGAACATAAATCACAACCACTTCATAGGCTGTATTAGAAAGTTTGCAGGTTAGCCTGCAGAAGGGCCAGTAGTTCTGTCAGGTCTGTACGTCTTGAGCTGACTTGATATCCATCTCATTTATAGCTAAGGCCTCTCTCTACAAAAGACAACTGGCGCTACCTGAACCAAGACATCCCTCCGCACGCTTGGTTCAGTTCAACCACTGCGCAGAAATAGAAAATTGAAATATTGACTCATTTTTACTTTGGTGTCAAATGCAACTATCCACTCCCTCAAAAGCAACCATCAAACAACAATGAAATACACAAAAAGCACCAATTACCTATTATCTGAGTTGTCTGAAAAATGGTAAATTGAAGTTTTCGACCCAATTTTCATCTTTTTCATGTGAATTCTAAAAATAGATCAAAGCACTGCAAAGCGTTACACGGACCCCCCGGCCCTTATTCAATTCAATTTAATTTCCATTTATTTGTAGAGTGCTCAAATACAGTACATTGTCTCGCGGCGCTTTACAGACAGTACGGGTTGCACCCATGAGTAACAGGGGCAAAAAACTCCCTTCCCTTACTAATAATTCATTTTTAGGAAGAAACTTTGGGCAGATCCGCGCCTCATGGGCTCAGCCCATCTGCCAGGGGCCTAATAGAGTATCCGTACAGTCGTTAGTCTGATGCATAGATTAACCATGGTTTACACGTATGTATCCTAACTGTAAAATCTGTTATTAATAAATCCATTCACACACACCCTTTCATCATTGTTGAACGTTTTATTGAGTAAGTTCAGTAAGTAGATATTTGTGAGACATGAACAAAATAAAACCGTGCACCAGGCAGTGCAAAAAAAGGTGCCAAAAGTGCATTTCTTTATAGGCTAGTGACAAACCATCAAAAAGTGCTTTAGTTTTCGAGATACCCATACCCGTGGTAAACCCAACCATGTTTTTCGTCATCTTTAAGGTCTCCCATACGAAATGGATTCTTGGACAAAAATTACATTCAAGTACGGATATTGAGAAACGGCCATAGAAACACGTGGTATGGCTTGTTAGAGAGGTGAGGTTGTGCTGCAATACCCAATATGTAAATATAACATGTACAATCAGGGTGCTACCTTCCTCAATTTATGAGGTGTCCCAAATTAAGGAAAACGATGCATTGATATAAATAGGTCTCCAGTCCAAAGTCCATGCTCAGTACTGACAATGCTGTTGATAATTTCATTGGTATAGCAAAGTAAGTTACATGAGTTAAGTACTAGTCTATATTTAGGATCAGCTACAGTACATTTCATAATAATACATTTCATATGACAAAATATGGAAACAAAAATTGAAATTCAAAGACATTAGATCGTGGGCAGCCAGGGCAGGATATGCTTAAGCGCACCTCCCAATCAAACCATTTCGGTCTGACAATAGCCAAGCAAGCTAGAATACAACATAGAATATATAGTGTGGCCATGATGAATAGAGCCTAGAGGCGGAATCTTTCAAAATGCTGCATTCAATAAAGCCAGAAAGCTCTTTGTATGGCTCTAGCTACAACCAATCATAGCAAACAACACTAAGCCCACCCAATGACTCCCTGTCCATATGATTGGATAGACACTCTGGTTCACTATGGCTGATAGCTAGACGCACCCGTTGAGCATATTAATTTGCTACCGCTAGGGTAAGTCTAAAGTACTGACAAGACTGGATGTAGAGTTAAATATTTGTTCCTGTACTTCAGAGGAGGGACAAACCCCAGTTGGTTTTGATAGAAATATCCAATCATTGGTGGGGTTGTGCTGAATCCATAATCAAGTCTCCAGTCAAGTCCACGGTCAGTGCTAAGAAGAATGTTCACAAAATTGTCAAAGAAAATTACAGCAAAGTAAAGTATTGCTCTGCATTTAGGATACATTCATAAATGATATCATGATGCCTTTTACTATAATACAACAGGGGTCATCAATTATGGAGCCAGGGGTCTGGAATAGTATGGTAGGTCTATGCCAAGCAGTTTTCCATCCAACTTCCATCCACATTTCATGTTTGCATTAAATATCAAACACCACTTAAGCGAATTAGATTATATTTACATAGAAATTAAACAAGCATTACAAGTTGGATTTAAAACCACCTAATGACATCAGTCCATTACTAGTCTACTTTAATATTTGTGCATAAAATATTGCATGTCTGCTGTAAAAATGCAGTAGGCTACTTTGATGAATGCACTGTGCACTGTACATCACATAGGCCTTTTCTCCACATTTATGGCCCACACATCCTGGCCCTTGATCCACCATCTGCCATGATCATCAGTCTGCCACTCTTTTCAATGACCAGTCACCTTCAGACATCCACTCATCCTCTGTTGACCACTCAATATTGGTCTCCAAAGTAGAGGAGGTTCTGGGCTTTTGGCAGTGGACAGCCTATAGTGCTGGATAGCTGCTAGGCCTGGGCTCTGGGTAGTGGACACCCCAGTGTAGACTAGCTGCTTGGCCTTTGGGCAGTGGGAACCCTAGTCCCTGCTAGCCGATAGGCTTGGGCTTTGGGCAGTAGAAACCCTAGTGCCTTCTGGCTGATAGGCTTGGGACAGTGGACACCCTAGTGCTGGATAGCTTATTAACTTGTCATCTGGGCAGCACTCTATTGCTGGATAGTTGATAGACTTGGCTTTGGGCACTGGACACCCTAGTCCTGAATAGCTGATAGCCTTGGCTTTTGGGCAGTTGAAACCCTAGTGTTGGATAACTGATAGGCTTGGGCTTTGGGCTGTGGACACCCTAGTGTTGGATAGGTTATGGACTTGGGCTCTGGGCAGTGGACACTCTAGTGCTACATAGCTCATTGGCTTGGGCTTTGGGTTTGACAGTGGGCATACTACTGCTGGACAGCTGATATGATGGGATTTGGGCAGTGGATACCCTAGTGCTGAATAACTGATAGGCTGGGCTTTGGGCAGTAGAAAACCTAGTGCTGAATATCTGATAGGCTTGGGCTTTGGGCTGTGGACAGTGGGCACCCTACTCACCAAAATAATTTTAAAGAAAACATACCATCTGTTATAATCCAAAGAAGATTTTCCTCATGTAAAGTTACTTAATAGCCTATTTATTTTCACGGTGTTGCAGCCTAAAATGCATTTCTCTCCAGGCCTGATTTCCATCCCAGCAAACACGGAACGTTATGGGAACCTTAACTAACGTTCCCTCCTGGTTCTCCTATGGTTATTTTAAGAACGCTATCCTATTTTGGTTCGGAAAACGTTAAAACTCTAACGTTACAGCGTGGTAACTTTGTGACCTTCCGAAAACGTTCCCTCGTGGTTATTTTTTTAAATTGTATTTAAATTACAATCTGATAGATATTATTATGTGTAAATTATCATTAAACAACTTGATTTTGACTGTTTATGATAATAGATTTAGGCTATCTTAATTTTATGTCTCGCAATTAGTGATGTATCAGAGCTAAGTTTTTTTTTTCCTTGCAACATCAATAATGCCGTGGTCCAGCGGTAATGCACTTGCCTGTGGCACGGGAGACAGGGGCTCGATTCCTGATTGATGCGTTTATTATTATTGTGTTTATTATTAATATTTTTCTCACAAAATGTCACGTTAGGATAACGTTGCGGGAACGTTCGCCTAACCAGAAATGCAAACCAACAGCTAACGTTCTAGTTCCATTTAAAAAAGCTTTCCTGGTGCCCCTTCAGACAACCAAAGCTACTATCAGGGAACGTTCTCATACCCGACAGAAAACCTTCCCGGAACCAAAAAATGTTACTGGGGATGTATTTCCATGGAAAAGCATGTCAGCCTGCTTGCACAGGAAGCAACATTTAAAGCAGTGTTTCTCAAACATTTTCAGACCGAGGACCACTTTACCCCCCGATGGTGATATCGGATCGGGTCCAGGCTATCCTATATGATGAGTTGAAATGTCGCATCATGTGGTAGCCTCTTGAGACCAAACTGATCTCGTGAGCTTCAGGTCTTCACTCACTCTTGGAGTGGACTGGTGTGTGTACTGGTGTCAGTAAAGTCAAAGTCAAAAGTCAGTTTATTTATAAAGCACATTTCATATGATACACATAGACACAATGTGCTGTGAATGATGAGATATCTTTAAATGAATAAAATACACTGAACAAGAAGAAGATAAGATATTGATAATAATGGTAATATAAAATAAAATAAAAAGTAAAACAGAACAGAAATAACACACACACACACAAAAAAAAGCAAAACAGATAAAGTAAAAGTAATATTGTCAGTTTAAAAACAAAGACCTGTGGTCATGAGGCAAAAGCCAAAGAAAACAGATGGGTTTTCAGTCCCTTTTTAAAAGAAGGCAGTGATTCTGATGACCTTAATTCCAAAGGAAGGCTATTCCAGAGGACTGGAGCACAGTAACTGAAAGCGCCATGTCCTGCATTTGTGTTAATTCTAGGGGTTGTAAGGAGATGTTTATTAGAGGACCTTAAGTGACGGATTGGGTTATGAAGATGGGGGGGCTCGGTTATTTAATGATTTAAAGACAAGAAGAAGTATCTTGAAATCAATTCTTTGTTTTACGGGGAGCCAGTGAAGTGATTTGAGAATAGGGGTGATATGGTCAAATTTACATGTCCTGGTGAGTACCCTAGCGGCTGTAACCATGGCAAACACTAACGCTCTATACTGTTTTTACATTTCATAGCAGTGTTTGAAGTCTGTTTTGAGTGTCCTTCTACACTACACTACTCTACGGTGCCTTACTAATATGTATACACTTTTCTTTTCATGCACTTTGGGAAGGGTTTTTGTATGTACTAAAGAAATGCACTTTTGGCACCTTTTTTGTAATGCCTGGTGTCTGCATTGTTTTATTTTGTTCATGTCTCACAAATATCTACTTACTGAAATTACTCAATAAAACGTTCAACAATGATGACAGGGTGAATGTGAATGGATTTATTAATAACAGATTTTACAGTTAGGATACATAAGTGTAAACCATGGTCAATCTATGCATCAGACTAACGACTGTACGGATACTCTATTAGGCCCCTGGCAGATGGGCTGAGCCCATGAGGCGCGGATCTGCCCAAGGTTTCTTCCTAAAAATGAATTATTAGTAAGCGAAGGGAGTTTTTCCTTGCCCCTGTTAATCATGGGTGCAACCCGTACTGTCTGTAAAGCGCCACAAGACAATGTACTGTATTTGAGCACTCTACAAATAAATGGAAATTAAATTGAATTGAATAAGGGCCGGGGGGTCCGTGTAACGCTTTGCAGTGCTTTGATCTATTTTTAGAATTCACATGAAAAAGATGAAAATTGGGTCGAAAACTTAAATTTTCCATTTTTCAGACAACTCAGATAATAGGTAATTGGTGCTTTTTGTAAATGAATGAAACAATACATTCATTTATTGTGTGGACCAACATTATGCTCACATCTCATATCAAGACATGACATGTGGCTATGCAAAACCATGATTTCAGCAAAATGAGGTGGGACAGTAGTCATTGTAATGGATAGTTTTTTTTTGTGTGGTCCTTTCAACAAAAGTGCAATCTGCTTCTGATCTGCAATGTACATGAGATATCTCAGATGTCACTGTTTTTGTTTGTTTTGGTGATTGCTAAAAGCTGCATGACATCATTTTTTGAACGTAGACTCCACCAATGGTGTGCAAGATCACTACTGCTCATCACCCTTGGCGGCAAAGGTTTGCACTCTCACAGTGCATTTCTAGTTTAGTGTTTAAAACTCATTTCTAAGAACAAAAATGTCTGCAAAGGGCTATTTACACTTTTCTTGCTGAATAGTGTTTTGTTGATCTAAGGTACCAAAGGCAGTCCTCAGCCATGAAGCGCAGTTTCAACTGGATTGGTTTATTAATCTACATGAAAGGTTCCAGGAAGAACTTCACAGGGTAATCTTCAGAGTCTATATTCAGAATTTGGGAAGCCAAGAGAATATTGTTGATGGCGTCCTCTCTGCGTGCACTGAAGTTTGATAAATTAAGGGTGGCAACGGGTGCAGTCTCATCCGAAACATCAGTTATCATGCTGGACTTGACAAAACCTTTCTCTACCAAACTCTTCAGAATGACATCAAATGCTGGTGTCTTCTGCTTGGCATGGTGGTGGTGTTTAATGGGACTAGATATTCCTACAAAGCATCCTCTTGGCTGAGGGGTCCACACCAAGGGCTGTATGTTGCAGGCAATCAGGAAGGCCACTGTGAAGATATCAACACCATACACTTCCTTTATCCAAGTGGGAAGGAAGTTCCCCCCGGTGCGAGGATTGATTTCTATGAGTTTGGGTCCATGATCAGTGAGTTTGAGGTCAACATTGTAGACTCCATTCTCCAGACCACAGTGTAGGCAGCACTGATAGGCAGCTGCCATCATCTGAGCCTCTTTCTCTGGGCTGACACCAGAGGGCATGATGTGAGAGGAACTAATGAAGAACGGCAAAACAGGAGGACCACAGTGGGACACAAAGGCCAATAGCAGTCTTCCTTTGAAGATTGCCAGGTCCACCACATACTTGTCACCCTCAATGTACTCCATAATCATTGGACTGGATGCAAAGCCACCAGTAGGATCTACAGCTCTGTCGGTCTTCATTTGTTGGATATATTCTTCACACTGTTGAGAATTTTCCACCAGTTTCACAGAAACAGAGCCATCTCCATATTCTTGCTTCACCACAGCAGGGAATCCAAAGGCTTCTGCAATTCCTGTCAGATCATTGAGATCTTCAAAATTCTCTGAACGGACAGCGTACTGCCTGGGGGCAGGGAGGTGACAAAAGCCCTGATCAATGGATCCCAGATGTCTCTGGGTATGGCTCTTTCTCTTAGCTATAGAGATGGCTTCCACTGTGTCTCCAGGCAGGTCAAGTTCTTCCCTCACCAGAGCACAGAGGATTGTGTGTTTGCAGATAAATGTTAAACAACCATCTACTTGCAGATCCTTCTTTTCCAGCATTGCCACAATGTTCTTGGCGTGAGCTTCATCTTGTGTATGATCCATGTAATTGTAGACCAAATATTCTGAAACATATTCAGATGCTGGGTGGTCCTCAACATAGCAGACAAGAATACTCTGGGGACACAAAACATGACATTTTAAAGGGATATGCCCCTTGAAATAACCATGAAAATGGGCAAATCTTTACCTGGAGTTACATAATGTGGGTAAAAGCATTCTGATCTCAGTACATGCATTTCCAATTCTAGCAAGCCCACTTGCTTTCTGGTTACCTTAAACTCCAGCATCACTGCCTACTTCATTTAACGTACCTTAATGCCGTACTGTTTGGCTGAGACAAAGATCCCAAGTTTTTTTGATTCCCCAGCTCCAATAAAGAGAAGAGTTTTTCCAGCCAGGATGGAGCAGTGTGCGTGATGACATATGGTCTGTAGCAGAGGCTCAATAGCTGGGGTTGACTGCTGGGGATGGAGAAGATCATTCGGGGTGTTGAACACTCCCTTTGTAACATTTTTTATGCCCTGGAGGAAAGGCTGCACCTCACCATCTTCCATCTTCCCCAAGGAAAATTCAACCCCTGAGAACAAATTCAGAACTATTATGAAAGGTGATGTACACATTAACCAGTATATAGCATTATATAATGGAATAAAGTCAGACTGGTCATACATAATATTGGCACGTTAAGCAGGAGAAGAGCTACCACACACATTTCTAGTTGAAATGGCATAATGCACTTCAACATTATAAATATATAATTATGATAGTAATACTTAAAAGACTTAAAATTTGACTACATTGTAATGAGAGGTTTTCTCAGTATAAAAGATGCAGTTATAATATGTTTTGCATTCATACACAGAATGACAATGGTTAAGATATAAAACAATGAGAAGGGTATTAAGATCAGTGGCGTGAACATTCCATGAAATTATACTTTCAGTAGATTAAATTAATTTTTCTCTTAAGATGTACACACCTATCAGATCTGTCCTTGCATGAGGACCCCCCCTTTCCCTCTCTTCTAACTCTGACTGGTGGTCCATAATAGCCTGCAAGGCTGTCTTTGCCCATTTCTCAAGGGAGGAAATGATGTCATCAGCCTGAGACAAGCCCCAGTCTCTTAATGTTTCCTCCAGACTCTGCAGTATGCTGGGGCCAGCTCTTGGATGGGCCTCTGCTCTGTCCACCCAACTCAGCATCTGGAGAAAAATATAGAGTAACTTTGTGATCATTATAGTTCAGATATCACTCAACCAAACCTGTTCTACACGTACTGCTGGAAATAGGGACAAAGTCTGACATTTCCTGGGTTGCCTAGTAAAAATACAAAACGATGGATCTACTACATCTGCTAGATATATATAACTGATGTACAAAGTACATTTATTACATTTATTTCACTTCTTGTTTCACTTCTTGTTTTGGACAGCTCGTCTAATCAGCTTCGCGTATTGGTCGGTAGTCTCTCTACCCATGTAAACCCGCCCATGAAGACCGTCCCCAGACCATGGATACGGATGAACATTCGTATTGTGGGCGGGCTATGTCAGGCTAGCTATTCGCTAAGCCGCACTAATTTCGGCAAGCGGTGCTATTTTTAGTGTGAGTTCTGTTCCATTACTCTCGCTAACGGTAATCTCAGTTGAGTTGCTGGGGTATTATGCTCCCAAACTAACCAGCTCCGTGGCAGGTTAACTGCCAGGCTGAATAAAGCGGTGTCTCAGAAAATGCAATCAGTCAGAAACACAAGTCACCAAAAAAGTTTTCATACACCTGCTTAATACTCTTTTCTACCAAATAAAGGTTGATAGGTTTTGCAAACACTGTGACCATGCATGAATTCCCATTTTTACTAAACTACTATTTATATTTCGAAGTATCTATTAGGAATCATTTTTGCTATTAACTAAAAACAAAAACATGCATCATCAAAGACGTGTCACATGCCGGCCCATCACGTGGTGGCTTGAGTTGTAGGCTACATCTTAATTGAATGATTGATTGATTTCAGTCGCCGGTGCAAGTCTGCTGTGACAAAACAACGAGACTGGCAATATGTTCCAACAAGCAATGATCAAACTTAATGATTCAAAATATTATTTCAATCTTCTCCACTTTCTGCATTGCCAGCAGGCCTACTGCTATATAAACAAATGTGATATTCAGTTAATTCACACAAAATCCAACAGATGACGTATGCATATCGAAGTTTCTTTCTTAATTATTTTAGTTCTGCCTTAATTTTACGACAGTTCATCAGGTATTCCTAAATCACCTATTTAGGTCTAGTGTTGAGCTCGTGCACGCAGCCTTGTTTAAGTTAACGAGAGGCAGGCACAGCTAACTTGCGTTGGTGGAATGGCTTCAGCCTCATGTCAAAGTTGATGCTACTTCAAATGAGGCTTAATCACATAAACACCGATATCATTAACGGCTTTAATGGAATACCCCCCTGTTTAATTATTTGGCTTATTTGTATTTGTGTGTGTGTACATACCTGAGTCACTTGAGTTTGGTCATGTGGTGTTCGACACACAGTAACATTGATACGAAGGAAAAGCTTCTCTCTCATCACTGTGGGCTCTAGATAAAAGGGGAATTATTAAAAAGGAACACTTGTAATTTTCACTGATCTTTTGGAACTTTTGTTCTTGTAAACTTGGACATGAGCATGTTAGTGTTACCTTTGAATAGTGAGTTCTTAACCATAGTTCTTTGGAGAGGTTGAATGGAGGGATAGCAGGCTATCAGTAGAATGGCCTCCCCCTCCCTCATCTGTGGGATCAGGGCAACTGAAGCTTTCAGCAAACTCTCCTTGTCCTCTCGACCCAAAACAGTAACACTTTCCTGGGAGCCCCAGCCAGAGGTGGAGAGCTGCACCAATACCTAAAACAAGTAATACGTTTGGTAATGTGTGAAGTTTTGCAATCCAGTTGGCCTACATTACACTCTCTGTATCCCCATTTACATTATACTGGGCAGCCATGGCCAACTGGTTAGGACTTTGGGCTTTTAACTAAAGAGTTGCTGACTGGGGACCACGGCTGAAGTGTCCCTGCTCCCCATCACTGCTCCCAGGGCGCCACTGTAGCAGGCAGCTCACTGTGCTGGGTTAGTGTGTGCTTCACCTCACTGTGGGTGTGTTAACTACATTCAAGATTCAAGAAAAACTTTATTACATCTCATTATAGCCTAGTGGTAGACTATAGGAAAGTAAAATTCTTGTGTTTTTTGCTCCTCAGAAAATAAATAATAGTGCTATGTGTGTAGGTGTCAGTGTGAGTGTTCAATGTCCAAAAAAAAAGTGCAAGACTGACAGGCACAAATGCTGTGTGAATCACTAATTCCAGAGATTGAACTTCCCTCACTGGATCAAAAGAATGTTTCCATGAACATTTTGTTTTGACATAAGTCAAAACAAGGAAAAGTCCTGTTTTAATATAACTTACTTTGTCAGAACTTTGCACTTCAGGCTGTTGCAGGAAGTCACTGATGACCTTCTCCATAGATTCCTGCAGATCTTCCTTCTCCTGCGTAACATGGAGCATGAGGGAAGGGCGAGAGGGGACTAACCCCACTGGGGGGCGATAGGAGAGGGCCAGCAAGGGAGGAAGAGGGGCCCCTTTCCCTGCTAAGAGCTGGTAGTTCAGCAGAACATCCTCAGTAAGGATATTGAGTTGGGGAGAACCACTGGTTGGACAGTCCAGCCCTTCTCCTACAGAGTGACCCACAGAACCATCCTCTAGGAGGTAAGTCACCCGACAGGGTGAACTGAAAGTGTCCAAGTATGTGTAGCCCCCAGCCTCAAAAGTGACAGCCTTCCGGATGAACAGGGAGAACAGGCCTGGTTGGGTGTGGGAGGGGGTTCTACACACCCAGGAGGGGCAGAGGCAGAGCATCATTCGACCTGAGAACAAAATCCACCAAAATTGTCATCATACAAGAAAGAGTACAAAGTAATTAAGAGTAATTAAAGAGTAAGAGTAAAACAGTAATTAAGCCAGGTACCTGGACATTGCTTGCCACCGGCCAATAAAAGAGGCAAGAATTTATCAGGAGATGCCATGACACATATCACTATGCCACCCATGTCAACATCTGTGACAAAAAAAAAACCACAGGTAAAGGTCATTTTTGCATTATTTTTAAATGGCAGAACCAGAGCTACACATAATGATTGTGATGGCATCAGTGAATGTATGAAACATGACATTTTTACAATTGACATAGATACATGTAGTATGTATATGTCCTTAATGAATTTCCATATACTTTGCCATCACTATATCATCCGATCAGGAAAAAAAAAAAAATCTTTGCAGTTAACAGGTCCAGTGGTTTAGGGTACAGAATCGATGTTAATTTTGTCGCCCATTTTACAATTCAGTCTTACTGTTGTGTCAAAATTCATTCTTAGGCCCAGTCCCATTTCTATCACTTTACTATCACTTCCCCTCGATTTTGGCCCTAACACTCGGTTTGCGCATTCATGTGTAAGTGTAGGGTGTCCCAATACTTTCGGGACCGAGGGATAGTGGCTTCCAGCCCTTCAAATCGCCCCTTCAAACGGAGGGAGGTCGGGTGCAGACTTCGAACGAAGTGAAGTTGAAGTGAAGATGAAATTACCCACGATTCTTTGCGAACTGCGTGTCGGTACCCGATCTGTGTCCGACTGCCCGAGCTGTGTCCCGTTCTCTCAGCTCTGGATAAGAACTTCAAAAATATAGCTACTATTGCAATTAAGCATGTATATATATTTTTTAATGTTGGGATATCTTAGTTTGATGTAAATTCAGTTGAATTCCACACTGGTGTGTTAAAACATGACTATTAGAAAGATCGATATTTTTCAAAGTGCGCAAATCTTTCACCAGAATTACCAGAGCCTCTCGTGTGGGTGATGATAATTGTTGATGACGGCTTTTGAACAGTTTACCCCGGTTAAGAGCCTTATATCCGTTCAGTCTTGATGATAGACGCATGAAACAGGTGAAGACGTTTTTATGCGAAGTGCTGTCCCATTTATTAGGGGAAGATCTGCACTTCTCACTACACAATCGAGGGGTGTCTCATCTTGGAGGGAACTCGAAAACGAGTGTTAGGGAATAGAAATGGGATTGGGCCCTAGTCTTAGTGACATTCACATCTCCTTTCTTGTTTGTCATGTTTTAATTGACTAAAAGTCTCAACATTTAGTGTAGTCTTTTCCTAATGTTTGTTTATTCAGTCCAGTTGACCACAGCTAACATATTAATAGATTCATGATAAAACAAGGGCACTCAAAGAGTGCAGACCTCTGCCAAACCAATACAGTCACTGATGCAACATAAATTCCTGATGGCATTCCAGACCAGATGCCATTGAAGATCGAGATCTTCACCAAAGTGGGTGGAGAGATGTTTTGTTTAATTATGACCTGTTTGCCTGCTTGGGTTTGGACTAAAATACATTTCCATGATTTATTTATTCCAGTAACACTGACAGAAATCGTCATGAGCTATCTCTGCTCCTGTCACAAGTGAAGTGACTTTCAATCACATGTCTGATTAGCTCAGGGAGGGGCTTTGGAGGGGTATCAATGTATCAAGGGGTATCAATTTCACAATTCACATCGGTTCAGAAGGAATATCATCACTACCTTAAGGCATTGCCCTCAAAGATGTGTCAAGGTCCTTGTAGATGGTGTTCAGTATAACTTCTCGCTTAGCATCTCATTGACTTCCCCACTGTGTGAGCCCGTTTTTCACCACAGGGGCTATTATTCCCTATTTCCCCCATGGCAGAGCTATATTTGGGCATGGTAAGACTTGCCGTCTGTATCTATCCGCTCCCTGCGTCCTCTTTGATTATTTCAGTGTGACTAAGGACTACTGAGCTGTGAACAACTAAGTGCATACTGTGGTGTCATTTTATAATATTGCTTTTCCTACTGGATTTTATTGACAGCATTTTATTTCCTGTAGAATAATCTCGTCTTCGGTGACTATGCCTGGAAAGAAGGCAAGGAGATTGAGTCCTTCAGTAGTGATGGGGAGGATACAGTCTGTACCGAATCAAGACCGAGTCTTTGAAGGGTCGAGACCGAGTCCACTGTTTTTCAAATACAGTTGAGTCAGAGTCAAGCCCGAGTCTTTCAGGAGGCATGTCTGAGTCGAGACCAAGTCCTTTATGAGTCACTCAAGACCATAAAAATATCAACCCAGTTAATAATCAACAGTGAAACCTAGACTAAGCTAGATTGGGAATTGTTCATAGGAGTAATTTTAACACGTAACTCGTTGCACCACACGCCCTTGTTAAGTGACAAGTGCATATAATTTTTTGCCACACGTCACACACCCTAATTAAGTGACCTGTGCATATCATTTTTGTAAACAATAAGATCTTGTAATAAATAGCCAGAATAAAGTTTATGAATACTAACACTAAGAATTATTTCACTCTCATATTTTGATAAAGTTTATGAATACTAACACTAAGAATTATTTCACATGACATTAATAAATATAAAGTTTGAGATATTTTTTTTTTTAATTATTCAACCATTAGCCTATAGTATAAAGGCATGGGCATCACAGTAAGACCCTAGTAATAGAATAGAAATGAAATGTGTTCAAAATGATTTTGATTGGTACTATGTGTATGTCAGTCAAACCAATAATGTGATTTTGTGTTAAGCAGCTTCTAACTTTAAAATGTTGGAGTTGGTTGGAGTTTGTTGGGGCAGTCTGGAAGCTTAACACAAAATCACATTATTGGTTTGACTGACATACACATAGTACCAATCAAAATAATTTTGAGCACATTTCATTTCCATTGTAATAGGCTACGTCCTTAAATATCCTCATGGACCCCTTCAAAAACAATCACAATTCATCAGATCATAAAAACACACTCAAATCTTGTTTCTCATTGAGGCCATGGTTTAACTGGATTGAGTATGTGTACTGATGATCTGATATCACTGAAGCAATTGTTTTTTGGTATTACCTCCTCTTGGGTGAGGCTGTACCTTCTCATTACCAATAAACCTTAATGTACTACTAGCTGAACCATGGTTTTTGTCCTTATTGTCTAGCAATTGCGTACTCCATGTTGTTATTCCTAATGGTAAACCACAAGGGCATTTTTGCATGTACACAACATGAGTAGAAAGACAGTTGATAAACTTCATGCAATAGTTCTTTCTGAATGAGGATATGTGATTTAGTGTCACGGGTATTAGAACAGTGTGTACACTTACTGCACCTGTAACTGCCATAAACCTGTTTCGTCAACCAATTTGTAACTTGAGGTTCTTGGTATACAGTAGAACTGACTACTAAGTCTTTGATGTTTTTCCCTCTTTTGAAACAGTATTGAAGTTTAACTGGTAAATAGCTCAAGCGATTGTCACTTCTAAAAAATATTCCAGTGTTTATTAATAATTCGTTTTACTTGATTGGAGGCTGAGTTTGGCAAAACAGTAATAACCATTAATATATTTAAAGTTGAGACTTGACATTTTAATTCTTAATTAACAAATTAATTTTTGTTGCCTTGACCATTAATACAAGTTAACACTAATCAGTCAGAATCAGTCAGTGTGGTGGAGTATAATGAATGTAATAAAAGCATTCATGTACAATAAATAGACATGTTTTTACCTTTAATAGGGATGGGAGGACGGTCTCCTGTTTTGGGAAGTACAAGCTCATGTAATA
This sequence comes from Sardinella longiceps, assembly GCA_027497455.2. Taxonomy (NCBI): domain Eukaryota; kingdom Metazoa; phylum Chordata; class Actinopteri; order Clupeiformes; family Clupeidae; genus Sardinella; species Sardinella longiceps. Next base: position 30,433,538 of record JAODXP020000015.1, on the reverse strand, counting down.
TTTGCTGCAAATGGCAGTAGCTTTGGGGCAAGGAGCCTTTATTTTTCTTCAAAAAGTCCATGATGCCTTATACAGAATAAAAAGGAGGTATTGCAACCTGCAAAAAGCTGCCTTTAAATTCTAGTCAAGTAATGTTCCCAGGATAAAAAGACTATACTGGGCAGACAGTGGGAGAGTTTTAAGTACACATAACTGAGTGGTTTGGACCAGAGCCATAGAAAAGCGTACCAACATGGCTGTGAGAAAAAAAAAATGAGCAACCACAAAACCAGTTCCGCCAAATATTTCCTTGCCAATGCCAGAAAGTTTAGGGTAGGGCAAGACAGGCAAAGCAATTGCATAGGGCGATACCTAATAGTTATCTTTATATGTTTATATAGTTACCTTTATATGTTTTTCTGTGTCGCCAAACAAATGCCATACTGTAACTAGTAAAACGCATCAACACACTACACTTCATAGGTCAACTTAGGGCTCATGCACTGGTGCAAAGTGCCTTTACAAAAATATTTTTGCATAGGTACCCATTGTTCATCTCTGGGCCGAAGGCGCATATTGTCTAAATAGCAGATGACATTGCACCATTACTGGCGTGCCAGCTGAAACTTCTGTAGAGGTGTGGTCCAAAGCAAAGAGTTATGATGACAATACGCAAAGTCTATTTTATAAGTGCACAAAACAGTGAGACATGCAGTGCTTATTCCTGCAAGACATCAAGAGCCACAGCATTATTCCAACCAGAAAATCATTATGATGATGTCCAAGAAGATGTGCTTAAACACAATTTATTAGCCAACAACAGAAAAATCAAGTGAGGATAAAAGAGGGGAAATCTCTTGAATGGAGAATATTTACTTTCATTTTCTTTGCTGACATTAAATGAATATTCTGAGACATCTAAACAAGACTAAATCAGCTTCTGTGTTTTGTGCAGCTTATCTATTACTAGGGGCCCTATCATGCACATAATGGCGCACTGTGCTTCGCGACTGGCCCAAGCTGTCATTACTATTACTAAGTTATTATAATATAATATATTGTATATTAGGAAGTTGTGTAAGATTCACTAATTAATGGCAGTAAACTAATTAATTACCGCTAATTAAACCGGTAAAACTGTTAAAAACACTCGCTATTTGACCAATGGTGGCCTACACATATGCTGTTGGCGATACAATCCAGCAGCCGCAGCAACATCCCGTCACGCAATGCGCGTGCTGACACACGGCACACCGTGTCCGATACCGGTCAACTCCCTTCAACATGTCAAATCCAGCTTGCTGGAAGCTGTAGGAATGGACAGGGCCGTTTCAAGAGACTTAGGAGGCTCCAAGCAAACACGACATGGGGGCCCATCACCTCCTCATAAACACCTAGATGAGACAATGTTCAAATATTCAAAATATGCAAGCATCTTTCGTTAATATAATTAATTAATGTTGAAAAACTTACAGGTGTCCAAGTCATATTTTAACAAAAACAAAACACCAGTTAAACTATTAAATTGTAAATCTTGGGGGCCCCTTTCAGTGTGGGGCCCTGAGCAATTGCCTGGTTTGCCTGTCCCGTTGCAACAGCCCTGGAAATGGATGGTCCTCCTGTTCACGCCGGCAGCGTGACCTTAGCCGGGGTTGGCCAGGGGATCTTGGATCTCCCTCCACCCCTTCCACAACTGCACCTTGTGTGCCTAACCCAAGGCCAGGATATTTTGATTGATCTGAGGAACATTGTCTTTTCTTGATATTTTCAATGCGTACAAAAAGTTATAAAAGTCTATATGAGTTATGCTTCATTTTGTTAAATCAAGTCAAGCAAAGTAGGAAAGGCGGTACATAATGGGGGGTGGGGTGGGGATTGCACCTGTGAATAGTGGCGTTTCTCCTACTTTGCCCTATTCAGGGCAGCATTCATAAAAGGTAAGAAATTCAGAAATGGGGTGCTCCTGTCCTCACTTAGGCTATTGTAAGTTTAGCATTACCTTGTTCAATGCCAATTTCCACTCCTGAGCCCCTCAACACTCTCAGCAGTGAGAGTAGAAGCGGTCAAGTCCTGTGCAGGGGTCAGCTCAGAATCATTACGGGCTGAAAGGTTCCATGAGCTTACAACCTTTAGTTTAGCCTGTTCCATCTGCTCTCCTTGTCATGGGAGGGAATGGAGTGTTATTGTTTATGTCTGTGTACTTTTTGATTTACTGATTTTATGTTTATTCATACAGTATGTTCTTCTTTCAATGCATGATGGTTTGATCCTTTAGTGTTTAAATTCCTCCTTAGTATTAATGGAGATCATGATGATGCAGATGCTAATGCTGATGGAGTGCTGAGTTTATTATGGCTTTAGTTCTGATTTTATAGCCTTCATGTTGGGCCTAGTACTTTATGTTTATTTGATTCAGTTGTACTATTATTATTCAGGGCCCTGTGCACAAGGAGTGGTCATGGGTCCCCTTCACCAACTAGAATACAATACTGGACTCAACAAGGGCCCCTCCCACCTCTTGGGGCCCTGGTAACTCAGTCCCCCCACTACGATGCCACTGGTTGCGTGCCTGCTGCTCAATCCCTTACAGGAACCACCAACAAATCAAAATGCACCTTAGGCTTCAGGCGTTGCATTTTAGATCATGAAATAGGCCTAGGGCTCAGAGTTGGTCAGATAGATTCTGCAAAGGTTGAGACTGCACAGCGAAATGAAATGAGCACCCGAAACAGCATGAGTACTACCAGGATAATGTATAGCTGAAACACAGAAGCAAGACAAATATGTCCCAACAGCAGTTGTAATCTTTTCATATCCTAGGTTTTATGGAACCCTGGAATATGAGAAACTTTTTCAAGAATCCGCATGCATTTTAACTGAATAATATGAATAAGGAAAGGAACATTGCGCAAATCAAGTGTCACGGTTCAACCAACTATTGGATCAAATGTAATGCAATCAGGCGTTAAACTGTTTCCATTAGCTTTATTCATGTTATGCCATATATTATCAGCAGCAAGTTAATCTACCTGCCAAAGGCAAATTAGATTTACAGTATATTTACATCAGGGGGAAGATGCACATTGACACATGTGTTTCCATTCAAGTATTTGCTTTTCACGTAACTTCCAACACACATTACAACTTTGAACGACATTGAGAACTGGAATCCACAAGATGGAATGCTTAACTAAACAAAAACGGTAACAATAGCCTAAATTTCAATAAATATTTTGGGTGGTCTTACTGTCAGTACTTGTTGAAATTTTTAATGTCATTGACAATGTGATACACTTTGTTAACGTTTACATAAATGCATGACTATACATTTTAACAATTATAAAAAATAAACACACAACCAAATAAACACATTTTGTTCAGCACATTTAAAATGCTTTCTGGATTATGAGACATCTGGCTGATCCAAAAATCACATCTTTAATCTTCCGGTCGCTAATCTGCCACATGAAGGGTAAAGTCCCAAGACATGTCCTCCTCGTCATCTTCACCTCCACCATACTCACTCCACGGTATATCATTCACCTGTCCACCAAAAAAACACCTTAGTTCAAGGACAAACACACATGCACAGACTGTGAAACATAGTTATAATAAACAGAAATTAATCAATAAATCAGTCAGGCAGTCAGTCAATCAATCAAGGAATTCAGACTTCCTCATCAATCCCAAACCTCTGACACATGTTAAAAAAAGCATAGTGCAAGTTATTAAGAAACAATTTTCTCATTACAACATTCTCTAATGTCAAAAAGACGTGTTTCATAGTGAGTTATTAAAATAAATGGAATGTGCATAAATGACTGGCCTACATAAGCACAGTGCCAGAAACAGTGTGTTGATCAACATATATTTTAACTGTAACAGGAATCTAGGAGAAGTTTGTTAAAAGCGGATCTAGAGTCCCAAAAATGTCTTGTTAACTACAGTAATAGAGGAAAATAACATACCATAACATACATGGGTCAGTGACAAATAAGGCATGAGAATTTAAAAAATATGGTTTAAAAGAAAAACATGCCTGAGCTTTATTAAAAATGCATATTTTGTATTTCTGTTGGTAGTTGATTATATTTCAGATTGTCAAATGGTGTAATCACAAAAAAGCAACCCTTATCGGTTACACTTTATTTGAAGGTACCATCATAAGACTAACATGACACGGTCATTAACTATGATATGACGTTGTCATAAGTCTGTCATAAACTTTGTACACCTGTCATGACTTCTGTCATTAAGTGTCACACGGTCTTTGTCATGGTTACGGTAATGGGCATGTCAGAAGTCATGACAGGTTTATTAAGTTTATGACAACGTCAAGTTTATGACAACATCATGTCATAGTTAATGACTGTCATGTCAGTCTTACTGTATAATGGTACCTTCAAATAAAGTGTTACCCAATAATCTAATATTTCATTATTTCAATTCTTCTTGTCCTCATGTCAAAATGCAATAAAACCAGATTTTTAAGATTGGGGTTAGAAGACAATTAATGCTGTTTGACAGTAAGTTGAAAAGTTATTTTCACATTTTTACTATTTTAAAGACCAAAATAAAAAGTTCCTCACGCCAGAGAAATAGTTGATTCCAATTTAGCTTTATGTGTAAAATAAGTTATCAAGGCTATCAAGTCAAACTATACAAAGATTATGGCCTAGTTCCTGACTGTCCAACAACATGTTTGGGGAATCCTTTGGGGTAGGGGACAGGTGTGAATTGCCCAATTGAGACGAATGAAGCCAACTGTTTAGTATCAGGGCCTTTACAGGGCGAAATAAGGATTCAACATACCCTAGAATCCAAATTCTTACTGGAGAAAATGAGTTGCGTTTAAAAGTGATTAATCATTGCAAATTTTTGTGATTAATCAGATTAATTTTTTTAATCATTTGACAGCACTAGTAATAACGTATTTATTATGATATGCTGACTAATGTCTATGGTCATATCTGGTTAAGTTAATGTGCTGTGATGTTTTTCTGGCTCCGGGTAACAAGTAGGATAACCACTTTGTTTGTAATAATCTAATAAACTAAGGTAGATTGCAACTCAGAGATCTAATAATCTAATAAACTAAGGTAGATTGCAACCCCCCCCCCCCCCCCCCCCCACACACACACACACGGACACACCACACAACAGTCACACATACACTCACTTGCACACTCCCAACCACCCACTTCTCTAAGGAACTAATATTTCATTAACTTCTTAAGTTTCATCCTTCCACATGCAAAACACAGCCATATCTATTTGGCTACGTTATTTTCATTTCCCATTCTTCACCTTCCTTTATTTACTCCATCTTTCCACATAGTGTGTCTCCTTGGTTTCATATATCAAGTGTTCGGTTTGACAGAAAAACAGTAAACAGTAAACTGGGCAACGTATTTCCTGGAACCCGAGGCGATTTTTTGAGGGGGCATAACTGGGTGGGACTTTCATGGTCTATCCAGGCTGCGTTTTAGTTCCGCCCAACTCTAATCTACCCTAAAAAACAGTCAAGCTAAAGAACTCCACAGTACAGTGAGACTAACTTCAGGGGGTTTTCTACATTTGTTTAGATATCCTTTTATGATATACTGTATATCATGTCACCTAAAAAGGCATTAATTCTCGACTTTACTGGGTCTTTAAATGTATCTAAACTAAGTGGCAACATAAAAATGGGAGTAACGTAATTTACCCACATACACCTCAGATACTTCATACCTTTATGATTCCTTCCACCTCATCATCAGGAAAGATTTCATCTGGATCAATTCTACACTCAACTGCCACTTTTCCATTACCTTCAAAACACAGAGAGAATAATGCATTAATATTCACATAGTTTCAGTTCCTGGCAACCTCTGACCAAGACCACTCAATAACTGCTGTGCTAGAATCCTGATAATAGGATATGAGAACAGGAACACACTGAAAGAGATATTGTTATTTTGAAAGAGATATTGCTGTTTTACAGTGCTAAGCACTATTGATAGCCACCACAATGCCAAATGTTCGTACAACACAGACCGATATAGCGAATCAGCAGCCAACGGTAACAAGATGGGGCATGTCCAAATGGAACCAAATTGATTACAAAATGCGGTCTTTCAGATGGATATCAATAGCACTTAGTACTGTAAAACAGCTGGGCTACATGTTGATTTACTCCGGCTAATCCCTTTAAGGGTCATTCCGTGTGAAATCAACCAGTGACGGACCGGTCACCCTCTCTGAAAAATCTGAAAAAAATTACAGTTGTTTGTATGCTCAACCAATGCTTGAATCTGAAATAGTAAGTCTGTATCACTAATGGTTGCAAAAGTACAGCCATTTGAAATTTCAAGTATTTTTAAGCATTTTGGTGAACAAGCCTTTTGTTCAACTTCCAACATTGCTGGCTCTTTCAGTATTTCACACACAATTGTGAAACCATGTGAATAGAAACACATTTTCCTGTAGAATTCAAAAATCAGCTCAGATCAGATGTATCTGGTTTTATTTTCCCCTCCAAAGCTTTGAAAATGGCAATAAATTCTATACTTGTTTGGACACCTCCACCTTTCAGGGCTTCTTGTGCAAAAACTAAGTGAGACAAATTTATCGGAGTATTTTTCCTATTCACATATGGATTTTGCAGTCCTGTTTGTGCATTAACTTTTGTTGATATTGTTATCATACTGTCAGAGCATTTTTTTAAAAACAGGTATGATTTTTACAAAGGCCATATTCATCCTCTCATTTCACCACGTGGACAGTTAGCAAGATTTTTTTAAATTTTACTATGAGTCATTCAGTATCTGAGGAACACCTATCCAAAATTTGGTGTTGTTGCTGAGTCTCGTTATTTAGATATGATTTTTTGAAAATATTGTCAGTAAATCCACTGAATTAAAGGAGAAATCCTACCCAACAACTTACTTTCATTTCTATTTAATTCTGCCCCATTCACTCAGCATTAGTTTGTTTGTTATTTGGTCTATAATCAATTTTTATGTTCTTTTTCTGAAAGACAGCGTTCAGGCAACTGAAACAGTGGGCCTATTGGCTTTATGCTGGATTTCTCCTTGCTTATCTGCAGTACCACATTGCGCCATATGTGGTGCACTTTCAATACAATGGAAGTCAATGTAAATCAGTGGAGTTACTGACAAAATATTAAAAAAAATCATATCACAATAACGAGACTCAGCAACAACACAACATTCTGGACAGATGTTCCTCAGATACTGAATGAGTCATGGTAAAATTTTAAAAAATCTTGCTAACTGTCCACATGGTAAAATAAGAGGATGAAAACAGCATTTTCCAAAATTGGAACCATCTTTGAAGAAATGCTCTGACAGTATGATAACATTATCAACAAAAGTTAATGCATAAACAGGACCGCAAAATCCATATTTGAGTGGGAAAAAAACTCGGATAAATTTGTCTCACTTCCTTTTTGAACAAGAAGCCCTGAAAGGTGGTGGTGTGAAATCACACATAGAATTTACAGCCATCTTCAGAGCTCTGGAGAGGGGAAACTACACAAGATACATCTGATCTGAGTAGATTTTTGAACTCTACAGGAAAATGTGTTTCTATGCACATGGTTTCATCATTGTGTGTGAAATACTAAAAGAGCCAGTTATGTTGGAAGTTGGACAAAAGGCTTGTTCACCAAAATGCTTAAAATTACTTGAACTTTCAAATGGCTGTACTTTTGCAACCATTAGTGATACAGACTTACTATTTCAGATTCAAGCATAGGTTGAGTATACAAACAACTGTAATTTTTTTCAGATTTTTCAGAGAGGGTGACCGGTCCGTCACTGGTTGATTTCACACGGAATGACCCTTAAGCAAGTGATTAATACCATCAGAAGAAATAGAACATTTATCACCAGCCCAGAGACACTTATCACACAACATTAAAATGATGTGGAGAACAAACTTTGAGTCAACCAGGGCTGATAGTGAAAAACAATCCTGAGCTTTTTTCCTATGCAGGGAGGTGGGAGCGGTTGCCGGGGTTTATGTTTGCAATGCACTCTATCTAAAGGTACAAGAAGTAGAAAACGTTGAAATTTTAACTAAATCCTCTTCATCAGAGAACTTTTTTTTTTTTTTTTTTACAGTCATACTGGTTGGCTACCCCTGAAATCAGGCATGGCGCCTGAACACTATCAGCCCTGGACAACTGAACAGCCTGTGCAGATAAGACATAAATGGCCCACCCAGAACAATCAGAAGGACTTTCTCAAAGGCATTCACCACCGCTTTGTCCCTGGCCCACCTCTGGAGTTTTCCCCTCTTCAGAAGGACCTCCTCAGTGCCTGAATAAGAAATAGGGTCAGCAGTGAGAATCTTACACCAGAGAATTCACAGGCTATGTCCGTCTAATATTTAACTGTCCAACTTCACAGCAATGAGAAGTCAGTCTATGTTTCCAAATAAAGAAAATATAACAGACAACCCTGGTTTCACAAAATAATATATCAACTACACTGAATTCAGGTGCTGACCCAGACAGAGTTGTACTAAAGACTCGATTTACTCAAAAGACTGAATGTATACTATTTAATAATCATTACATTTCAAAAAGAAAAAAAATAACAGTAATAATCATAATCATCATACTGCTCATCAACAAACAATATTTTCAAAGCACTCACGCTCATCCCCATTCAGGGGTTCTTCTGTGACTCCAATGCCCCGGCAGCTTGTTCCATGCTGGGGAAAGGTCACCTCCACCATGCAGCCATATTTCAGATACAGTTCATTGTTAGCACCATCACCATCCAGCAATCCATCAATGCTAGTCCCAGCTCTACTCCAACTGGAGAAGTCCTTCATCTTATCCAAAAGATAACAGAAAACGTGATCAAGTTGTATGTTCAGGAAGCAAAACACCACCACATGGAATAAGAAACTGAGGACATAATTTGCTCCTTACTGTGAGGATCTGTGTGGACCAGCCATTGAAGCCTATGTAGTGATTGGCTAGTTCCTGGCACTTAGCATGGCTAAGAGGTTTGGGATTGATGAGGAAGGCTGAATTCACCTTGGTGCTCAGTCGGACCTGAAGCCAGGTGAAGCAAAAGAACGGGCAAATTCAAGATTAAAGAACAGACAAAATCAATTAAGATGTTAAGTCCAGAAATATCTGAGGTGAGGCTGATTATGGCCGAGGCTACTGAAATTTATCATATTGAGGGCGATGATCAAAAATGGGCATGGGCCTACGTGATATTCCACCAACTTTACAAGAGACATGTAATAATTGTTTTTTTGCTCTTATAAGCTACTTTCAGTAGGCTTAATGTTTTCATGGTTTCATACCTTTTGTGACCAATTCTAGGCCTAATGAGACGTAATTAGGCCTGTCTGGGCTTAAGTAGGCAAAGATTAGCTGGATGCAAATAGGCATAGGCCTAACGTTACAGTACATCCACGCAACACATGATAATGAGTAAACTAGTCAGATGAGCAGTTTATCCACCAAGCAGCATTTAGCCAAGTTTAGTAAACCAGATGAATTTACTTTAACAGGTGAGCGCTGGAAAAGGCAGGTCTTGTCAGTGGCTTTTTGAGCTTTAGACGCTTGCGTTGCGGAGTAGAACTTCACCATTGCATAGAACCCTGGCTCGGCCAATGCGGCGTTGGGACACACCTTCACAAGGTAAAGTGCCCCGAAGGCGGAGAAGGCATTCCAGATACCTTCCTGATAGAAACAGAGAGGTGTAAGGTCTTGTATGCAAATGACAACTGGCATAAAACAAATGGCAAAGTTAGGCTACTTAACGTTATTATTCTCAGCACACTTACGTAAACGTAGGCTTGCGAATGATCCGGGAGGATATCCCATACGAAAAGTGTTTTGTTATTCTCTGCTGGCACGCGAAATTCTAAGACATCCACCTCTAATTCCATTTTTACAGCAGTTAAAGTTATTTGTTGCCTCCCATTACCCTGACGTTACCAAACCAATCACAAAGTAGGCTATTCATAGCTTACGTCAACAAACCTCTTTGCGTTTTCCAAGCGTTTCGTTTTTTTAAGAGCATTAGGCCATGCGCATATAGACCTTGAGCGACAACACTCAATTTTATTTCACTGCATCTAAGCGGATTTCCCGCGCCAACAATCCTATCCTACAGTCGCCGTAAATTTTCTTCCTCTTTTTTCGAGTAGTCTAATGGTGCGTCACACCTTCAGGCGCATACCGCCACCTACAGATTTTTGAAGTGCATGTAAAATTCTCACTGCATTCTCAGTCACATAAGTAGGCCTAAGATATTTTGAGCGTGTTTTGCTGATGCGAATTATTTAAAACATTAAGGTGGATTTTTTTCTATGCTTTTCCCAACTCCAAATCAAGACTTAAAACATATATATTCAATATGTAGGCTATACTTTTGACAAAGATATGCAAACATTCACTGTAGTGGACACCGCACATCAACGGTATGAAATGTTATAGGCTATCGTATCAGCCCTGGACACAGCCTGTGCAGATAGGGTTAATGGCAGTGTCTTCAGGTATAGTCAGGGAGCCAACGTCTAAAAAGCTCAAGAAAATAGGTTGAACCCGACACCGTCTGTTATACTTTTTATTTGTGTTTTTTTGGTTAACTTTAACCCCGAGAACAAATAATTGGAGGGTCTGCTCTGCCGGAAATATCGCGAAAAAAAGTTGTCCCCATTTTAGTGTATGCATCCTTCAACATTTAGCAGAAAAATGTGAAAAACTTTTTTCCCCCTAAATACTCAGAGGCTGTCAAAAATACATTCCAGATGCACAGAATGCATGTGCTGACAACATTAACTGGAAAAAAATACATTTATATATGATTTTCCCTCCATTTAGTGCTAAAAGTAGGCATTTTCTCAATATTTTCTTTGCTTTACTTCATTGTCAATCAACTATTCTCGCAAGTCAATATACCATTCTCTTCAATTTGTATACTCATTACACAAAGAAAATTATAAAATCCAACCAGAATCAGTGGAAATGGGATGATTTCTGGTTGGACTATCAACTAATTGGCAATCAACAAGCTCAACAAGCCATGTTTCCACATACTGGAAATTTAACATAGTCGGAGAAGATAAGTCACATTGGCAAAAGACTAAACTAAGTACAGTGTATATCTCTGAACCTAGTATGAATAACACTGAGTCAAAGTTGATAAAGTTTGAATTTTGTTTCTAGGTGCCATGGATCAAAAGCTATGGCACTTTGAATATAATGAGGACTTGATTTTCAGCACTTTTTCTTTATTTATTTTTCTTTCTTTCTCTCTTTCTTTCTTTCTTTCTTACTTATTTTATTTGTTGGATTAAAAAATTTAACTATTCCTGGTCACATGTCCGACATGAAACAGAAGAAAAACGATATGTAAAGGACTTTAATCATGATGGTGATATGATGATGATTTAGGAATTTATATAAAACTGTATCCTCAATTGGAACATTAGGGGTGCACAATGACTTTTCCTTCAACCAAATTTTGTATTGTAGTCTCTGCTTGTCCTATTTAGTGGCTGCTCCAAACCACACTGTGATGAATGAGCAGCAGTGTAGAAGACAGCAGTGTAGATGATGAAAATAAATCATCATCATCATCATCATATAACCTAGGCCTTTTTGAGGATACCGTTGAAGAAGTTGGATCTCCCACTTTAGATTCTGGGAGATGATGGATTATTGAAACTTAAGAGTCTACATGTAACTGTTGGTCAATAGGAAGGAGACGTCTTGTGCCCCATCTGACATGTGTCCATGCCCCATAGTTTGAGAGCACAGCTATAGAGTGTTGAGTTCTAGGTTGTTCTAGGAGTATCCTGTCAGTCAGGAAGATGGAGAGCCAATGACAGATGGCAGGACATGAACTGAGAGACTTAGGTGGTAAGGATTTTAGATATGATAATCCAAAAAAGGTATGATAGTCCCCAAACAGCACTGTAGCACAGGCCCCAGGCTGTTCAAGGTGTTGCAGAATGAAATGCAGCCATATTCACTGCATCATCCACTTCCACTTCCCTGTAGACAGACTGCAGGGGGTCCAACTAATGACTTATGGCGATGTTTTTGAGATGAGGTAGTACTAGATATTCAAAGGACTTCATAGTGAATGAAGTCAAGGCCACAGGTCCATAATCATTCAATGACGTGATGGAGGGTTTCTTGGGAACTGGGGCAATTAGTACTACACCATCCCACAAAGTCTTCCACAACGCTATTGTACTCCCCTTTCCTGGCCATCTCTGAAACACCCAACAACTGCAGTGTCATCAGGGAATATCTGCATATGCTATGATTCAGAGTTGTACTTGAGGTTTGTGTTGTTCAAAGTGAACTGTGCAGGAGAGAGTGCAGTTCCACGTGGATTCCCTGTGCTGCCAACTATTTTAAATATCAAGTAGGTTATGTCATTCAGAGACATTTCAGAGTAGCCTAAAATGATATTGAGACTCTAAGCCTGTTGGTTACAAACTAGAATTGAAATCATTACTGATCCCATAATTTTGGTTGAAATTTTATAAACTATTTAAATAGAGTAGCCTATATGAGTATACAGTACAATACAAAGCATTGTACAAAGTACAAAGTACAAAGTATGACATATGGACTGATGACTGATGGGGGAATAGTTAATTGCAAGCAATAAAGTACATATGAAAATATTTGGAAAAAGTGAGAAAATCTGCTATTTTTTGTGCATAACTGATCATAGTATCAGAGAAATCATATTAAAATGTGTTTTAAGAATTTTCTTTTCAGTGGATGTTGTCAGCACACATGTTCTGTGCATCTGGAATGTATTTCTCGACAGGCACTGAGGATTGGAAGGGAAAAAAAGTTTTTCACATTTTTCTGCTAAATATTGAAGGGTGCATACACTAATATAGGGACAACTTTTTTTCGCGATATTTCCGGCAGAGCAGACCCTCCAATTATTTGTTCTTGGGGTTAAAGTTAACCAAAAAAACACAAATAAAAAGTATAACAGACGGTGTCAGGTTCAACCCATTTTTGAGACCTTGGCTCCCTGACTAGTATGTCTGATCAAATGAAAATCCAGAGCTTCACTTGAGGTCTGCACTTGTAATTGCACATACATCCAGAAGATGGCAGTCTTACTTCATCTCGGAAATTATTAGGCCAGTGGTTCTCAAACTTTTCTGTCATTCCCCACTTTGGAAGGCAGAGAATTTTCACGCCCCATCTGCAAGGCTCAATTAGCTCACAATATGTCTGTGAGGAACACTTTGAGAGTAGCCTATACAGGATTTTTGTCAATGTTAGAATTTTCATGTTAATAATTCAAAGCCAAATTTCTCTCAAACCCACAGCAACTAGAAAATGACACCATGGGAAAGCTGAATTTACTGTCATATGTTCATATCTGACGAATAGCTGTGAATTCGGGGGGCATGGTGTGGCTGTTGGTCGATCACAAAGAGATGTCTCGCAACCCAACTGTCATGTGTCTGCGCCCCACTAGTGGGGCCCGACCCACAGTTTGAGAAACACTGAATTAGGCCATTCAATATTCAGTTATCATTCATCTTCTTTTCTATATTTTATTCTCTCTCTCTCTCTCTCTCTCTCTCTCTCTCTCTCTCTCTCTCTCTCTCTCTCTCTCTCTCTCTCTCTCTTGTTGAGATCACTCAATTGGACATTTTCTATTTTTCATAGCCTATAGAAACTTAGATACCTTAGATATAGATAACTTAAATAATGAAACTTTATTTGAATATTTACTTTTTTAAAAGCCACATTTTGCTGCAGGCTACAGATGCAGAATGAATAAAAGATGCAAAAATAGTGCTTTTGTAATTTTGTAGTCTTGAGATGCATTAGAGGGTGGTAAATCTAGATATTTCGATTAGAGGGGACCTTGAAGTGGGATTTTTTAAAGGCAGGGCCGTTTCAAGGTAGGCCTACTTAGGGGGTCCCATACAGGGCATGGGGGCTCTTCACCTCCCATAAACACCTAAATAAACCACATTGATATAATCTTCAAGCAACTTTCATTAATATAATTATATTTATTTTATATATTTATATTATAAATATATAAAAAATAACACCAGAAAATAAACTACTAAAACTAAACATTCTTATGGGCCCCTTCCAGCCTGGGGCCCCAGGCTATTGACTGTTTTGCTTGTCCAGTTGTGATGGCCCTGTTTAAAGGGGAAGATTCACAAAGTCATGTCACACTATTTATGATAAATCAAGACAAGGCCATCTATCTTGTGAGGGATGCTCCTGAAAACGTAGTGAAATCTAATCAGATTCCCTGTGTCTTGCATTAGTTTGCCCAGGTATGCCTTAAATCCTCACTTTATAGCACCAATGTAGCAGGGGTCAGTTTGGCCACTCACGGGTCTAGAACCTGCCTGCCTGCATGGTGCACTCTTGAGCAATGAGGGCTTTGATGCCTTGCTCAAGGGCAGCTTAGACATGGATGGGAATCTGGCAGCGCAGTGATCGACCACTTTCCCTGCCATTAAAACAAAACCAGCCACCCTTCAATCAAAAACCTTCCCAGACCATGCCTGAAACACTGAGGTACAACTAGAATGCTCTGAGTTAAATGTGCATCCTTGCACAACCATCAGCCCCCTATAGCTGAAGATACGGAATTTGCCCATAACAAGGCAGTGTTCTAAAAATGTACCCCCCCACTCACCCTACCCCCCTACCCCACAACCGTGCTCAGGATGGGAAAAAAGAGAGGCTCAGGATTTTTTTCTTCTCTATCAGCCCTGCAAATAGGCCATAATACCCTTTAGTTTATTGTTCTAAAAAACAAGTGCTAATAGCACAAACATTTTTAATTTTGACAAAGTTTGTAAAGGAGTGTTCCTGGTCAAATGTGCAATGTTTCTGTCCATTATAAGCCTAAGGCAGATTTGATTACAGGTAAATAGGTTTAAAAAAATACCTATTAGATATACCCACCACAACCTTCAGCTGATCATTTTTTATTAAAGGAATTATCCAGACTGAATCAACCCGTAGCACTGTTGTTTCACATAGCTAAGTGCTGTCGATATGCATGACAGTGACTGAATTCCGTGCAACACAGACCAAAAGCGAAACTAATTTTTAAAAAAAAGCTGACTAATAAGGACATGAAAGTTTCATTTTGTCATATGCCCGCATCTGTTAGCTTAGCTGCAAGTTTGCATATCCGGTCTTGTACCAAACACTGTCATTCTGCCACCTACAGTATAGCACTTGGTAGCCTTACAGGCATGTACTGTAGACTGATTGACTCTGGACTCAATTATTAATTCAATCTAAAACTATAAATAATTAGTTTTGTTTTATTAATCACAGATGACCAAGAAGCACACTACAGACCCCACTTTAAGCACCATTGGTTTATGGTTTATCTTCGTTCTTTCCATGCAAGTATGAGTGGCTAAGACTGAATTAAATATCCCTTGGACCACAAGTCACTTCTTCTGTATTTACTGTATTCTTGGTAACACATAGGGCTATTACAACATTTGATTGTGTTTATGCTGTACTCTGAAAGATAACTTAGACGTTGGTGTGTCATAAATTGGTGCAATCAACTATGATTAGACACAGGTGTGGTGACAGCTTCACAGGCAGAGTTGCCAAGTGTGTGTGTGTGTGTGTGTGTGTGAGTGTATTTCCCTGAATCATTTCATGCTTGACGCGACACCTTTTAGTCTACCATCTTCTCTCTACTGTTGGCTGGATTTTCACTTCCCTTCCCCTGAAGCTTTAGTCTCGCCACTATTATTTATAGACCTAATAACCGCCAACACCAAGATGAGTGTATCAGCCTTTTTGTCTTCTCCAGACTCATAGTGTCACTGTCTGCTCTTAGCTGGGTAATTTCAAGATCAGTTGAAAAAATGGAGATTACTCCATTTGTGTAATGACAAATCTTTTCTGTGGTAGTATTCATTGGTATAAAAAAAACCTAAATCGTTTGACACAGGTGTTGAAACAGTCAAGCCCTTGTTTGCTGACAGGAAAAAGCCATTCATCAAACTGTTGAGAGCAGGGGTTCCCCATCGGCTCCTTCTTGTGTGGGTAGAAGTTAATCTGGGGCCAGTTTTCCAAAGCCTTCCTGACGCTAAATTGTTCTTAAATTATATCTAGTGTACTGTTAACATGATTTCCAACATGCTTGTAACATATTGTCATATAGTCATTCTTCGGAGCAGTCTAGGCTTTACCTAAACATTCTTTTTTTTCTTCTTCTTTTTTAAAAATCTTAAACACTTCATAAAATGATGTTGGTCAAGTGCACATTGATAGATGATGACATTGCAACATCAAAATAAATTGTTTTTGAATCCATCTAAAATGAAAATCTTTCACCTACATAGGCCATATTGATGGTAATTACATTTTGAATCAAATATTTCTTTTCTTCTATTGATACCTGCACTTTAATGCCTATAAAAAAACTGCACCCACGCTGAAAAGGCACAAATGACAACAACCAAAACCTAGTTAAGAAATATAGTAAAGAACACTATAAAGAGATCATTTGGGAACCACATGAAGGAAAATAAACTTTTGAGATAATCTTTTTACACTGTCAGTAAAAATGATCAGGAACAAGGACTCTTTTCGATTTTAATGTATTGTTTAACTTGACATTCTGTGACAAAGCCCTCTAATTTTTTCATCAGTAGGTCTATAGGTCTCTATAAATTTTTTACTGTTCTTTAATCTATCCTTCTCTCAAACAAACCTGGGAAAGACAGGAGCAAAAATAAAGAGGGTTATAAAGTAGGATGCTGGCTACATGCTTGGCCTTAAACCCTTAAACAGCATACACTAGGCTACGTGTTCTGGAAGGATACATGAATGTTATCACCTCTCTGTAATTCAGCATTCATGTCCCAACTTTCTCCAGAACATATAATATATATGACATATAACTTAGATTTTTCAGTGGGTAGGTATTCATGGATCTGAAACAGGTTGGCCTATATAGTGCATCCCAAAAAGTTAAGTGTTAACATTTAAATTCATTCAGCATGACAGGAGCTTTCAAAGTTGAATTCTGTGAGATGTAGCTATACTTTGGAGATGCATGTCTCGCAATAAAAAATGGCTACAGGTTCAAATTGAAGTAGGCTAGAGAACTCCTGTGTTTGATTTGTAAATGCCCACTAGGAGTGGCTCTGTTCAGTGACCAGTGTGACCAATTGTGGCATTGACCAAGGCAGTCCCATGGTTCCCATAGATATAACCACACAAAGATCAAATAAGCTGTAGCCTATCTCATCTCTATTCAGGCCTTTTTTTGTTGAGATAGTCTCTGGTGATAAAATGATACATACTCGTTATAGTTGTGTAATAAAAATGAAAAATAAGACTCTGCAGGCTGCCACGTGAGTGAACGAATCCAGAGGAGTTAGAGAAACCGCAGGAAGGTGTTTCCATTGTGCACTATCATCATAGTTCCCCTTTCGCTTGTTCCCTCTCATCCTAGAATCCGCTGGCCCCCGAGTCAAATGGAATAGCCTAATAGCATAACCTTAATCCACATTCTTCACTGTTTTATCGTGATTTAGATAACAGAATTGTTTTGTAAACTAACATTTTGTGTAGAATTTATTGGCAATACGACGTTCATGCCCAGCGGATCGCAAAAAGGCTTAACACCTAACACTCACAATTCGCTCTTCCAATTCTGGGACTCTACAAAAAAGAAAAACGAAATCTGATTCAGAATGTAAGTTGCCTTCAGATGCCCTCGTCAATGTTTCACTTTTTGCTCAAATTCTTGTATAAAACTTCAACCATGTAGATAGTTTGATACGCATACCAGCCGGTTGTACCAGGCAAAGTGATACTGTAGCTTTGAGCGGAATTTGTCAGACTCCCAGATTCAGCGTTGTTGACATAGCGAGAGAATGGCACTCGACAACTTAACCGTGTTCAGCGTTATCATCTGCATCTTCATCGTGCATGTCAATTCTGTGCCTATTCTTTGTGGACTCCAAAGAACATTGTTGGAGAACTCCCATGATCTCCTGGAGAGGATGGTAAAATGAGTGTATAATATTGTGATTAACAATTATGTCCAGAGTCATAACTCTAATGGCTGTTATTTTAACAGGGTGGTCGGTTTCCTATGAGATGTCTTCAGCATAATGTAGCTATCGAGTTTCCCACCAGCTACTTTCAGTCTGACGATGCCACAAAGGTGAGCTTAAACTATTTGAATATTTTTGTCGTTTGAGGCTACTTATCTATTGGAGAATACAACAGAAGTTAATTTTCCTGTAGTTGATTGTATCAGTATTTAGGTAGGCTGACTCGGTATTCTTTCTAAAAGGTGCAAAGGACGATTTATGAAACACTGAAATTCATTGATGGTCTGCTTGAGAATAACTCTCCACCGACTGCCTGGGACAGACAGAATCTGGATGCTTTCCAGAACATAATTTACCGTCAGATTGAGGATGGGGAATGTGTGAGTAGCGTTTCATGGCCACTGCAGTGCAATTTAAAATTCTTATATAATTGGGTTCTACTAATCTATATTAATTTAAAATCTAATTATTATGAACAGATTATGATTAAATCAGAAACACTGCAAGATGATTTCTCCTCGAGGGAATCAGCTTTGAGAACATACTTCAGTCGGGTGACAATACTAAAGGTGATAAAAAGTTATTCAAAAAAGAATGTTCTTTTAAATTGTGCTGTTCATAGTTGCAACAATTTAAATAGACTAGTCTTACTAATTTTTTTTCTCTAGGATTCCGGTGATTGCGGCTGGGAGGTGATTCGAAAGGAGCTCTTGTACACGTTCAAGTTTATACTACAAAATTGTTCAGGCAGCTTAATCTAAAGTACGCCTGTCCACTATTGTCACCGTGATATTTAAGTTTCTTTTGTAATTTATATAAGCACATAATGTATTTATTTTATTTTGTTTTATTTTATTTATTAACCTCTTGTTTACATCAGGGCAACTTTGTAGGGAATGTGGGGATTTTTTCTCTCAAATTATGCATTATGCCTGTTTACTTTTCTTATACAAAATATATTTATGTTTTTTGTGTATTTATAAAGTAGGCTATTAAAGTGATACCCTGTCTGTATTAATTAATGCGTCAATTTACTGGCATAGCATCAGCATTCTCCGTTCGATTTGACCTAGCCTACATGTTAAGTGTCTGGTTGTAATTAAACGATTGTGGAAGTTTGGCAGACCCTACAGAAAGAATACCACTATTTCTGGGCAGATAATCGCTGTATCTTTTATTTGCTCTCCTTAGTCAAAGAAGAATGTGTTCTTGTCTAAATGTAGACTCTCTCAACAGGCTGACGGTGGGCTACAGTGCACTTACGCGCACATGACTTTGTGCATAGTGCGTGAATCAACGATAAGGATAGGCCTATACTGTTTTCCTGCGTAAAGATAAAGCAAAAGTACAAAAGCAACGACGTTAATTTACTAGACCTAAACCACTAGACCATATTAGACCATAATAAACAGTCACACTAACCTGAAAGCTTTGGGACACTTCTAGGTTTACTGCACAAATGGAAATTAGTGGACAGTTTGCCTGCTTGAGTAAGGGCTCTGTGCGCGTTGCATTTGTGCGTGCGGTAATAAAATGTATTTGGAGCGCGATTTGGCTGCTTTGATAGCATACAAGGGATTAACGGGATTTGATCATTAAACCTAGGCTATATAAACCCAGCATTGGACAGCTACTTTGTTTAAACTTATTTGTAATAATTTAGTTTTGTATGTTCAGCCAAAGCATTTTTCATGTTTGTATGTCACATGACTTTTATCCTGGAAACTGCAACACCTGTGTTGGTGCGCTCTCCATGGTACTGACGCATGATCAGGTAGCTCATCGTCCATGGTCGTGGTTACCCGAACGCACTCTTGGCGCACTGTGTTGACCGACCTATCGAGTCTACTTTACAAAATTGTCCTCAACTCGTAAGAGGTTGATTCCACGTTTCTGGCATTGATTCGTGCGTCTGCACATTTTTGTGAGCATGGCATTTGCTTTTAGGACTTTAAAAAAGGCATAAACAAGCTATAGTGAACATGTAATTAGTGTGTCTAAGTGTATCGTTATTGAAAGACAAAGGAAGTTTTGGCGTTTTTACTTCATGTAGCCTAAAATAATGCAAAAAATGCAACGCAACCAGGCCTCTATCCATCTATCTAAAAATTGCAAAGCTCAAGAAGGATCCAAACCACTCTTGGGAATAGTGACTGGACACAAGTCCGCTTTTCAAAAAATAAAATAAAATAAATAAATTCTCCAAAACAATCTTGAAGCATAAGTATACACTAAAGACAGCTTTATAGGCAACACCACATTTATTCAAAACACCATATCAATTTCACAATGACAATGTATGCCTAATATGCATATTGTTACATCTAAATAAATAAATAAATAAATAAATAAATAAATAGGCTAGAGGAATGAATGAATGAATAAATAAATAAATAAATAAATAAATGCAGATACTATTACATTTGGTAAATATCTTTTCTTTGACTATTTTTGTTGTCTGTTCTTCAGGAGGGCATTGAATTGATCGAGATTATAGTGTATCTCATCCCTCACGATCTCCCATGCGCACGAGCTAAATTCCTGAAACACAAATGTGAAACCAACGTCAACTCGTGTGACAATGCTGAGAATGGTCTATTTTACCGGACATTTATTAACAGGACAAAATCAGATTCTGATGGCGACAACATTCCTACCTTCTCTGTCAGGACTGCATTAAGTTTATCGAAATATGACTTAATGAAAGCAGAAGCACTTGCAGGCGCAGGGCTCTTATTTTCCCCCTGAAAACAAACAAACAACAAAAACACATAATTAAAGCATCTCCTATCCATAGCCTAAATGACCTATATAGGCTACCTGTATCAGCTGTTATATGACACTTACGCATTCTCGCAGTCTCCTGATTTGACGGTGCAAGATGTTCCTAAAAAGTTCTAGTTGGTCAGGATTCCACGTAGACTGGACTTTGCTGAGATCTTTCTGGAAGATTTTGTTAGTATTTTCGAGGACCTCCAGCGCAACTGCTTCCACGTCTGCCTTCTGTAAATGTGAATCATTAAACGTACAGCACTGTGATTGATATGAATTATTTCCGTCTTTGCATTTTTACATCTAAATTGGATTAGGCTACTTCAAATTGCCAGAAAATGTAAATAGGCTATCGGTCTGTGTTTCGACATTTCGTGTTGCGTCAAGACAAAGAGTATGGCTAGGCCTAAGCCTAGGCTACGTGTTTTTTAATATATAAATAAATAAAAGGCCACACAGCCTATAAGATGTTCAGCATCATCCTCAAGCCTACCTGAATATCTCTGTAGGCCTCCGCTGGGAAAAGACGTGCTCCCTTTTCCTTCAAGCATTCTAAAGGAAAGTGGCCGCCCTGTAATGCATTTCCATTTAAAATCACAATACGCATAAATGTAGCCTACAGGAAGACAAAATAAAGAAAAATACGCTGCATCAATATAGGCCATTCTTACCATGTTGTGGAGAAGTGACAGACACTCTTCGTTCTTACTGCCCAGCTGAAATTGTGCCAACCTGCACCTACTTGACCAAACACGGTCGCAAGACAGCAGCATTATACAGGAAAGGAACAACCTCACAGAAGACATATTAGTTAAGTTCCGTATCAATTACTTAAGAATTCAGACCTAGATTGCCAGTTATCTCTGATAGACAAGTGCTCAACTGAAGAATTTGCCATGTCTCTGACATATTTAAAGTATGGCAATTTCTTTCGCTTTTCACGTTGTGGTTGATATGTGGTTGGTAGAGTCTCGTTTCCTATAGCCTACCCGTAGGTTTACTTTTTAAAAAAATAGCCCCATCGTCACAAATGAAAAAAATCTCTGCAGCCGTGATACTCTGATATCTATGGTCTCAATAAATGTAGTAAAAAACGCCATTCATGTAGGCTATACATCATTGCTCTCTGACCTGACTGCTGCTGTAGCCAGCGGTTGCCATGAAATTAATCAAACGGCTTATCTTTTCCCTATCAGTATCAGTATATCACAGTCATGGACAACACATGTAGTGTGTTTTCCACTTGGACTTTATCTTCTGAAACGTTTGTTTCCCTGGCACACGAGAACAGAATTAGAAATTAGAATTAAAAATTAGCTAATAAAAAGGTCATAGGCTACTGTTTATGTGGTCTGGAAATAATTAAACTATATCCATAGCTCAGTTGCAATCCAAGTAGCAAAGTAGCCACTCCATTTATTATAATTTTCATAGGCTATTTGTTTATTTTTTCCATGCGCTAATGTTAACCATGGCATATGCCTTTTTTGAGAATGGTGGTTTCAGCAAGAGGAAATGACGACTGCACTGTGCACTTTCATGTTTTCAATCTCAACCAAATTTCGCCTCCAATAGGGAAGTCCCTTAAGATTGAAGGTAATAGTCGTTACAAGACTTCTCTGTAAGTTGTTGATGTAACTCTGTGGTGAACAGATCCACATGAAGGGCTTTGATGGTAAATCAATGAGTAGGGAGATTATATATTTCTCCTTGCTAGCTGCCAAATACCTCAGCTGGTAGAAATGTTGATTTATGGATAGCCTATTCTTGTTCAGATTTGTTCAGTCATGTGATTTGTTGCATATTTTCTAATGCCATTCACTCCTTGAAACAGAAAGTGTTTCAACTTTCTGTTTTGTACTTGTCAATGGACCTGTAACTGTAAGTGTGGGCAAGTCCCATTTTGGGCCACGAAATTCATGTTTAGTGGCAACTCTCTGCTGAGAATGAAAATGGAATGGTGACATCAACTAATTAACTCTGCTCTAGAATTTTAAAAGTTTACCTGTAGGATATGTGAGGAGATCTTTGCTATATATGGCAGTAATCTGAGTAATATAATGTAACAGATATAATAGAGGAACATTAGAACCTGTGCGTCTGACAGTTTTGATGTAATGTAGGCCTATATTATTTAGAGGTGGTTGAGAATATACAAAATGTCTGTGAGAATATGGAATATCAATAGCCAGGGTAGGGTGCTTGACGTCAGATGTCTCGACAGAAAGATACATTTGAAAAGAAAGATCTGCAAGAGCAACATTTTGAGATTTATGTCAGAGAGAATGCATAGAGTGTATGGATAGAGTGTCTCTACTCGCATAATGAAATCTGGTGGTGATCATAGACACTCTAAACTTTGTTAATCAGATCACACACGTGTATGATCATAAATGTGAACTGTATTTTTTTGTTACTTAAAGGAATTATCCGGAGTGAATCAACACGTAGCCCTGCTGTTTTATAGCGGCAAGCCTATTGATAGCTACCTCAATAACGCAGACTGAGATAACGAAACGGCAGCTAACGGTAACAGAATGGAACATGTCAAAACAATTTTGCCCCATTCTGTTAGTGTTAGGTGCCGTTTCGCAAACTCGGTCTACCTTGCACGAAATGTGATCATTGAGGTGGCTATCAATAGAGCTTTGCACCTACAAAACAGCAAGGCTATGTGTTGATTCACTCCGAATAATACTTTTAAACTGTATTTGGAATATAGACAGATAGTGTCTTTGGAGTAGGCAAAGATGCATGGCTATACATGGAATGTTGTTTGCTAATGTTGATATCTGTTCAAATCACTGGATGAATGCAGTGGTAATGGTAGGAATAACCTACAGACCACAGACAAACCAAAAACTTTGTCAGTTCATTGATATTAAAATTTCCTTCAGGTTTTTTTTTTTTTCAAAGATTTCAAATTTAGTGCTTTTTGACGTTAAAATTAATAAATAGATTATTAAAAAAAGACCAGAAAGAGGTCAGAATTCTGATAATTGTGTGTATAGTCTTAAACTTTTAGTCTATAGAGGTGTGTGTGTGTGTGTGTGTGTGTGTGTGTGTGTGTTTGCCTTGACTTGACTTTTTAGGATGAGAAAGCGTATGATACTCACTTTTATTGTTTATTTTAGTTTACCTTGGCAACTTTGTTGTTATGGGTCATAAATAGGCTATCACTGCAAATCATGAGATCCATTATATGATTAATCTAAGAGGTGTGGTGAGAGTGAACAACGCCCCTGAGGGCTCTCTTAGCTGGCATGGATGTGTCATTTGACACACTTCTCTCTCTCTCTCTCTCTCTCTCTCTCTCTCTCTCTCTCTCTCTCTCTCTCTCTCTCTCCCTTTAGTGTTCATTTCCCTAAAGTCGGTGTCAACATCATTATTTATAGCCTCATCTTTGAAAATTCTTTTGGCCTGAATCATCTCTTGAATTGTAGTCTCACCTGTTGTGATTGATTTGGTTAGAAACAATAGTGTTTGTGAAACATGAAATAGAAAATATAGTACAGTAGGCTACAAAATTTACAAACCAGCTGCTAATGCTGAATTGGCAAAGAAAATGCAACTGAAACTGCATTTCTTATAATCAAATGCAGTTTGCATGAGCTGCCATTTAACTATTTAGTCCATTGTACCAATTTTTGTTTTTCTTCTGTTCAGTAACAACACATTTGATTTGCCCATGAAATGTCTTTCAAATGGTTTAACTGGTGCTAAGCATAGCCTACTTTTATCCAAAATCAATTGGATTAAATGCTATATTCATCATCTACCTGCATGTATTCTTTTTAATAATGTAACATAGCAGTTAATGGTCTAATTATATAGCTTATACAAAATCTGTCTCTGTCTGTAAAACTTAAGTAGGCTACTTTGGCCAATAGTGCCATGGAATTACACAGTGATGGCCAATGAAAACCTTACTTCCACCCTGATTTTCAGGGTGATGCCACTAACTATCTGCTTCATTAGTCCTTGTCTAAATGGTGCAGTGACCTGCATTAAAAAGGCTGTTATGTTGGATGAGTAAGTGGCTGGACTAGGCCTACATGTAGCCTACTTCATTGTCACTCAGTCAAGCATGTACTTGCCCATTGCAATTGCAAGTTCACAATTCAAACATTAAACAGTTCAGTTTTCTCTTCTCCTGTCGTGTCTACACACACTCACTAGACAAATGCCTTCATGTCTGCAACCAATAAATGCTTCATAAATTCACCCAAAATGAACCAAACAATTTGAGTGACTAAGACACACATGTCAAGGGTATGATTCAGGAGAAAGGCATGTGTGTGACGAATAAAAATCCCTCACCCATCTTATCCTAACCCAAAGACCTACCAATAAATAACAAATAACTGGTTTGTCTTGATACAGACCTCTTGTATTATCCCTGCAGGGCACAGACACTTAAGCAAGTGAGTCATTCTGTTGACACCTTTACACACACAAACGTTACATAAGTCTGCCAGTGTCTGAGCCACAATTTACTGTCTTTGCTCCAGATTCAAATAGACAACTAGCAGCACTAGTTTTTGATGTAAACTGCAGCCAGCTATCTTAAACTCACAAAAACCTTCCAGACAGTTCCAAAAACCTCACTGGCACTGTAAGGCAATGTTAAGACCAATGCAGTGAACAATATCATACCGCAGCAAAGTTTTCTTTTATTTTGATGTGGTTCGTGCTAGCAAGATCAGCACCATGCAAAATCCTATCCTATGTCCACCCATCATGACTATGTACATGACACAAAATGTAAAGTTACACAGTGTTGCTTCAACCTTATGGAGTGCGATCATGGTTGTGGTGTATAAAGAGTAATTTGGCAAAGCAGAAAGAGGGGGGGGGGGGTGTTAACCAAAGTGATGAGATATTTTGAAGATTTTTTGAAACTGATGAGGCTGTGGGCATGGAGCTGGAGTCACTGTCATCAGTTGCAAATTGGAGGACTCTGAGTAGGCTGCTCTCTGTCATGGACATTGAATGCCACCCGCACCACCTTCTCCAAACAGTGGAGCATGTGGAGTAGTAGTAGGCTTCTTTCCCTATCTTGTAAAACAAACAGGTGCAGGTCCTTTGTAGAGCCATACAGCTCTAGCCAAGCTCTAGCTACTGGCTCCGCTCATTACATTTCATTTCCAGACATTAGTTTGTTCCTCCAGACCCATTGCACGAAGTGTAACGATGTGAAAGCGATTGGTCAGGCTATCAGGCTAATACAGCTCTTCAGTGCCACTCAGAAAGGGTGGACTGTTCGGCGGTGCCGTGGCTAGGTGGGCTTGAGCGTCATACCATTATTCCGGGGACCCACGTTCGAGTCCGACCCGAGGTCATTTTCCGATCCCACCCCATTTCTCTCCCACTTGTCTCATTTCCATATTGTCCTATTCAGTTAAAGGCTAAAAGCCCAGAAAATATATTTACCAAAAGAGAAAGGGCGGAGTGTTTTTGACCTGAGTGCTTAAGTTTTGCTCTGCTCACTACCCTTTTCAACAGGCCATTATTACCCCACCTAAACAGTATTTGTATTGTCTTTTTGAAATACAGAGTTACCTCCTGTACGTGAATAAGTTATTGATTTTGCACCGGCAAATGTCCTGCATTGACAATGCCTTTCACTATCGATAGCCTATCTTTACACCTGTCTGCATTTTTTCCAAACTAGTTACAACCTAATGTTACTGTCTATGCCTAGGTGTTTGTTTCTTGCTGTCGTGCTACTGGACACCTTCATTTTCTTCAGGATAAAGTAAAGAATGTAGAACATTAGGTCCTCCTGGAAGATGGGAGACTCAGTCTACCACTGTATAAGGATAATTGCAAGACGAACAGCAAGCTTGGGGCTGCAACTTGGCAACAACATGTTATGTCTTGCTAAATGTGTTCTGTTGCTACATGTTTTAGTTTGATCAACATTAGACGCCCGATCCTGAAATGAAATGACTAAAGCACAATCTTTCTAACCTTACTCACATCAGATCGTTCGTAGCTGCAAGCAGGCTTCTCCATCTGTCTTTTTCATATTTAACTCTTAGGCTACACTGTAAAAAACGATTTGTAATGGTTACTTGAAAAATATGTGGAAACTCGTTGCCTCAAATGAGTTAAGTAACTATAACTATTCTTTTTCAAGTTAAAAGCATTTTACATCTAAAAATATAAGTTATAGTTACTCAACTCATTTGAGGCAACAAGTTTCCACACATTTTTCAAGTAAACATTACAAATCCTTTTTTACAGTGTAGTTGTGTTTTGTAAGTTTGCAAGAGATGAGCAGCTACATCAAAAATCCTGCCCAGTGGTTCCTACGTTCTCCTGGTTGGTCCATCCATTCAATTTCGGTCCTGAAATCCCTTTCCATGGACTCGACATCAGATGCTTGTGTCCAAGGAGGCACTGCATAACGTGAGTGTGGGTACAATCTTTCAAGAAAGTAGCTTGGATGCAAAAGTAGTGGAACAGAAGGGGAAACAGTAGACTAAAGGAAACCTCAATGTACTTTACATGTCTTCCTGAAAATAGTTTATTAAAGCTTATAAAGCTTAACATAAATAGATAAATAAAATAAATAAATAAATAAATAAATAAATAAACAAACAAACAAACACACACACACACACACACACACACACACACACAGGCTACATGCATACATAGCCTACCTACCTACATACATACATACATACATTACATACATAGCCTACATACATAGATACATAGGGTACAATATGTATGTGTGCAATTAAATTAAGCACTTCATGACATTGTTTCCCATTGTGTAAAATGGGAATTATAATAAATAAATTAATCATTATAATAATAATGAAATAAATAAATAATAATAAAAAGAAGTAAGTGTTGCATCTATCCACGACGAACTGGCCCTCGTCTTTTGGCCCAGAACAGGTGATCAGCTACATTTTGCAGAATGAACCCAAGTGTGCGCAAATTCTCCTTTCTCACGACCTCCCATGCACAGGCACTAAAATCCTGAAAGAACAATAACAACTTCAGATCTCCGCATATAAGCCTCCTAGGACACATAATAGTTCAAGCATGAATGAATTGTGAATTTTTGTCTACCTTTAGTTGGAGTAAGTCTGTTAGTTCTTCAAAATATGCGTCCAGTATGTTTTTTCTATAGGGAAAGTCGTCCTCAATCGTCTGCGATTTATTTAAAACCTTGAATAGCAATAGTATACTGTTAGTGCGTTAATTATCTTGGATTTTGATATTAGATAAGAAAGCGTTCCTTGCTACTTACACACTCGCTCTCATCGACCAGTCGGTAAAGTATGTTTTGGAAGTCGTCGACTTTCCTCTGATGCCAGGTGTTTGGCAGGTTGTCATTGCCAAATAGAGTGTCGATATTCCTGAGAACTTGATGGATGGTTTTCTCCAAGCCAACGTTCACCTGCAGTGAAGAATAATTTTCAAATAGCTCTCTTCTTGTAGCTTATGCAGTCTCGTCTCAACATAAAACGAAAAGTAAAACTCTCTTCACCTGCGCGGTGCTGTTCAGCATGAAAGCAGAAGCAGGGAACGGCAGCTGGACGTTGTGATCAAGGCACTTCTGTGGAAAATGACCGCCCTGAAAAATGCCAAACATGGCATACATTCAAATACATTATAGTCATTTCACACGAGCATGATGACAAGGAACAGCCTATCTTTCTATATCCTGTGGTCGGCGATATCAAAAAGCTCACCATGCTCTGAAGAAGGTCGTGAACTCTCTCAATTAGTGCTCCTTGTATCCGGCATGTAACGGGCATCGAATGGACATGCGCAGCAGCACATAATACAATACTAAGCAGACTCAGTATCTGTGATGCCATTCTGTCCGTAGGCTATGGCTGCTGCGAGGAAGATGGGGAGAGAAGGGGCGTTTTAAATCACCACCGCAGTGATTCATTAAAGAATTGTTCATTATTTCGCTCATACTTACCAGTTTTCAGTGTCACCTTCTGTGTGTAGGCTGGTTTTGCGGTTGTGTACATGCGGTGGATCCATTTGTATTTCAAGTCTCCGGAGTCGGTGCGTAGGAAAAGTGAAAATAAGTATCGTAAGGGCAAGGAGTCTTCAGCGTGAATGAAAGAGCTTGGAAAGTTTCAGAAATCACAAGAGGAGGTTTCCAAAACTAAATGTCACTGTTCCGTTTTTGTGGCTCACTTAGCGGCTTCTGTGGGTGGGTGATGAGACCCCTAAAGCCAAAATGACTGCTACAGCAAGCAATATGCAAAATGTGATTTTGACTTTGCCTACAGTCTCCGACGCCTGTCCGAAACTTTGTTAGAAAGCATCATTATGTGTACATCTAGGCGGGTAATTCTACACTGTAAAAAACGATTTGTAATGTTTACTTGAAAAATGTGTGGAAACTCGTTGCCTCAAATGAGTTGAGTAACTATAACTTATCTTTTTAGGTGTAAAATGCTTTTAACTTGAAAAAGATAAGTTATAGTTACTCAACTCATTTGAGGCAACGAGTTTCCACGCATTTTTCAAGTAACCATTACAAATCGTTTTTTACAGTGTACGTATTTACGACATTTGGACCTCCATAAAAACGTAAATCGTATGCATGCAGGGTCTGGTGACTATTTTATGTCTGACTGATGTGGGGCTATTGCAGATATTCGCTCATTTATCCCAACAACTTCAATAACCCCACACGTGAAAATGTGAATACAGTGTCGGCGTATTTATTTGCACAACCTTTACCTCTCTTCAAGGACCTAGATCCTGCATGCATTCCAGATGTTCCAGAAATTATATTAACGATTGGAGTAGCCTACAGATCAAAGCCTTACTACTGGACATAGGACATATAAGAAGTGGTTGACTAAAACACAAGTCAAGAAGTTCCAAATAGGGGTGTCCATTAACAAGATTGCATTATGGACCTATGTCAGATAAGGAAGCCCACTAAGGGGATAATGGCCCAGCTAAGAAATGCCACTGGAAGGGCCATTTTTTTTTCTCTTTATCCAAACGCACACACAATTCAAGCAATTTAGGGAAGTCCAGTAGAAAGTAGTCCATCCAGTTACCCATGGGGAGCGAGTGAGAGAGAGAGAAAGAGAAAGATTCTCATAAAAGTTCAGGAAAAACACTTCGAAAGCGCATTAAATTATAATTTATTTGACGTCAACGTCATTTTTGGGGGACGCTTTCAAAAGCAGCCAAATTTCCCCGATTTAGCCTAATTCATTTGGATCAAATCTCCTCCCTCTTTCACTTTATTTTCCGAGTCCCTGTATAAAACCACAGTATTGTAGATGGAAGACAAACCACAAACGATCAACGAAATCTACAACCACACAATCAACAGGTAGGCACGAGGTTACTAGAGTAAGCTAGATGATTAAACTATACTTATTTAACTAATAACTATTTAACTATTGCTATAAGCAACTGTGCAGCAAAATGTAAAAGTGTGTGTGGCTGTCTTTTCACCTGAAGCATCGCAGATCTACAGAGAGAATGGCACTTCAGAGTTTCTCCTGGCTGGCTATCGTTCTATGCTTTGCGCATATCAACGCATTGCCCATCACATGCGGACTTCAGAGACGATTAATAGACCAAGCCTACACGTTGCTAGAGGCTATGGTGAGTTGATAACGTATAGACATGGATTTAATAGGCAATTGTATGGTCAGATGGCCTGGCATTAGGCCAATACATGTCATTCTGTTAATGGCATGCTTATAATGACATTGTGCCTCGTCTCACAGGGTGGCCGCTTTCCTCTGGAGTGCCTTGATCATAAGGTTCAGATTGTGTTCCCGTCCTCTGCGTTTAATACATCTGTGGCTGCAGAAGTGAGTGAAATTCTTGAAATGTAACCTTGTGATTGTGGATGCGCTGGATTTAGTGTCTAAATGCCAAGATGAATGTTCTCTTTTCTACAGAATGTTGCTGCAGAGAGGGTGGTTTATGAAACTCTCCTGTTGATTGACAATTTGTTTGCGAACGATTCTATGCCGACCAGCTGGAACAACAAATTGGAGGATTTCCAGGGCATCATATACCGTCAGATTGAAGAGAGTGGATGTGTAAGTGAAACAGATGTGCCAGTGATCATGCACGCTATTTTCTTGTGAAGTGTGTGTTTGGTTTAATTGTGCAATTTCCATCTATAACCAGATCGTGAGCAAAAGTTTACCGTCCCTGGATGACTTCAATGAAAGAGACACTGCACTGAAATCGTTCTTTGCCAAAATAGCAGCCATTTTAAAAGACAAGGTGAGAGCGCACTAAAGTAGGCCAATGTTTTAATATATTGCCTATCATACACATGCTGTGTATTAACATTTGTCATTAACATCCTTTTTTAGGAATACAGTATGTGTGCCTGGGAGGTGGTTCGACAGCAGATACTACACACACTCCAGATGATTCTTCAGTGCTCCAACTACCTTATTTAGTGAAAAACTAACAGATTGCTATTTATTTATTGCTGTATTTATTTATTGATGTATTTATTTATTTACTTATTTATTTATTTATATATTTATTTATTTGGATGACCTATTATGTTTTCATATTGTTGTGAGTCAAATAAATGTTGTCTTTTGCAAAAAAAAAAAAAAAAAACCTTTGTCAAGGCCTCTTTGGATGCTTCATGTTGTCTTATGTCTTTTTATGTCCTTTTATGTTGTATACACCTGCTGCACTCAAATTGCCATTTTAGGGTAAAAAAAAACTGAACTTGAACTTTGTGCTGTAGCGACCAGAGTAGGCTAATATAATAACGACAAAATACATTTCTGCAGCTGGTTATGTATGTAGAGGCACAACGAGCAAGACCAGAATTAATCTTTATGGCATTAATCCAATTACATGATAGAGATAGGCAAATTATTTTGACAAACAATAGCAATGATAATATTGAGCTGTTTAAAAATGAACCCTGATTGACGTTTTTAATATAAAATCATTCTGCTGCTGCTGCTGATGCAAAACAAAGAGGTCATAGCCAGGGAAACAGGAATCAATGAAGGAATGTTGTTTCAGTTTCGATTTCCGGTTTCTGTTTTCTGCTTTCCTTATTGCGCACACATAATGTTGCGATCTGCCAAAATAGGATAAACCCATCCATGGATATGACGCAACACAAACTCGATTACATTATTAATAATCTGTGCTCTTGTTCTTCACCATGTACATTTTAACCGTGTTACAACAAATACAAGTAAATATAATTTAGCGTATAGCCCTAGATCAAATGCAGCACTGAATTCAAGAGGAAATAAACATCCACGCACTAAGACCACTATTGGTAGTCTATTAACCTTTTAAAACAAGTGTTGAGTTTTGAAAATTGTCTTCAATGGGCTGAATTAGCCTAACAGATCCGCAGAGTGAACTCAAATTATTATATTATATTTTAGGCCCTCTAAACTCTGTGATGCTGTAGGCCTACGACCCCTTGTTTCCCTCGCTTGACTGTTCTTTGAATGGTGGTTTGAATAAAGGAACTTGTTGCATCATTAACTTTCACTAATCACAGCTTTCAATTTTTGTCTCCACTGAAGGTTCCACTGAAGATGCTTAAGGGAAGTTCCTAGTGTGGTGAGCTCTATGCACGGCGTAATCTCTTGGGCTCTCTTGCCGGGCTGTTTCTCGGCATGACTTGTGACAAGGAAATATCGTTTGTCATTACTATTACTGCCATTGCATATAAGGTTTAGTCAAAAAACTACTTCGGCGCTTCGTCTTCAGATTTAATCAGAGAGCTCAGGCACATCAATATGCTATGAATTTCATCCTGACAGTCTCCCATGCACAGATATTGTAACCCTGAAATAAACAAGATAATAGCTTATGTAATGTGAGCACAATAGCAACATTGCATTGCACACAGTGTAGGCCTACTAATACCGGTATATAATTCTCTAATATGCTAAAATTATTTCCTATAATGTAGCCTATACAATGCGGTGTACCAATATACAATTCTAAAACTAGGCTACCTTATATTTTTTCAAAAATGTTTTAGTCCTTTAAAATATAGTTTCGCTTTATGCAGCAGCTCACTGTGGACAGCCTCCAGACTCGTCTGAAGATGTCTTTCCGCCAACTGTGAAGAAAAGAATCCAAGGAAACTAGTGATTATCGCGGTGGCCCAGCAGCCCATGGCAAAACTATTTAAAAAAAAAAAAAAAAAAAAGACAAATTCAGACTGAAAAGCGTTTAGGCTATGCGTAGAATAAACTTACGCATCCAGACAGGTTTGTGGTTTGCCTGAAAACCAAGTTGGCAAAGGCATCGGCGTGTCTTTTATTCCAAAAGCATGGCTGGTGGGGCCTGGCAAAAATCTTTCTTACTTGGTTCAGAATCACATATGAGATTAATATGATATCCCCCTATGCAAGGAAATAAATGAAGGCTACAACATTACGCATAAAAAGGATGTGTCAGACATTAAAACTCGTCCTGTCGTTAAGACAAGTCAGAACATCGCTTTAAGATAGGCCTAATTAATGAAACTTCACACCTTATGGTAACGTAAAAACAAGCTATAATGTCCAAATTTACAGATATTGTATTTCTAGATAATTTCTATATAATTTGGCCTAATAATGCCAACCAAATTCCAGTCCAGTTGTTGGGGTAGGTTAGCCAAATTTATCTAATTCCATTTGCGACCAGACATTCCATATAAGATTCTAGTTTAGATTGATAGTCGCACCTTCACACTTAGCCTACGTCCAGTAGCTCGGGATTTTCAGAGATAGCATTCCTGAGGACCAGATATTGGTTGGACTTCTCCGCCAAACACTGAAGAGGCAATGGGCTTCCCTGTGGAATCATGGCTAGTTCATTTTACAGAACTATGGAAACAGACATGCTATAAGCATCATATAACCAAAGATCATGGAACAGGCTACTGATTTCTGATTTAACCCTCTCTGATATAACGCGCGGGATTGCGCTATTAGAATAAATACTAGCCTACTTAAAATAAATTCTTGGGAAAGAATCCCTCGAACCTACATGATAATGTTTTTAATTCTTACATTCTCATTTGACAAATTGGTCGTTGCAGTTGGATTTAAGTCCTGCATAATTGTATCATTGTAGCTGTCACATATACAGTATAGGCTATCTCTATAACAGAACTTTCCGAACATCCTTCTTTAGGCTGTGTTTAAGCATGTCCGAGTGTACGCACCGCGCAGATTTTTTTCTGATTCTATAGCCTTTGGATATGGGCCTATTCGTATTCTGTCAGTGTCAAAAATTCAGCAAATCCAAATTCAACTTGAGCAGTGTGTGAGCGAGTGGAGAGAGCTGTGCGCCAATGATCAAACCTCAAAAGCATCATCATTTACGCATATCTAGATATTTACAAGCCAAACTTAATATGGCATATGATTAGGCTTAGCCAATACATATTTTAGCTGAATCCATTGTCAATCTTATGATGTAGCCTATGTTTTGAATGGCCTCGAATTCGTGAGCCTATCATGCCAGATTGAAAAGCTCCTTGAGCCTTGTCAAGCGACTATTTGATTCTACCGCTCCAAAAAGACGATCGGACCAAACCAACTCATTTGGGAGGGGGGAACTCCCTCAGATGGGAAGACACATCTTATCTGATGTCCCATGCTGAGGTTGCATTCTCATATTCACGTCTTCCTTTATGCTCATATTTCAGACAACTTTAGGAGAATAAATAATTGTTCAATATTAATATTCGTCTTAAGTAATGCTGGGGCAGAAAGGGCCCCTTGAAATTGATGGACCCTGGGCCCC
Organism: Sardinella longiceps; assembly: GCA_027497455.2. NCBI lineage: Eukaryota > Metazoa > Chordata > Actinopteri > Clupeiformes > Clupeidae > Sardinella > Sardinella longiceps. The sequence continues at coordinate 30,398,909 of JAODXP020000015.1, read as the reverse complement.
CGCCCAGAAAAACCATACATTAATCCGGCCCTGCCCACCTTTCATCATGAATCATCAGCTTGTTCAATATAACGATGTTTGATGTACCCTGTAGCCCATTTTAAAGCGACTTTCCACAAACCAGTTTCGCGTCATCATTAGCGCTTCAGAATGGACAGGTATGGAGTGGACTGTCCGTCATGGTTAATTAAAACTTTATGCTTCGTCGACGAAGAGTCCATCCATACCATTGGCCTAATGCAGTGTGAAGATAGGAACCTTCAAGATAAGTGGCTAACATAAAAAAAACAACAAACAACAAATGCATAATAGTTGTGTTATTTTATAAGACACGCTGACGGCTACCCTCTATTCAGGGTGTCCTGTGTGAGCGCAGGTGGCTCTATTTCATTTGTGCATGGTAGCATCATTCCCAACAATAAGAAGAATATGACGGGGACTAGTTAGATCTGCGTACCAGGAAAGTTTGTTACAATGCGTAGCACAAACTGAAAGTTGGTTGCAATGGGTAAGTTACTCTTCTTCTTCCACCACAGGTAAAAAGTACTGCACTGCAAAAGAGTTCCAACTGTTTGTCGGGTGTCATGTCTCTCAGTAGTCTCTTGTTTTTGGTTCCATCTGCTGGTACAAAGGATGTGTTAGGATGATTTTAAGGGTCTGGAACTGATACTATTTCAATATTATAATCAATATATTTGAGGGGGCGCAAAATAATTTTATTTTTTTGTCATACAGTAGGTCCCAAAATATCCAGCCCTGGGCTGCCCTTAGCCTAATGTTTTGGGGGCCCAAATTTCTTTTCTGTCACAGGGCCAATTGTTTTTTTTTTTTTTGTACATTTGTACACATTTTATTTGTACACAAGAGAATATCAGGCTAGGAATTGACGTTTCTATACAACAGTGAGAATAAGTGTGTTGCAGATGTCATGGAAGAGCTCTTTGTCTTCACCACTATGAGAAATTATTGTGCCATACCTTGATAATGACAGAATTTTATAAAGCTTTCTTTGTATTGTCAAAGTAAATGTTGCACTTAATCCTAGTATATTGCTAATAAGAAAATATACCCATATAATCATATTGAGTGATGATATAGATCATGCAGTTTCTGCAGATTTGTTATAGGCTAGCACATCTATGACATGAACCTTAAGACATGAGGCTATTTATTTGTAAATGGAACTAAGTAAACCTTTGATACTTAAGGGATAATGGCTCTAGCTCTAGACCTCCACCTCGCCATTATTTCTGTAGAACCAGTCACGTCGCCGGCCATTATCCCTGACCAATGGCCAGGTAGACTGGGTGGATGTAGAGTTGGAGCTAAGAGGGGCCCAGAGTGTGGAGCTACAGCATCATCCTTTCAACGATTGATGGGGTTTTATGGATCCAGGTCTTCATGTTGTCTATGCACGTGCCAACTTTATGCAGTGAAAGGTTTGAATTCATATGCAGCAGTCTAATGTGAAATGTTTTCTATCAGGGAAATAATGCAATTATAGTTCCTAATTTACTGAGACTGGTGAACTGGATTTAAAAAAAAAAGTATTTTACGCATCAGAGTACAGCTTGACTTTGCCAATAAAGGTGTTTGGTACAAGCAAGACTTTTATGTAAACATTTTTATTGCAGTAAAAAAGGAAGAAGTACATTTCCTCTTGGTCCCTCAATCCAAATTTACAACATTGCTTGTTAAAATTGACAAGTCCAGTGAACAACACATGTACATGTGTCTTTTTTTTAATACATACAGGAAAATAATACACACTAATCTGCTGTATTTGCTAAATATGAAGAAGCATCAGCATACAGCATTAATTATGCAATAATATGGCATCATTGTCCTCAGTTATGCCCATTCACTTCTTGGTATATTTAGGCTTTGAAAAATCAAATGGAATAAATACAGCATCATCCACATCATCAGTTTCAGTATTTCTTTTTACTTTTTATATGATTATTGACATCAATAATCCATTATCTTCTTACTATCAAGTTAAGTACACAGTACAGAATCCCATGATATAAAGCGTTTAATGCTCTACATTAAACAGTCAGTAATCAAATATAAAAAGGCAGCTTATCAATAAATACATTATCAAAATAAAATAAATAAATACATCATAAAATAAATAAATACATCATAAAATTAAATAAATACACTCAGTAGTTTCAGTAGCATATATGGGCTAATTGTCCACTGACGGATTGCTCGAATGTTTGCAATGTAAAATAGAGCAGCGATGGTGACTGTTCATTGGTCACCACCATGTTGTTGTCACACAGTAACTCAAGTACTCCTGTAACCCCTGTATCCCTCTAACAAATAAAAATACTACATTCAACGTCTGCCGTCGTTATCGGGGAGCATGGAGTTGGCTAGATGAAGCAGTCTGCGTAGATGATCTTCCACTTCTTTCCTGATATATGCCCAAGATGATTGGCTATCCTTCTAAAACAAAGACGAAAACAAAAACGTGTGTCATTATTCAATGCTTGCGTCATGTCCAGTGCTCCTGCTGTGAGCTACTTAGAAATATTAGCCTATTGAACCGACATAGAACCTGTCCATCCCAACTTCAATATCAACTTTCACATCACACATTGACAGAGGTTGTTTTGGCAGAGGCAAGAATATTTGGAAGCTATGTTAAAAGTTAGTACTAAAGTATTAAAAAGTACCTCAGATCAGTCACACCACTAATACTAATGCAGACTGTGCTTCACAACAGAATCCTATTAAATCTTATTTACTATCATCTGTTTTTGCATAAAGAATCGTAAAAAGGCATGCAATTTTTTACCTTTTTCAGGCATTGCCTAAACTTGCGGAAATGTCTCCTCAGTTTTTTTGAGATCTCCTTTGATGGCACTCGTGCAACCTGCAAATGCAGAAAATTGAATTCAGTGAATTATTTCTATGTAGTATTGTCTTTGAATCATGATTAGTTCTTCTTTAGTGAACTTACGCAAGCTCTAAGTTTTGTTGCCTGCCGGTTGAGAACATTGAGCAAGTTGTCCAGTGTGGTCTTATCCTTAGTGTCTGTCACATTTGAACGGTTCAAAAGCTTCATGATGTGAGTTATTGTCTGATGCAGAAATGTGATCTTCTCTTCCTCCTACAAGAACAGAGAAGAGAAATACATTACTAAACATGCCGCACAACATTCACAGAGTTCAGATGTAAAAACCCATAAGTGACACTTCAATTACTTTATACAAGTAGATATATATGTAAGGGATAACGGCCGACAAGGTGATCGGTTCTACAGAAATAATGGCGAGGCGAGTTACCTCCGCTGAGACATTATTTCTGTAGAACCGGTCACCTCGAGGGCCGTTATCCCGCTTATCCTCCGTTTGTATTTATCCCTCATATATTTAATGAAGCGTACAAAACATAAAAGAAACATGCAACTCCAATTTAAAAGAAGTTAACCTGTTCGGTTTGGGTACTGTTTTCAGTTGAAAGTAGATCTACAAGGCTGCTCATTGTTGTTATAGTTACCATTCCACCAAAAAGGCATTCATATGGAACGGTGATAAGTTATTTTTGGAACTACTTCCAAAGTAGCCAGCTTTACGAAAATAATGGTCACCCATCAGCCAATCAGAGAAGAGAATCATGTTCTGAAGGGAGATCATATATATTTTCATATTTTAGATCAACTATATTATCAGTCAGACTCAAATCTTATGATTTTGCCTGATTTGATTTGTTTGCAGCAAATTCTATGTTACGCAAGCCTGTTTCTGCCACTTGAGAAATATGGGCACACACGTTGTAGCCTATATCTTGAGGCATTAGGTCAGATTTTTGAGATAATTGATCACTGAACAGAGATAGTGACTCATGTACTCATGACCTCACAATATTTTGTGTCACTCAAAACTTTTGATATGACCAAAGACTAAACTTTGACATTTGACTGTGGCTACACTGACCAGCCCACTGACTTTTCACTGACCAGCCCATGAGAGCAGGATATGCTAACTTAAAAATGGACTATGCACCAGTAAGCCTACAATTGAAACACTGCACACAAATTAAGAATCAAGATTAAGAGACTCATACCGTGCTAGCCTTTAAGTGATGGTATAGATCCGAAGTGGAAGTTTCAGGACATCCATCAAATTCTTTGACATCTCCACCCTACATGTAAGAAGAAACACTTTTTTTACATTTGTACAAATAACATTTAGCCTGTACTAAAAATGGTCAATTTATGTTCTGAATAACATAGAATAAGATGCATCATGTGGTATTCTAACCTAATTATCACATGCTACAAAAACAACGACAAAATGTCTTGGTTTCATATACGTAAGCTGTCGGAATACTTTTCTAATTGAATTAGAACTGTCACAACACCCTGCATAAAATGCATAAGTATGTATTACTGTGACTCGAGTAGTAGGCTAACCTATGGTGAGAGAACAGAACAACAGAATGCACTTACCAATGCATTTAAAAGTTTGAGGCATTCTCCATTATAGCGGTCGTACATTTGGAGCCATCTACAGGTGCAATGTATACTTCCAATGCAGCTAAGAAGCAAAAAACAAACCCATGAATTTTTAGAATGCATTTTGCCGAGACGGAGTAAATGTTTATCCGCAGAGTATCCAGTGATTCCTTCAAGTCACACATCTTGCAGTTGGTCCCGCAGTTTTATAAGTATGGAAATGGAAAACGACGGTAGGGACCAAGGACCGGTATTTCCCAGGACTACATAGGCAAGGATAGGCTAGGTTTTCACTTTCCCTTTCGAGGTCTTGCACACTCTTTCTTTCTTTTAAGGTCAATCCTTTTTCATTTTACTTAACGTTTAACATAGCCTACTTCATTAATTCTGTTTTTTTTTTAATATGTTGTTCATACTTCTTTATTTAGGCCTATTTTTAAAGTAACAAAATGTCTTACCTTGCCTCATGATCTTCCTACTTCAAGCCTTCGTGACTCACATTCAACTACTATCGGATGCATGACAAGATTTTTGTTGTCTGATAGGACGACCGTTCCACTAGTGGCACGCCGAAACGCCAATTTAAAATTCCTAACTTTCGCTATTTTGCCGTCCATGTCCATTGAACCATTGTCCGATGCGTACAGCAGTGTGTAAGGAGAATGAAAGTGATGACGACAGCATTTCACTTCATCATGGTGCGTATTATCCTCCGAAGAGAACTTTTAAGCTCTCCCCTTTTACGTCCGGTGGTACTGCGCCTAGATGGCGCGCGCGAGTAAGTGAAGAATAAATTGGGTTCTATGCAGCTGCACCCACAAATGCTGTATTTAGATAGGCCTACAATTTTTTTCTTGAATATTGGCATTCATGCATGCGGTTCAGATTAATTTGACTTCATTCTCAGTCCACACATAATATTTTTAGCACTTTTTATGAATTTTTAAAATCCCTTCCAAAGTGTCTGTCACGACACAGCAAGTCATTCCCTATGGCCATTCACCAGATTAGAGTAGCAGAATGCTAGTCAGTCAGGGGAAAAAACTGCTCACAGAATGAGAAACGTAATGGTCATATGTATTAATACATTTCAGTTTTGATTGAAATCCATGACAAAGTTACTTAAAATAAAATGCAATCAGTGATATTTTGTCCCTAAATATGTGAAAATTATACATTTAGCCTTATACTTCATAGGCGCCCATTGATTTTCCACTGACTCGCAATCGCCCCTAGCGGATTTGCAATTGGAATTGCAGGTTGAATGGCGTTAATAGGGAGTTAAACAGGCTCTGTCCTCCGCTGAGCCGTCTCGGTGCTCAGATTGTCACTTAAGGGCTGATTATACTCCTTTTTCAGCCTATCGCCGACAGGCCGACACAATAGCTGTGTTCGGAAAGGCATACTATGTGCTATATACTGCATACTGCTTCAGTATATACTGAGTACTGGATGCTACACACACCATAGTATACAGTGTAGTAAGCCAAAAGTGATTTTTCTTGTAATATCTACACAACCATGTGACCAACAAAGACCTATCAGCTTTAAACTCATGTAAGAAGCTTGCTTCCCGCGCTAGCTTGCTTACCTCCATTGAAGTTAATGGTTAGCAATCAAGCTAACGTCTTTGGCAGGCATTTGAATGTAAAGCCATGCACAGTTGCTCAAATGCTAACCAAAACGAACTTATATCTCTTACAAACAAACAAAGCACAACTAAAACAGTCATATGTCCAAGAGATATGCACATTGTGCAAGTTAAAACGGTTACTGTGTCAAAAAATGCCTCAAATAGTTAGTTTGCAGTCACTAAAGTTTCAGCAAAACCACCACTACTGTCCGCCATTGCTGCCAGGAATTTTCAGTGAGGGGAAAGATCGCGGGAATTGCGAGAATGCGTTGAATTATGGGATTGAAGTATCCGAGTAGTGAGCATCTCTTGTACACTGGCGATTTGGCCGCCATCAGTATGCCATCAGTATAACATCCGGGAAACGTTTGCATACTGGTAAAATCATATTTTCCACATACTGCATACGACGTACTACTTCATGCCAGGATCAGTACACCAGTAGTACCCAGTACGCATTTTCGAACACGGCAGAGTTTTGTTTATACTACAGATCATTAGATCTGCGCTATGCGTCAAGGTAGGGGCAGCGAGGGATTGTTCTCTGCCTTCAATACAGGGAAGCAAACTGTATGTGTCTGTTGCTTTGTAGCTACACAACTACACAGACTCGACGACAATGAAAATGAAACATTTAATAAATGTCAACCTGCATTTTGATCGCACTAGCAGCCACCACGGTAGGAACAAGGAAGTGTCTCATTGTCGACAACAGGTTGCAGGTAGCGAAATGTTTCCACGGAAACACTGCATGTTCAACTGTCCCGATATAACTTTAGCGTCGTAACTTGCAAGTGCACGTGTTGTCTTTGGTTCGTGTAAATAAATGAGCTACAAAGCGCGGACAACTTATTTAATGAACATCTCACAGTCCGTAACCCGACGAAGGTTTTAGAACAAGGAAATAGCTTTTCGTTCTCGAGCGACGAGAGCACAGAGCAGGCGGCTCGAGAGGACCAATCACATCGGCTCCTGCTGCCGTTAACTGCGTCGCTGTCTGCGGCCAGTCACATTTTCAGGGGTGCACACGCAGTCACTGCGGAGGGGGGAGAGGAGGGGGGGGGTAACTGGGTGGCTCACTGTGTTATCGCGCAGTTACGTTTGTTCCTGACTATAAATCAGCCATTACACTTCAAGCGTTTTATTAGCCGTGTTCGTGAACACAGTCTGGATTGGTACGGCCAGAGGCTTAAGTCAACGAAATCTACTGAAATACGTCGGTGGGAGCGGAAAAGCATGGGGGACAAGGTGGACAACACAGCTGCAGCCATACAACACGTGAACATGGACGTGATATCAGGAGATATCACAGAAGTTTGTTTGCATTGAAAACAACTTTAATCCCCTGAACGTGATAACTGGCGAAATAAATCATATAATGTTGTTTCATGAATTATTGTTGCAATGCAAGAGAAACAGAGTTTTGTTTGAAGGCGTGTTTTTTAAAATAGCAATGAAGTATGATGCTTATTTGAGATGGCTTTTTGACTTAAACCAAGCCATGCTGGAGTCAATAAGGCTATTTCATTGGACATAACTTGCATACTGCTTAGCAGCAGCTCATTCAAACTAGAATAGTTTGAAGCCTGTCCGAAACTTTGTTAGAAAGCATCATTATGTGTACATAGGCGGGTAATTCTACATATTTACGACATTTGGACCAGCTAAGAAATGCCACTGGAAGGGGCATTTTTTTTAAAAAATCTAAACGCACACACACAGAATTCAAGCAATTTAATTCAAACTCCTTTCAGTGGACGCGACATCAGATGCTTGTGCCCAAGGGAGCGCTGCATCTGACGTGAGTGTGGTTACAATCTTTCAAGAAAGTAGCTTGGATGCAAAAGTAGTGGAACAGAAGGAGAAACAGTAGACTAAAGGAAACCTCAATGTACTTTACATGTCTTCCTGAAAATAGTTTATTAAAGCGTAAAAAGCTTAACACTTTGGTTGCCAGGTGTTTTTAACAAGCTTTGGCCCAGAGTGCCAGCAATCCAGGCCACTGTTGCCTATTTTTATAGAGCCACAGCGTATTCTGTGTTATAGCTATGGACACATACTATGGGTCATTTGAAAGGTAAGACTCTGAGCTCTCAGTGGGTGAAAACCGTTTATTTCTACATGCCTCCGTTCCTGAGAAATCCCAAGCTAAACAGTGGGTAGTTTTCATCAAAATCCTTGTTTTTTTCTAGAAAAGGAGATATCACCGACATATTCGGCACTCTGACAAGGCCTCTTGCATGCGCGTCGCGGCCTGTCACTCACTCCACTCGGCCCTGAGACTGCCACCTAGTGACGAACCCGCAAAAGGACAACATGACATGACGTGCATTATTTGACACAAATGCTGCAATAGTAATCAAATGCTGCCTTGTGATGTGAAAATGTCCAGACAAAATGTGCAGATCGTGAGTTTTTATGAGTTTCCGATCGTAATTTATTTCAGTTCTATTTATCACAGAGTTCTAAAAATCATATATAACCTGTGTGAGGGTTTCTATTTTCGTAAATTAAAAAAAAGGCAAAAACGTAACATTACGTTTTTGGCACTCAACGCATGACAAGTAATAACGGCATATAACGTTTCTGGCATTCAAAGTGTTAACATGTCAGGGTTGTAATGGAGGACCCAAGCGCAGACTAGGTTTCTTGACATAGATTTATTTAAATTAACAGGACTCCGTTTCCCGACGGATGCTAGCTAACCACCGTTGTCCGACGCAGTTACTAACGATAAAGATGGCAAACAACGACCAATTCCCAACGCGCTTGAAGTTCTGTCGTAACATGTTAGTCCTGACGACATTGGTTACAACTTACATTGTTCCAACTACATCGTTCCCAGATGTTTCGGCAGCGTTCGGGGAGAATTCGGAAGCACTCGTTGCAAAAAGCATGTCAACATAGCATGGCTAAAGTTGTAGCATCACTAAGCTCATAAAATCGCTAGTGTTGATAAATAAACTACACAATGATAAACTTAGTGGTAGTGGTAGATAATATTTCCCGACATGAGTGTTTCAATTTGTATGGGCTATTTGATGATAACCACGTTATTTAATGAGTCTCCATACAAAACAAAAAAAAAGTTAAAAACGTACTTCTTTTGGTAGTCAAGTACGAGTTGTGCCTCACCCCAATTATCAGGAATGGTGGAGATGAGGGTTAAGGCCAAGCACACCTGTGACAGCCAATTGGTGTTTTGTCAAATCTCCGGTTCGAATCCAGGCGGGAACGAAGTTGTCTTTTTTTATATATATATTTGACATGCTGTAGCCTACTCGTGATGGTTGGTGAGGTGTTGTAAGTTATCTTTGTTTGTTCTTTGAAACTTCTATGGATAACTGGAGCATTTGTGTTTCAAACAGCATCTTACCACATGGTGAAGTTGAAGTGGGAATTAGTTAATCCTGTAGGTGGGGGTAATGCATCAAATGATGCTCAATTTGACAGTTTTAAGACCCAAACAGACGAGGAAGAGGCTTAACGACAGCTATACACCTGTCGCTGCAACTACAGTCCCACATCCGATGGTAAGGTCATCCGACGCCGTTGGGGAACGATTCTAAACACTAACGACAGTGAAACTACTGTGGTTGTAACGACTAAGTTCCAGCGACTGTAGTTGTAAAGACTGTAGTCTTAGCGACAGCTTTGGGTAACACAAATGCCGGACAACCGTCGTTCCAACCACGGAAGTTGCTACGTTAGTTTGCAACGACGCTGTTGGGAAACGGAGTCCAGAACAGCAGAGAAGAGGCACAAAAGGCCAAACAAACAAGAAAGATAATCACGGGGGGAAAACATGTGACTAACAGAACAGACAAACCAACAAGGAACACAGGGATAACACAGGATAAATACACACACCAATGGACAAATTAACCAATGAACTGACAAGACACTAACGAGATAATGGGGCAAATAATGAAAGGACAAATCATGGGACAGAGACAATCAGGCACAGGTGAGAACAATGAGGGGAACAAACCAAAACACATGGAACAGGGGAATCAGGAGAGGCTATTCAGAACGGCCGTAACGGTGCATAACGGTGAACCCAACGCAAACGACGTCGGGCTGAACATACTGTTGTGTCACGTCAGTCCAGCAACAATGGAAGCCTGGAGGGCCATTCTGCACGTGGTGGCAGGCAAGGAAATAGCTGAACTTAACAACAACCTCAGTAGTTTAAATGTATCATTGTTAGGAATACTACAAAATGATAATATTACCACTGCTTTTGCTGTCACCAGAGGACAATTCAACACAACATGAATTTGTGTTATATTTAGCAGTAGCGCTTTAAATCTCAGAGCTTCCGATACACCTAGATGCTCATTGGTGAACACCTCTGACACACCCATCAAACGAGAGTGAACTACCTCAGAAGCATGTTGCACACCGGTGTGCAGCGTAACGAGCAAACTTATCATTCAATTAGGTTAACGCAATGCACCGGTGCGTAACAATGTGCTGTTGAATGAACCCAGGAATTAAGACAGCAAGACAGGGTCACATGACAAAAACCAGGAAGTAGACACAAGCAGGAAAAAGAAAATACAAAAGGGGCGTGGACACAAGGTAAGCAAAAGCACATGGGTAACGGAGGGAGACACAGGATAGACACAGGAGAAAAACACAGGAGTGAAGGAAAAGCTAAATAAAAACAAAGACAAACCAGAAACAAAGACCAAAACCCTAACAGTACCCCCCTCCTACGGGACGGCTCCCAGACGTCCCAAAAAAAACAAAACAACCTAAGCAGGGTGGGCGGAGGGGTACCAGGATGGAGGGACCCAAATCAGGGTAGGGGCAGGACAGATGGTATGGGTTCTGGTAGGATTGTGGACGTTGGAGACTCGGACCAAGACATGACAGGGGAATGAAGAGGCGCTGCTGAGACTGAGGAACGGACAGATACAGAAGGGACAGGGGGTTGGACAGACGCAGACGAGACAGGGGGCTGTGATTTGGAGAAGACCAACTCAGATGAGGACTCAGGAACAGAAGGGTACAGGGACAAAGACAGACGTGGGGATAATGACCGGAACAATTACAGGCAGGGTAACAGGAACAATGACAGGAACAGACACAGGTACAGTAAGTGGGACAGATACGGGAACAGAAATCACGACTGGGGAAGACACAGGTCCAGAGACTGGAAGACAGAAGGTTACTGGTACAGTGACAGGTATTGTGACTGGCACCGTAACTGGGACAGTGACAGGAGCTGTAATGGGAACCGGAACACGGACAGACTGGGGAACACGGACAGAAGGATCAGATTGAGGGACAGACACAGGGCTAAACACAGAAGAACATTTGGGCTCACTCACACGCTCAGGCTCACACACAGGCACACACTCGGACTCGCTCTCAGACGTACACTCACTCGGGCTCGGGCTCGCTCTCGCACACACACTCAGGTTCCCTGTCAGACACACACTCGGGCTCACACACAGACATACACTTGGGCTCACACACACACACACTCAGGCTCGCTCTCAGACACACTCGGGCTCACTCTCAGACACAAACACACACTCGGGCTCACACACAGACACACACTCGGGCTCATTCACTACAGCACAGACAAAATCACTCATACCAGACAGGCACATGGGAGGTTGGGCACAAGAAGACTGGTCACAGATAGGACAAGAGGCTTGTGGGCAAAAACAGGAACAGGCTGCGTGGAAGGAGGCAGATTGTCTGCTAAACAAAGAAAGTCAAGGGCAGGCGGGGCGTTGGGCGACTGGGCTCCAGGCGGGGCGTTGGGCGACTGGGCTGCAAGTGTAGCCGGTGGCGGTCTGCACCGCACACGGGTCTCGAACCCGCCACCCCGCAAGCTACAAACTCCCGCCGTGGGAGTGGAACGCTCTAACCATGACTCCATCCATACCATTGGCCTAATGCAGTGTGAAGATTAGAAACCTTCAAGATAAGTGGCTAACATAAAAAAACAACAAACAACAAATGCATAATAGTTGTGTTCTTTTATAAGACACGCTGACGGCTACCCTCTATTCAGGGTGTCCTGTGTGAGCGCAGGTGGCTCTATTTCATTTGTGCATGGTAGCATCATTCCCAACAACAACAATATGACGCGGACGAGGATGACATGTTTAAAGAATAGGCCTAGTTAGATCTGCATACCAGGAAAGGTTGTTACAATGCGTAGCACAAACTGACATTTGGTTGCAATGGGTAAGTTACTCTTCTTCTTCCACCACAGGTAGGCTAATCCTTAAGCGCTGCAAAAAAGTTCCAACTGTCTGTCGGGTGTCATATCTCTCTATGGCCTCTTGTCTTTGGTTCCATGGCACAAATTGTTGCGCCATACCTTGATAATGAGATAATTTTATAAAACTTTCTTTGCATTGTCAAAGTGAATATTCCACTTAGCCCTATGTTAGGATGATTTTAAGGCTCTGGAACTGATACGAGGTCTGGAACTGATACGATTTCAATATTATAATCAATATATTTGAGGGGGCGCAAAATAATTTCATTTTTTTGTCATAGGGCCCAAAATTTCCATCCCTGGAAAATATTTTAATATTAATGTTGGGGGGGGGGGGGGCATTTCTTTTCTGTCATAAGGCCCACATTTTATTTGTACATTTTTACACATTTTAAGCTGCAAACAGAGCAGCAAACAAGAGAATATCAGGTGAGGAATAGTCATTTCTATACAGTATATTTCTATACATTTTAGATGTCCTGGAAGAGCTCTTTGTCTTCGCCACTATGAGAAACTATTGCGCCATACCTTGATAATGAGATAATTTTATAAAACTTTCTTTGCATTGTCAAAGTGAATATTCCACTTAGCCCTAGTATATTGCTAATGAGCAAATATGCCCTTGAAATGATAATGATTGATGATAAGATCATGCAGTTGCTGCAGATTTGTTGGTAGCACATCCATGACATGAACCTCAAGACATGAGGCTATTTATTGGTAAATGGAACCAATTCAACCCTAGATACAGTGCACTTATCCTGGAAACAGCCATCAGAGGATACACAAAGATGGACATGGTCAACAATGGCCAGGTAGACTGGGTCTGTAGAGTTGGAGCTAAGGAGGGCCCAGAGTGTGGAGCTACCAGCACCATCCTTTCAACGATTGATAAAACTTATGGATGCAGGTCTTCATGTTGTCTATGCACATGGCAACTTTGTGCAGTGAAAGGTTTGAATTTATATGCAGCAGTCCAATATGAAATGTTTTCTATCAGAGAAATAATGCAATTATAGTTCCTTATTTACTGAGACTGATGTACTGGATTTTAAAAAAAGTATTTTACGCATCAGAGTACAGCTTGGCTTTGCCAATAAAGGTGTTTGGTACAAGCAAGACTTTGATGTAAACATTTTTATAGCAGTAAAAAAGGAAAAAATACATTTTCTCTTGGTCCCTCAAGTCCAGTGAACAATACATGTAGATGTGTTTCTTTTTTTTTTTTTGAATACATATAGGAAAATAATACACACTAATCTGCTGTATTTGCTAAATATGAAGAAGAATCTTTACAGTATTAATTATGCAATAATATGGCATCATTGTCCTCAGTTATGCAAATCACTTCTGGGTATATTTAGGCTTTCAAATATCGAATGGAATACAAACAGCATCATCCACATCAGTTTCAGTATTTTGTTTCACTTTTTATTTGATTATTGACATCAATAATCCATTATCTTCTTACTATCAAGTTAAGTACACAGTACAGAATTCCATGATATAAAGCGTTTAATGCTCTGCATTAAACAGTCAGTTCTCAAGTATAAAAAGGCAGCTTATCAATAAATACAATATCAAAATGAAAATAAATAAATAAATAAATAAATATAAACATAAATAATACAATTCAATAAATACACTCAATTGTTTCAGTAGCAAATATGGGCTCATTGTCCATTGATGGATTGTTCAAATGTTTGCAATGTAAAATAGATCAGCGATGGTGACAGTTCATTGGTCACCACCATGTTGTTGTCACGCAATAACTTAAGTACCCCTGTAACCCCTGTATCCCTCTAACAAATAAAAATACTAAATTCAACGTCTGCTGTTGTCTTCTTAGTACTCGGGGAGCATGGAGCTGGCTAGATGCTGCAGTCTGCGTAGATGATCTTCCACTTCTTTCCTGATATACGCCCAAGATGATTGGTTATCATTCTAAAACAAAGACGAAAACAAAAACGTGTGTTATTCAATGCTTGTGTCATGTCCAGTGCTCCAGCTGTGAGCTACTTAGAAATATGAGCCTATTGAGCCCACATAGAACCTGTTCATCCCAACTTCAATATCAACTTTTACATCACACATTGACAGACGTTGTTTTGGCAGAGGCAAGAATATTTGGAAGCTACGTTAAAAGTTAGTATTAAAAAGTACCTCAGATCAGTCACACCACTAATACTAATGCAGACTGTGAGCTTCACAACAGAATCCTAATTAAATCTTATTTACTATCATCTGTTTTTGCATAAAGAATAGTAAAAAGGCATGCAATTTTTACCTTTTTCAGGCATTGCCTAAACTTGCGGAAATGTCTCCTCAGTTTTTTTGAGATCTCCTTTGATGTCACTCGTGGCACTCGTGCAACCTGCAAATACAGAAAATTTAATTCAGTGAACTATTTCTTTGCTAAGTATTGTCTTGAATCATGACTAGTTCTTCTTTAGTGAACTTACGCAAGCTCTAAGTTTTGTTGCCTGCTGGTTGAGAACATTGAGCAAGTTGTCCAGTGTGGTCTTATCCTTAGTGTCCGTCACATTTGAACGGTTCAAAAGCTTCATGATGTGAGTTATTGTCTGATGCAGAAATGTGATCTTCTCTTCCTCCTACAAGAACAGAGAAGAGAAATACATTACCAGAGGTGGAAAAAGTACAGAAAAATTGTAACTAAGTAAAAGTATCTTTACTTTGTTTAAATTCTACTCAAGTAAAAGTAAAACTAACCAACAAACAATCTACTCAAGTAAATGTAAAAATTACTTCATTTAAAATGTACTTAAAGTACAAGTTACTTAGTTACTTTCAATTATTTGATATATATTTAAAAATCATAATCAAAAGCAATGCTAGGGTGTTGCTTGGCTGCTGGCTGTTTAATTCATAAACCAGTAACCACAATCAAACTCGTCCCGAATGAATGAATGAATGTTTGGTCAATGACATTACAGTAACCAAAGGGTAGTGGCTGTTTTAAAGCCCCTTCTCACTTTTCTAAAAAACAAATTCGTGTTCGTACAGTGTTACTGCTACAGCTACTGTAGATGGCAAGACTGAGAGAGCACTTACATGTACATTTGCCTACATGCCAATCACAATTCATAAGGTTTTCCGTTTTTTAGATAAGAAATGGATTCAATCCTAGGAGTTGTAGGTTAGGTATCAAGCTTTCATCTCATTCTGACCAGGCAACCAATCCAGATAACAGTGACAGTAATCAGCCCAGCCAGTTCACATCTTATGGCGTGATTTGTTAATTTTGGCATCTTGTGAGTGCTAGAATAAGGTAGCCGACTAGCTTTGAGATTTTACATATTGATGGTCTTCGGGGCTACCCTAACCCTGGCTAGACTCAAATTGACCTGGACTGAAGCAATGGTTATAATGGCTGACAACATTCTATAGACAAGGATTTCCTTTTTGAATGAATCACTTTCACAGGTTGCTTGGCTATTGTCAACATTTACATGAAGCAGGGTCAGCTCTACGCTACAGTAAATAGTCTCTTTCGGTCAAGCCAAATATTTTTTCCTCACAATGATTTTTTTACTCAGTAATCAAGGAGGTTTCAAAAAAAGTAGTGAAGTACAAACTACAATACTTGCCTAAAAATATACTCAAGTAAAAGTAAAATTACCTATTTAAAAAAATACTTTAAAAATTACGAATTATTCAAAAAAGCTACTTAATTACAATAATTTGAGTAAATGTAATTAGTTACTTTCCACCTCTGTACATTACTAAACATGCCACACAACATTCAAAGAGTTCAGATGTAAAAACCCATAAGTGACACTTCAATTACCTTATACAAGTAGATATATATGTAAGGGATAACGGCCGACGAGGTGACCGGTTCTACAGAAATAATGGCGAGGTGAGTTACCTCCGCTGAGACATTATTCCTGTAGAACCGGTCACCTCGAAGGCCGTTATCCCGCTTATCCTCCGTTTGTATTTATCCCTCATATATTTAATGAAGCGTACAAAACATAAAAGAAACATGCAACTCCAACTTAAAACAAGTTAATCTGTTCGGTTTGGGTACTGTTTTCAGTTGAAAGTAGATCTACAAGGCTGCTTATTGTTATAGTTACCATTCCACCAAAAAGGCATTCATATGGAACGGTGATAAGTTATTTTTGGAACTACAGTACTTCCAAAGTAGCCAGCTCTATGAAAATAATGGTCACCCTTCAGCCAATCAGAGAAGAAAATCATGTTCTGGAGATATTTTCATATTTAGATCAACTATATTATCAGTCAGACTCAAATCTTATGATTTTGCCTGATTTGATTTGTTTGCATGAAATTCTATGTTACGCAAGCCTGTTTCTGCCACTTGAGAAATATGGCCACATACGTTGTAGCCTACATCTTGAGGCATTAGGTCAGATTTTTGAGATAACTGATCATTGAACAGAGATAGTGACTCATCTAAAAATAAGTATCCCAATATTTTGGGAATATTTTGAGAATTATTTTGAGAAACTATTGCGCCATACCTTGATAATGAGATAATTTTATAAAACTTTCTTTGCATTGTCAAAGTGAATATTCCACTTAGCCCTAGTATATTGCTAATGAGCAAATATGCCCTTGAAATGATAATGATTGATGATAAGATCATGCAGTTGCTGCAGATTTGTTGGTAGCACATCCATGACATGAACCTCAAGACATGAGGCTATTTGGGCTACAGTGCATTATCCTGGAAACAGCCATCAGAGGATACACAAAGATGGACATGGTCAACAATGGCCAGGTAGACTGGGTCTGTAGAGTTGGAGCTAAGAAGGGCCCAGAGTGTGGAGCTACCAGCACCATCCTTTCAACGATTGATAAAACTTATGGATGCAGGTCTTCATGTTGTCTATGCACATGGCAACTTTGTGCAGTGAAAGGTTTGAATTTATATGCAGCAGTCCAATATGAAATGTTTTCTATCAGAGAAATAATGCAATTATAGTTCCTTATTTACTGAGACTGATGTACTGGATTTTAAAAAAAGTATTTTACGCATCAGAGTACAGCTTGGCTTTGCCAATAAAGGTGTTTGGTACAAGCAAGACTTTGATGTAAACATTTTTATAGCAGTAAAAAAGGAAAAAATACATTTTCTCTTGGTCCCTCAAGTCCAGTGAACAATACATGTAGATGTGTTTCTTTTTTTTTTTTTGAATACATATAGGAAAATAATACACACTAATCTGCTGTATTTGCTAAATATGAAGAAGAATCTTTACAGTATTAATTATGCAATAATATGGCATCATTGTCCTCAGTTATGCAAATCACTTCTGGGTATATTTAGGCTTTCAAATATCGAATGGAATACAAACAGCATCATCCACATCAGTTTCAGTATTTTGTTTCACTTTTTATTTGATTATTGACATCAATAATCCATTATCTTCTTACTATCAAGTTAAGTACACAGTACAGAATTCCATGATATAAAGCGTTTAATGCTCTGCATTAAACAGTCAGTTCTCAAGTATAAAAAGGCAGCTTATCAATAAATACAATATCAAAATGAAAATAAATAAATAAATAAATAAATATAAACATAAATAATACAATTCAATAAATACACTCAATTGTTTCAGTAGCAAATATGGGCTCATTGTCCATTGATGGATTGTTCAAATGTTTGCAATGTAAAATAGATCAGCGATGGTGACAGTTCATTGGTCACCACCATGTTGTTGTCACGCAATAACTTAAGTACCCCTGTAACCCCTGTATCCCTCTAACAAATAAAAATACTAAATTCAACGTCTGCTGTTGTCTTCTTAGTACTCGGGGAGCATGGAGCTGGCTAGATGCTGCAGTCTGCGTAGATGATCTTCCACTTCTTTCCTGATATACGCCCAAGATGATTGGTTATCATTCTAAAACAAAGACGAAAACAAAAACGTGTGTTATTCAATGCTTGTGTCATGTCCAGTGCTCCAGCTGTGAGCTACTTAGAAATATGAGCCTATTGAGCCCACATAGAACCTGTTCATCCCAACTTCAATATCAACTTTTACATCACACATTGACAGAGGTTGTTTTGGCAGAGGCAAGAATATTTGGAAGCTACGTTAAAAGTTAGTATTAAAAAGTACCTCAGATCAGTCACACCACTAATACTAATGCAGACTGTGAGCTTCACAACAGAATCCTAATTAAATCTTATTTACTATCATCTGTTTTTGCATAAAGAATAGTAAAAAGGCATGCAATTTTTACCTTTTTCAGGCATTGCCTAAACTTGCGGAAATGTCTCCTCAGTTTTTTTGAGATCTCCTTTGATGTCACTCGTGGCACTCGTGCAACCTGCAAATACAGAAAATTTAATTCAGTGAACTATTTCTTTGCTAAAGTATTGTCTTGAATCATGACTAGTTCTTCTTTAGTGAACTTACGCAAGCTCTAAGTTTTGTTGCCTGCTGGTTGAGAACATTGAGCAAGTTGTCCAGTGTGGTCTTATCCTTAGTGTCCGTCACATTTGAACGGTTCAAAAGCTTCATGATGTGAGTTATTGTCTGATGCAGAAATGTGATCTTCTCTTCCTCCTACAAGAACAGAGAAGAGAAATACATTACTAAACATGCCACACAACATTCAAAGAGTTCAGATGTAAAAACCCATAAGTGACACTTCAATTACCTTATACAAGTAGATATATATGTAAGGGATAACGGCCGACGAGGTGACCGGTTCTACAGAAATAATGGCGAGGTGAGTTACCTCCGCTGAGACATTATTCCTGTAGAACCGGTCACCTCGAAGGCCGTTATCCCGCTTATCCTCCGTTTGTATTTATCCCTCATATATTTAATGAAGCGTACAAAACATAAAAGAAACATGCAACTCCAACTTAAAACAAGTTAATCTGTTCGGTTTGGGTACTGTTTTCAGTTGAAAGTAGATCTACAAGGCTGCTTATTGTTATAGTTACCATTCCACCAAAAAGGCATTCATATGGAACGGTGATAAGTTATTTTTGGAACTACAGTACTTCCAAAGTAGCCAGCTCTATGAAAATAATGGTCACCCTTCAGCCAATCAGAGAAGAAAATCATGTTCTGGAGATATTTTCATATTTAGATCAACTATATTATCAGTCAGACTCAAATCTTATGATTTTGCCTGATTTGATTTGTTTGCATGAAATTCTATGTTACGCAAGCCTGTTTCTGCCACTTGAGAAATATGGCCACATACGTTGTAGCCTACATCTTGAGGCATTAGGTCAGATTTTTGAGATAACTGATCATTGAACAGAGATAGTGACTCATCTAAAAATAAGTATCCCAATATTTTGACTTCCCAATATTTTGAGTCTCTAAAAACTTTTGATATGACCAAAGACTAAACGTTGACATTTGACTGTGGCTACACTGACCAGACCACTGACTTTTCACTGACCAGCCAATGAGAGCAGGATATGATAACTTAAATGGACTATGTACCAGTAAGTCTACAATTGAAACACTGCACACAAATTAAGAATCAAGATGAGGAGACTCATACCGTGCTAGCCTTTAAGTGATGGTATAGATCCGAGGTGGAAGTTTCAGGACATCCATCAAATTCTTTGACATCTCCACCCTACATGTAAGAAGAAACACTTTTTTACATTTGTACAAATAACATTTAGCCTTTACAAAAAATGGTCAATTTATGTTCTGAATTACATAGAATAAGATGCATCATGTGGTATTCTAGCCTAGTAGGATAACCTATGGTGAGAGAACTGAACAACAGAACGCACTTACCAATGCATTTAAAAGTTTGAGGCATTCTCCATTATAGCGGTCGTACATTTGGAGCCATCTACAGGTGCAATGTATACTTCCAATGCAGCTGAGAAGCAAAAAACAAACCCATGAATTTTTAGAATGCATTTTGCCGAGACGGAGTAAATGTTTATCCGTAGAGTATCCAGTGATTGCTTCAAGTCACACATCTTGCAGTTGGTCCCGCAGTTTTATAAGTATGGAAATGGAAAACGACGGGACCAAGGACCGGTATTTCCCAGGACTCCATAAGCAAGGATAGGCTAGGCTACGGGAATTCACGGATCACTTTCCCTTTCGAGGTCCTGCACACACTTTCTTTCTTTTAAGATCAATCCTTTTTTTCATTAGACGTAACGTTTAGCATACTTCATTAATTCTGTTTTTTAATATGTTGTTCGTGCTTATTTATTTATTTATTTTTTAAAGTAACAAAACGTCTTACCTTGCCGCATGCTCTTCCTACTTCAAGCCTTCGTGACTCACATTCAACTACTGTCGGATACATTACAACATTTTTGTTGTCTGATAGGTCGACCTTTCCACTAGTGGCACTTCGAAACACCAATTTTAAATTCCTAACTTTTGCTTTTTTGCCGTCCATAGTCCGATGCGTAGGCTACAGCATGTGCAAGGAAAATGAAAGTGATGACGACAGCAATTTCACTTTCTCACTTTTCCACTGCACTTGGAGATGACGTAGGCTAAGTAGGCCTAACCATATTTTGTAGGCTATTTTCTAAAGAGGTCCAAAATGTCCTCTATGTGAAAGACGACGTATTGATTATTTCCCTTTCTTGTTGTCAGTTGTAAAGCGTGCTAATTGCCTCGATTATTGATCTAGTAGTTGAAGACCAAACACGAACGAATGGTAGGATAGCCTACTTGTGGTGAAGGGAGGCAGGCACAGGCTGTGTGTAGGGAGCAAGCATTTCCGAGATGGGGGGGGGGGGTATACACATATGCAGCCTAATGTTAAATTCACATATGTTGTTGTTCACATATAATATGCATAGGCCTACTTGAAAATAGCTCCAGTTATTCATGAACAATGAACAGTAGGCCTACTTATCAGTAAGCTTGAAGTAGTTAAATTTGAACAACTAAACATGAATGTATTGAACTATTGAACTGAATGTTTTGAAGCTATATATCAAGGACACCTAAACATGCTCAACAAAATACAGTATGTGAACTAACAGTGCATTACTAATGGATCATGAATTCGGATTCGTATTATGGGCAGGCTATGTCAGGCTAGCAGCCAGCCCGAGCTTAGATCGGGCCCAACAAATTGAGCCCGAGCCCTGGACCGAAGACCGATAATTTTCATAAGAATCCACGGGCTGCGGCCCGGTCCGGGTCAGATAACAGACTGTGATAATGAGCCACGTTAAGACCGATATGTAAATCCGAGACAGCAGAATGTTAATTGATAGCGCCTACACCTATATGTTTGCTCTACTCTCTTGTCCACACTGCACCAATGTTCAACAGACTAATTCAAGTGGATTGCATGTAACATAGCAACAGTTTGCTAACTAGAAGCAACCCGTTTTAGACTTCGCTGAACGCATATTTGCACTAGTCATCGACTGTGTTGGGTCTGTCCACGTAAACTATTCTCGTCATACATTGTCCAGCTTGTCGCACAGCTCAATGAAACACCACTTCTCAATTCACTGAGATTAGATAGGCTACGCATTCATTAGCATTAGGCTGTCATGCTAGCAAATTCACACAAAATACAGCTACCTAACCTGAAGTTAAACTTCTGCTGCAAATACGAACTGTAACAGCTTACATTACTTGCGCTTGTAGCGCTGATAAGCAGTTGTAGCCTATGATTGATATATCCAGAAACATCCGTCAATGTCTCCAAATGTAGGCACTATGACCACTTTCACTTTCAGTTCCTACGCATGACAACGAAGCCCGACCCAGTTTGCATTGGGGTTGCCCCAGCCCTGCCCCCGCTCACCATGCCAAAGTATGATGTTTCTTTCATGCTTTGCACATCGTGGACTGAGTTAATCTGTAATAAGTTTGAGATGTTCAGTAAATATCCAATCACATCTAGAACCGTTTACTAGTATGTTATAGGTTTTGACATATTGCCAGGACAGTTCGCAACTGACAGGTGCTGCTCGGGGCTGCGAAGGAACGGATCAAAACATTGTCTACGTAGCCTAACTCACCTTAGGCTTAGATCCAAGAGGTGTTTGCTAAGCTGGCTTAACCATGACATTACCATACACCTTCACTGCGGTCGTCACACCATATCATCGTACGTTGTTTAATATACCTAAGTCCTAAATAAACATATATAAAGCACTATGTTTTTATATTATTTAAGGAACATTGATCACGGGCTCGGCTCGGGCCAAAAATCTTTGCGTAATCTTTCGGGTCGACGGCGAGCTGGGTTGGCTGCGCGATGCCCGGCTCAAGTTCGGGGCGGGTCGTTAGAGCCATCGGCCCGCGCATCACTAGGGCAGGCTATGTCAGGCTAGCAGCCAGGTGGTCTGAGCTGCATTTACAAAGTGGTCGGCATCGGCTCAGATGTCTATATGGCGGCCATATTAAAGTTTAAAAAATGGCCAATATAAAACAACAGGCCTACATCTCAATGGGGCTATTTTTTCCTGTTGTCCAATCAAAAAAAAAGTTTTTCTGTAAATTAATTGTAGTATGAAAATGAGCTATACTGTACCCATATTACTAATACAAATTGTTGTATTCCTGGGTAGTGAAGAGATGAAGAGGTTGGAGCCTGTCTCTTTATATTACTGTAGCCTATATGACACCCTGTGGGAGTATGCTTTCAGAAAAGGTTTGCTATGGAGGGTAGATCAGTTCTCTCCTTAGTGTCTTAGGTCCTAATGCATTGGCTATACGCCAAAATGCACCGATCAATTTCCGTTTGCCCCCCAAATAGGCATATACCTGAAAAAAAGGAGGGGGGTGGGAGGTGAGAAAAAAAACTTATTGGTGAAATTCTGAGGGCATAAGCTCTCCCCTAAATGCCACTGGCATAAATGTAATCAAAAACAGCCTATTTTGAAAAAAACACATTTCTTAATTTTGGGCTTTAATGTAATGAGGAGGGTGGGGCATGTCTCACTGTCGCACCTTGCCATGGTATTTCACATCCTGATGGTGTAAGCTTTCAGAAAATATATGGGATGTAGGGTGAATTAGTTTCCCCTTCATGCTTCAGAGATCAAAATGTAGTTGTGCCTATTTTCTCTCAAAATACACAACCAATCCCATTGATTTCAATGGGAATTTAACATTATTCCCATATATTCCCTCACAAAGGCATCTGGGCCAATGCAAACATGGATTTTCTGACACAGTATGTAATTACCTCTCCAAAAATGTATGATTTACATAATCCTCCCCAAAAATCCGAGAAAATGACATAAGGAACATGTTGCAGGCTGACTGACTGGTGGTGGAATACCCCTTCACAACCCATTACTGTGTGCACCCAGGGTGTCTTTTGTATTGTAGTGCTTCTCTTGGGGTGTGTGTGTGTGTGTGTGTGTGTGTGTGTGTGTGTGTGTGTGTGTGTGTGTGCGCGTGTGTGTTTGGATACCCCCCCTTCTGTGGCAGCTGCACCTGCCTTGGTAAGCATTCAACCTGTGCCCTACCCCTAACTTTTGATCTGTGTGCTGTTTACTTCCATTCTGTGTCCATTGCTTCATTGTGTGTCTGTAATAGATATTTAAGTGGAATACATGTCTCCTCTGACAGGCAGTGTTACTTTAGAAATGTAATGTGTGTAATTTGTCATTTGTTACAATTACAAATAACCCCATCTAAAATGTTGTAGTAGTGTCACAATTATTTTAACAGAGTTTGTTACTAAATACATATCCCTTTTGGATTACGTTTCTTCATTTTCGACATCAACTATTTACAGTTGAAACCTGGCAGAGTTACCTAACAGCAACACTGACTCTCTCACACGCTCTCAAAATCCTTTTAAACTCTAACGAAGCCACAGTAGTGGGTTACCGGTAACACTTTCTATGAACCCAGCATTCATAGAGAATTAATGCATTCATAAAGGGTTATAATGCATTCATAAAGGATTATAAGTACTGACATTACAATTCATAACTGATCAAATGTTCTCATGATGGTACTCTCAAGGAATTATAATGTTATCACATAAGCCTTTATAACTTTGACATTTCCTATAATTAGGAGTGGGCCATGGCATATCACCACTCCTCTTGGGCTTTCCTGGGAGGGCTACCTCTGCTGTTTTTCCAAGGCGGCCACTGACCACCCCCTTCTGGGTTGGTGAGATGCCATGTACCATACCTTATATGCTGCGATAGCCTAGTGCTGCCACCTTCTGCACACTTGCCATCCTGTACAACCCTCTTTCTCCTCTCTCTCTCTCCCTCTCCTCACTCTAGCTAGATTATATGACACATATCATGAAGTGATATCCTCCTAGATTGGCCTAATCCTCTTGTTTCTGTTTCTTTTTGTTTCTCTTGCCTCCTCTGCCCCGACGCACTGGCTGAGTGATGAACCTCCCGTACCTCCCTGCCACCAACCCTACCCCACTACGGATGCTGACCAACCTCCCCGGAGCCACACACCATGACCATCCCCCTTTTTCTCTGAGGCCCGTGATGGAACTGGCCTGATGGCCCCCTGATGACCACTACTTAGATGGCGACCAACACCCAATGAACTCTGATCCCACTCCAATTACTGACTAATCCCATACTCCAACTACTGACTCCATCCCTTGCCCTGACTGTCACACAAACTATGTGTATATCATCTCTGACTACATTCAGTACTCATACTGTTTTGTGTTAACCATGGTCAATCTATACATCAGACTTTACGGATACTTTATTAGGCCCCAGGCAGGTAGGCTGAGTCCATGAGGCGTGGATCTGCCCAAGGTTTCTTCCTACATAACAAATTATTTACAAAGCGAGGAAGTTTTTCCTTGCCCCTGATTCTCATGGATGCTTCACGTACTGTCTGTAAAGCGCCGCGAGACAATGTACTGTATTTGTGCGCTCTACAAATAAAATTGAATTGAATTGAATTGAACTTCAAGTGTCACAAAGCATTATAACCTTTTTTGGCCTTTTGATACAAGGAGAACATACCACTCTACTTAGTGTTTGTTATGGTGCCTTATTAATTTTCATGACTAATTATGTGCTCATCTTACTTTACTTAGGGTATACACTGAGCACCTGTACCTCATCATTATGTGGCATCAGAAGTTAGACATATAAAATATAAAGCATTAATTTATAATGCTTAGTGACACTTCAAGTTTTAAAGGCTTATAAGATAACATTATAAAGCTTTATGAGAATGTATAAACAGTTATGAACACTAATGTTATTAGTTATAAGACTTTGTGAATGTGTTATATGCTAACGCTTTATGAATGCATTTATAATGCTCTATGAATACTGGGTTCATAGAAAGTGTTACCCATATTTCTGAAGTGTACTCAACGTGTGCAGAAAGCAACAGTATAACCTAATTTAACTGAATTTATTTTCATTATCACACTAGTATAGTAAAATCACCAGTGTTGGCAGTAACGATCAAGTAACTAATTACTGTAATGCATTGCTTTTTATGGTAACTTGGTAATGTAAGGCATTACAGAAAAAAAAATGGTAATATTTCCCTCGCTACAATTGTCAGTAACTCAAGTTACAATGCTTGGAATGAAGTGGTGCTTTTTTCCTTCATACAAATTCGCCAAAAATCACTGAGAGGTCAGCAAGGGTAAAACATCTGCTGTATTAATGTGGAACAGTCTCCACTAGTCATTCTCAACATTGATAATGAACTAATGAAGGTCATAGGCTTCAGGGGGCCCCGAAGAGTAACTTAAATGTAATGCAACAGTAATGTAATGCCTTATATTTTCAAAACACTAATATTGTAACGTAAGGGACTACTTTAAGTCAGTAGTAATAAATAATACATTACAGTTTTGCAGTAACTTGCCCAACACTGAAAATCACTATATTGTGACAAAAAGTGCACTTGATAGACAAAATACGTAGGCCTTTAACGGTAATTACTGTAAAATGACAAAGTGCTCGCAAAAATAAAGGCATTTTAGTGTATTCATTATGATGCTAGTGTACTCAGGTGGTGCTTTAGTGTTGCTTCAGATCTCTCAGAGGTTACACTTCAGTAGGCCATAGGCCTAGATTTGATAGCAATTGAACAATAGCTTCTAGCTTGTATATGGAAAACTACAAAGTAGCCTATAATATTTTTTTATGGGTGGCATCTGACTAAGCCAATATCTGCACATAAACAACCTGCACATTTGTGGAAAAGCACAGTCAGAATAGAATTAGGCTTCAGATCTAAGATTTCTAGGTAGGCTATTTTAAGTGCAAAGAAATATCCAATTTCATTTGTCTTAAAATCATGACAGTTTTTAGACAATGCTTTCAGCTAATTATTAACTTTATTGACACACAAAAAGATACAAACTGTTTTCTTTCAAAAACATCCATTAATAAATTATCATAATAAATAAATTAAATTAACAACTAGGCTAAGTAAAAAACAAAATAATTTAAGAAATTTGAAGTCAGTGGCTTGTCTGCATTTAAGCTATGCTCTGCGTAGAGATCGACTGCAACACTTTTTTCTGTTGTTACAAATAAATACGATACAAATAAAATAACAATTGGAAATAAAAAAAATAACAAAACTGTAGACTAGATTCTTTAGTGATCCACACAGGGCGTCCACAGTCACCCTTGAAGTGCTGGAGGGGGGGTCAGACACTCTTCCTTCCCTTCCGGCAGCTTTCGAAGAAATCGGAAGAATCTGCGCAGTGTGATCTTCATCTGCGTCCGCACCGTCTCCCAGGCACACATGCTGAAGTCCTGTGGGAGGCAACACGTTATTTAGCCGGATCAGTGAAACAATGAATTTATTGTTGTCGTCTTTAGGTGTGATAGATAGATTGTAAAAACAACATACCTCGCCTATAAGAAGATCCTCAAGTTTCCTAAAGTGTTGGAATGGAGCTAATGTCATGGAGTGTTGGAGTGGAGCTAATGTTGGAATGGGCCCCTAAAAAAAGGCGAAGAAGGAAAAAAATAGAAAATATCAAAATCAGCCCTGATTATTTTTGTAGCAAAAACCATACAATATTCTGTAACATTAACTAATTTTCTGGAATTAAACTCACAGAAATGGGGCACTTTGAATGCAGTCGGTGGAGAAGAGCCTGCACATCTGCCAGAACAGTTTTGTCCCATTTCGAATGAGTGACGTTTCTCTGGAAAAGTCTTGAAGCCAGGCGAAAGGACACTCTTATAATGGGATCTTCTAGCTGCAGAAAGAAAATCGAATGTATTTTATTTTTAGCTGAAAGCAAAAACATAGGCCTAGTTATTTAAATAGAAAATAAATGTGACATTTATTTCAGCCCGGCTTTGCCATAATGTGAATTTACCCCTTTGATGAGATGAATCGTTGATATATTAATAGCCATGAGTTGCGGACAGCCTTCTAATTCTTTTCCCTGCAAAAAGATTGTTTGGTCAGTTGGCTATAGGCTATGTCTATAATCAGGTAGGCCTAGCCTACCAATAGGCCTAATTATATTTTACTTAGTTATTACAGACAATATATGGTGCTCACCAGTTTTTGCAGCTGTTCCAGAGTTTGATGAATCAACTGGGTCCGTGTTGTTGACACACCATCACATGCTTGTAAAAAGTACAAAGCCAAAAGAAAGTAAAATGTTCTAGCCATGACTAGTTTCCTCTGCAAGCTTCAGGTCTACTACTATTTTGTCGGAGTTGTGGCTGGTAAGCCCAGGTGTCTGCTTTTTTATATAGACGTCCATGCCTGTGTTGACCATTGTTTCTGTCTCTGTTCTGGTGAGGAATGGACAACAAGAAACTGAAAGAAGGTGACTTTTCCCGGCGGAAACAATAAAGGTGACCTCATGGCTGAAGGCGTGGCACCCGGCAGGTATACCTGCAGATCAACATTCTTCACTCTGAAATTCCTAAGTAGGCCTGCTACCCTCATCCGCAGGGGATGCTTTAAGAAAGGGTCTGAAAAATATGCATTTATGTGAATAGTAGTCTGTGATAAAAATGCGTAACTACATATCGTCTTTAATCAACAGGCAATATATTTCAATCGTCTATTCGTTTTGCCAATGAATGATAATGTTGTAGCTAATGAGACTGTGGTTATGAAAATGACTGAAGATGGCCGCGATGGTTTCTTGGTTTTCACCACGGGCCGCGGCCAAAAGGTTAAACCTATGTGTAACATATCTTCACTAGAAACGAGACTACTTTCACGACCAAGTGCCGTATTTATGACACATTAGGTAGGCAACCATTAGGCTAACATTTAATTTTTTTGCCCACTTAACAATAAGCACACACACAAGAGATCTTATCCGCCCACGCATGCCCAACGTTTTTAATTCAGAGTTTAAATCATGTGAAGAAAGTTTTTCTCTATATTAGTGATACTAGCTTACATGTGGGTTATACCAATATATTTTCCCATTTAGAAGCTTCTTTCATATCTATGTCTTTCAAAAATATAGATCGATTTTTTATTGGAACCTTATTTATAGAGGAAAGTCCCAAGATAGCCGACAATTACTGCTAAGTACAGAGATGACATATTAGACCACAGGCTGGCTGACAAGCAAAGCAAGGCAAACAAAACAAAACAAAAGCTTACACATGTGGGTAGGGGACCAAAAAAAAAAAAAAAAAAAAAAAAATCCCATTTGTAATCATTGATGATCAGATTGCATCTATAGTTTACATTTTTTGCAATAAATAAATGCCTTGATGCTGCTAAACACCACTAAATAGAGATTCATTCTTTCTCAGCAATGTACAATTTTAACAGTTTTACAGATATTATCAGATGTTAGCTAAAGCTGGATGAAAGATATTAGCTAAAGCTGGATGGAAGCATATAATTAATGTAACAATTGTCAATAGACGGCAGACTGCTATCTATGGAATTATTGAGTGTTTTTGTATAGTAGGCCTATTCTCCTGCTTGAAAAAAATAAATTCATTTTTTTATTTAAATTTTGATCATTTCACTAGGCTTAATAAACTCTATCCTACCCTAGGGAGCTCCATGGGGCCAAAGCTAGCGTAGCGGTCATATAGTGATTGTCAAAGTTTTGTTTGTTTTTTTTTTTTCTCCCGTCATCTACTTCCTGAATTTTTGGTCAACGATTCCCGGGACACTGTAACACCGGGGCACATGAAACTTGGTGGGCATGTATCCCCAGTAGACTTTTATGGAAAAATTTCGTTTCGTCCCCGGGGGCCACTCCATCTGCGCTCCATCCTAAAGAACTACCTGACCCGTGACATTGAGGATGATGAAATGTTGGTCTCAAGAGCCCACATCAACTTAGCTTATAACCAGTCATTTGTGATTTGCACCCCCATGGTAAAAAATGAAAATGCAATATTATACTGCTTTAATTGCCCCCATCTTTAGATCAGATGTTATGAACTGCACCAAATTTCATGTGTATGATGAACTTGACATCTTGTGGGAATATGTCAAGTTTTGTGGAATTTCATCCATGGGGGGGCTATAAAATAAATAAATTTATATGTGGGCAATTCCAGCGTTATGGACGTGACATTTTCATGCATTATTGATGAACAAAATGCCACATAACCTCCGCAAACCTAGCAGTATTTCACAATTTTGTTCATATTCTTATGCAAACTCCATGGCAAACAAAAAAAATGAATATAATGATTTACATTATAGGAATATGAGCCTTTCAATTTGCAAACTTTTGAGAGAGAGTAGTTTTTGCTATGTAGTGTGTGAAATTTCTACAGAAATGTAAATATTACTACATTCACACCAAAGAGGACACCTCAGTACAGACAGAAAAAGACTTAATTTCAAATTTAAATGTAAAAAAGTTTGTTTTCATTGGGAGAAATTGCGTTATGGATGTGAGGTTTACTTTTTTGTGGAATTGCCCATGTACATTTAATGACTGTACAACCATCAACCTGTAGACCAACCATCGACCCATCGACCTGTAGATGTAGGACCATAGGCTTACTCTCTCTCTCTCTCTCTCTCTCTCTCTCTCTCTCTCTCTCTCTCTCACACACACACACACACCCACACACAGACACACACAGGGCAGAGAATGTGCAGAAGCGGAGGTCATACATCTAGTTCCAAATGATGTCAAGTTCCTTTATGTTTAGGCTACATAGAGTTGAAATGGATAGGTTATGTTTGAAGGTTATGAGGAGTCACTGATACTTTTCTCTGTCTGGTTGTTGTGATATCCAAATCTTGCAGGAACAAGGGCCAGGGAACTCCATCTTTTCAGTAGTCCGCCTCTCTCTTCTCTCTTTCCTGCCATGGATTGAGGCTTTATCTAAACAAGACTGTGATGGATGAGATGGAACATAACAGACTCAAGAGGGCGCTGTGCAGCAACAAAAAGTCAATTGGAGTTAAGTCATTGCCTGTAGAACAGGTTCACTGTAACAGACATGAAAACCTTTGTATGCCAATCAGGCTGCTTTCTTTCTAAATTTAAAATGATAGGTATGTCCACCTTGTCCATCATATTAATCCTCATTAGTAGTAGCCTACATCAGTTTTACACAATGAATCAGTATAATAGGGTTTGGTTGTTATTATTGGTGGTATTGGTGGTATTCTCTCCATTCGAGGGTCTTGGGTCTTGGATCTCGGATCTCGACTATTGGCAAATGACTGCTTGCTCGAGATGTGTAAATTCAAAATAATTGTATCAGTCCTTGACTGATAGCCTATCGTATTCTCGCGCTGCATTCTCAAAAGTTCACTGATTGGATCGGACACGATGCAGCCAATGTGAATGAGGCCAATGGCCGGAATCCCAGACGGAGTCCTGACCTTGATGAAGATCAAGCAGAATTACATAGGCCTACATGTATAGGATTGCAAGGGCCAGGCTATCACTCTGTTGGAAACATAACTGTGAGCAAGCCACTGCTTTAGTGGTATTCTCAGATAGCATGCATTGGTGCATAATCCAGTTCTGCAAAAGCATCTGAGATTCCTTGAAGGTATGATAACATATGTGCACAGGTAGCAACAGGCATGGACACATTTACACACACACACACACACACACACACACACACACACTCAGAAGCATCCCCCCCCTTCCAGGCATGTGGTTACACGCTCTGACTATGTGATGTGCACCTCTGTTATGTCAGTCATATGACTGTCTGGTACATACCCAATGAGGAATAGAGAAAGTGGGATGTGCAACCATCCCAAAAGAGCACAGAGTACTCTCTGTCTTGTCTGTGCTGTGCTTTAGGCCTACACTTGGACACTTCTGCAGATTTTTTTTTTTAAAATTCTGATTCAGAGAATAGACATAGACGAAGACAATAGTCAAAAAACACTAACATTTGTGTACTTGGCATGGCAAATACTTTAAAGGCTTTTCTGCTGATATATCCATATCCCTAGCTGAATTATGCAGATGTTATGTCTTCATGATGTCACAGTTCTGGGATGGTGTAAGTGAAAAAGCAGTTAGCTGTTAGCGGTCCTTCTAGAGCAGTGTGCACACTATGCATTAGGAACACCGCAACTAGAAGGAGTTGGGGTGTGTGTTTGTTCCTGTTTGAAAAAGTCATTGTGTGTGTGTGTGTGTGTGTGTGTGTGTGTGTGTGTGCGCCTTGACCAAAAATTGTCTTGAGGATCATTAACCTGATCTTGAAATTCTTGCCCTGCAACTTCCATCAGCCTTACATAGCCCTGACTGCCTCAGGCTGTGAGTATGACCTAGATGATACTACTGCTAGCAACAATCCTATAAGGGGTGTAAAAGTTAGCTGTTGTCAGCAGCAATTCAGATTGGACAGCACATACAGTATGATAATTATATATTTTCAGGTCCATCGCCCAATACATAATTGGATTGGGATTAGGCTGCTGCCTAAATACAGTACATTTCTAGCCTAGAAATCTAGATGTACCCTAGCAGCAGTAGATAGATTTGCTCAGACAGTATGTCTAGCAATGAACCCTGTGGACTTCGTAGGTCTTGTGATTGGTTGGACACTGTTGGTGTTCACCTAGCCTGGCCTTTAACCCGACTGTTGACTCCGTCATAGAGCCTGGAACTATACAACTGGGATATATTTCCGTTTGGAAATAACGTATTCCGTGTGCTCTCATCTCTACTCGCGCTTCCAACTTCCGGGTTCAGTTGTAACAGGCAAGTTCTGAGACACCTTTGTAAACTGTTTGCTGATTGGCAAAACTATATGCGAGCTAAACAAGGTGGGTTAAGGCCAGACAATGTAGACCAAAATCTTTGGTCGGAAGTACGTAGGTTGGCATCACTAGTGTTTACCAATCACAATGCTCTGTATGTTTAGAGATTTGTATGGTGGGTTTAGCGAAGAACAGCAGTTCACTACAAATGTGAGGTTCTCCTAATTCCTGTCTGGAACCTCTGCCATAGCTCCAGTAGGAGCAGCGTACTAATGATGAAAGTGATGCATGGCAGTGATCTTTCTGTCATTACTCATCCCTCCATCCATCCATCTCTCTCCTGTCGTTTGGTATCCTCCACTCATCTCTTCTCCTCCCATCTCCGCTCTTGTGCTCTCAACCCTTTCTCTCTTCTCTTTTTGTCTCTGCTCCTCTCGTTTCCTTTGCTCCCCTTCCTGTCTAGTCTGCTCTGGTCTGTCTGTCATTTATGTATTTCTCAGCATGTGCTTCTCTCTCTTGTTTTAGAGTCTTTTGTGCCACACACATTCCTCATCTTTTCTTCTTCTTCTCTAATATCCTTAGAAGTTCTTGTATTTCCCTCCTTTTTTGCCTGCTCTTTTTCTCTGTCCATGCACCCCCCTCCCCCCATCCCATTCTCCCTTCTCCTCTGTCCTCGTCTCTCTTGCCCTTCTCCACTAGTGTCTCTTTGACTCCTCTCCTCTTCTGTCCTCTCTTTTCTTTTTTTCTTTCTACTCTTCTCTTCTGTCCTCCTCTTTTTTTCTTTACTCTTCTACTCTTCTCTTCTGTCCTCTCTCCGCTTTTTTCTTTACTCTCATTTTCTGTCCTCTCTTCTCTTCTTCTTGTCTCTTCTACTCTCCTCTTCTGTCCTCTCTCTTCTTCTCTTCTCCTCTCCTCTTCTGTCCTCTCTTCTCTGTTCTTCTTTTCTCTTCTCCTCTCCTCTTCTGTCCTCTGTCCTCCTCTGTGGTTATCCTCCGGTGCCGAGGGCTGGGCCGGGCAGGCGGGATGCACGCTTCCTCCGCAGGAAATGAGCTCGCCAGAGCAGGGGAAGCTGAGTGCAGCTGCCCCCGCTCAACAGGAAACACGGAGCTTCCTTCCAGGCGATGGGAGAAAGAGAGAAAGAAAGGGTGAGACATGAGCAGACGGAGATTAAGACATTTTTAAAAGTGGGAAATAGTACAAAAGAAGTTGCAAAGCAAGCATGCAAAAGCTTTATATGAGTCTGAGGACGTTCTTGATAAAATGAATATAATGTGTGTGTGTGTAATGCGTGTATAATGTGTGTGTGTGTGTGTGTGTGTGTGTGTGTGTGTGTGTGTGTGTGTGTGTGTGTGTGTTTGTGTGTCATATTTCACACCTGCCAAAGAGGAAACCCTGCATTACATCAGGGACACAATGCATGGAAGATTACAGATCCTTTGTGCAGTGTATGTACTTGTAGTTCTGGGGAAGGCTGTGATGAGATGAGCAGAG
>JAODXP020000015.1:30284974-30359974 GCA_027497455.2 Sardinella longiceps | reverse complement strand
AGTTTGGGCCATTATTGGAGAGGAAGGAAGAGAATCTGACCCCAAATCAGAGAGCTGTTGACATCATTCAACATTGGGTGGGATGTTTTATTGGGAGAGGGGGATCCGAGATCAGCAAATTGAAAGGTTGTAATACCGCAACATAAAATAGAGCTTAGATTGTTTTAAAAACAGAGAGAGAGATGCAGTTTACATAATATGACATTTTTACTTTATAATAAAAATGTAATTTACCATTGATACATCAGCACTGGAATGTACAAATGGAAACAGTATAGCAACTCTTTTCATTGAGTAGCTGTGTTTGCACAATTAAGTTTACAACTATGTGTGCATAGTAGATTTAAATACCTGTGAATGAGGGAAGCAGAGGCAGGGCAAGAAATAAAGTCTAGGAATGATTTAAGAAACGAGTGCAGCGTGCATTCCTGAGGCAGTTGGGTTTAGGTGGGTGTGTAGGGTGGAGAAAGAGAGAGAGAGAGAGAGAGAGAGAGAGAGAGAGAGAGAGAGAGAGAGAGAGAGAGAGAGAGAGAACTGCGTCTTCAGACTTTTCAGGCCTGGACCAACTCACCCGGCCTGCATTCCAAAAGGTCTCACACTTCTGATCTTCCTCTCTCACTCCTTCCTGTCTTTCTGACTTTCTTTCTCTTGCTTTCACTCACATATCCTCCTCCTCTGTTGGGGGGCAGCATGTAAACATCCATCTCCACTCATCCCAGAACATTCCATGCTCTAGAACGTTGACTCACTCCAGAACTGTTCCATGCTCTCGAATATTGAACGTTACTTCACTGACTGAAGCATTCAATGAGATACAGCACAACACTGTGAATGGGCTTCTTGCCCATAAACATTTTAATAATGCTCACTTATTTCCACTTACATTGAATCAAACTTGAATTTGGACGTCAGCTGTAATGTCCGTCAGTCATAGCAGTCAGTCCTCTCTGGTCAGTCAAACAAAACCGCTAACCGCTAGCCATTTAATTGTTAATTTAAAATTATGTTAGCCGTTAGCTGCTAATACTCTAACATGAGTACCAGTGTTCTATCTCATTGACTGTTGCCAAGGGTAACCGGAAATCTAAGAGAATTTTAGAACAACTAATGCACAGTTCTATTTGGAACCACGTGGCCGCAGGTCACGGGTCACAGGTCGTGGAGGTATGCAGCTGGTGTCCAAGGCAGCCTCTTGTTGCTAGCGGCAGCAAAGGAGCATGCGCACGCTGGGACTTCTTTTTTTTCCTGTCCCTGCCTTGGACATCCTGCTGCAGCAGGCTGAGGTCAGAAGGATCTAGATCTGGGGCGAGAGGAAAGAGAGAGGTTTCCGTGTTTAAACAGGGCCTGAATGGGACTAGCCTCCTCCAATTGTTCTCAGTGATTCCAGCCGTTTGCAGCCACAGGGTGCCCCCCCTCCCTCTACACACACACACACACACACACACACACACACACACACACACACACACACACACACACACTAGCACCACAATACACTCGCCTGCACAGATACCACAGATGATTTTTTTCCCCCATCGTCTTCTCCTCCTTCTTCTTTTAGGACTGACTTGCTCCGACACGATGAATCACAGCTTGAGGCGGCATGTCTGTCATTCTTGTGTTGTTTTTTTCCTGTGCGCTTGTGTGTCAGAGAGAGAGAGAGACAGAGAGAGAGAGAGAGAGGGATGTGTTTTTCTTGTTTTGTTTAGTTTCCAAAGCTTAAGAAGTTTTGTGACTGTTGTGGAACAGGTTGCTGCTCCCTACTGACCTTAGAGAATGGGAGAGGCAAGTAAGACTTACACAAGTAACTTAAACTTCATTTGCTTCCAGGCAGGTCTGCTGCATAGCATGTACAGTACACAGGCTAAAGGCCTATCAACACTAGACGTCTTTTCTCTCCCTCCCTCCATCCCTTTCTTTCTGTGTGTGTGTGCGTGTGTGTGTGTGTCTGTGTGTGTGTGTGTGTGTGTGTGTGTGTGCGTGTGTTCAACCATAAATACTATATATGAGTGTGTCTCTTTGCATCTATAAATACTGTGTGTGTGTGTGTGTGTGTGTGTGTGTATGTGTGTCTGCTTTTGTTTGTGTATGTCTGTGTGTGTGTGTGTGTGTGTGTGTGTGTGTGTGTGTGTGTGTGTGTGTGTGTGTGTGTGAGTGGATCACACAAAGTGGCTGTAGCCTTTTGGGCACTCCCTCTTTGGTTTTCCACGCTGGTCCCCTGGTAAACCACAGGATGGCTGCTGAGGCGAGTACGAGTCGCTCAGCTATCCTCCCTCCTCTGCGCAGAGTGGGAGTGGAGTCACCATTCCACGCAGCTGTCACCTCCCTCCGCTGTGCCCGTTTGGAAACAGACTGTGATTCAGTTCCTTTTCCCAAGTCAACTCCCTCTTTCCCTCTTTGCCTGAGAACATCAGTTATATCCCCCTCCATCCGCCCCCCCACCCACACACACACACACACACACACACACACACACACCCCCTCTCTCTCCATCTTGCACTAACTCACACTGCTCAGACATGTTAAGGCAGGTCGAGGAAGCCAGAGTGCGGTTTCTATCTTCTCAACATTGCTCAGTTAGAGGGTCCAGAGGCTGGTTGTCCTTTTGGCCCGGGTGACAGGAAAACAACACATGGCAGTGTTTATATACGTCTTTTTTTAAACACGATCACCCTCCCTCACACATAAAGTGCTTGCTGGGTTTTTTTTACACTTGAGTGCCCAAGGAGCCGGAGATGAAGCCACAGGTCTCTGTAGAGACAGAGGAGAATAGATAGCAATGTCTTCAGCATGTCCTCCAATAAGCATCTTTATTGTTTTACTTCCTGATTCAGTCTTTTGTGTCGACCAATCCCTGTCAAGCCAGCCTGATTGTTTATTGCTTGCTGATTTGGCCTTATTATGTTGACGTGACCGGAACCTGGGCCTCTGACGTCAGCAGAGCTAGGAGTGGTGTTATACCAGCTATATATGGATACAGAGCATATATTAAAATCTATATTTTGAGGTGAAGAAATGGATAATGTTAACAGGATCCACAAGCTTAGAAAGAGCTCAGGTGCTTATGGCTGTTTTATTTCCTTTGGGTATCAGTGACATCAAAGATTGAAAGATGAAAAATCAAGGTTTTTACTTCTTTTCTTTTTTTTCTTCTCTTGTGTTTGAAATGTCTCCTTATTCAGTCCTCCATGGTGGCTTTCAATTAATTGCTACAGGCACACGTTATGTAAGACTCAAAATCAGGTCTGACAGGACTGGCTAGAGGTGTGAACTTAACATAAGACACATTCTCTGTCTGGCTTAAGATGTTTGCTGACGTTTTTTGGAATTTTCACACAGTTGTTTAAATAGACAGATGTCTGCAATAGCAGAGCATATCAGTCATTGGTCATCTACAAACACACAAGCAACATTATACCCTATCAACACCTGTGATTAGCAAACCATTAATGGAGACTGCTCATATCACTACAGTGTAATGTCGCAAGTAATTTACTATAGAATTTAATTTTTCTATGGATATAAATTTAGCCTGACATGGCCCGCCCATAATACTTCCGTTCATTCGTATTCATGGTCTTGAGGTTCTTTGACCTCAAGCGATTACAGGGCGTGAGGAGTGCACTCAGTTCTGGTTTGAAACGATTGGACAGCTCGTCCAATCAGCTTTGCTTATTGGCCGGCTGTCTGATAGCCGACTAAACCCTCCCCAGAAAACCATCGGCAGACCATGAATACGAATGAACAGAAGTATTATGGGCGGGCCATGTCAGGCTACTGTAAATCCATATGAGCGACTACTTATTACGTCTGTTGTCAGGGGGTGGAGTAGGACACTAAATTCCACTAGGAATGTTCTGACTGCACTGGACCTCGACAGATCTTTGGTCGGCCGGCAGACTGGGATATCATCCCGATTGGCCTCTCTGCCCCTGTCTATTTATATAGAGCAGCATACATTACGTGCTCATAGAAGTTTCTAGAAATGTACTTGATTGGTCTAAAATGATGTTTGTATACATGTCTTTGTGTATCTACATCCATACAATCCATATAGGTACAGATAATCACAATGCATATATACTACGCCTATGGGCCGGATAATGTTCGCCAATAATGTTTACAATTCCTCCAGTGGAGCTGAGCCAGAGTGCTGTTCCCCTCTCAGTGCTTCTAGTGCGGTTTCCCCCTTGGCACTGATGCAGGACGTGTGGTGGTGCTGCCGCTCTGTGATCTGTGATGAAAGAGGCTAGATTGAAGACAGCCCTTTGGGTGGGAGGGGGTAGGGAAGGAGTGTGTGTGTGTGTGTGTGTGTGTGTGTGTGTGTGTGTGTGTGTGTGTGTGTGTGTGTGTGTGTTTGGGGGGGAGGGGGGGGTAGTATGAGATGAATGGAGGGACCAGCTTTGATTTCCTCAAACAGTCAGTGTGCACCGGATGTTTTGAGAATGCAAGACAAGGCATAGCCTGGCCCGGGGTGAAAAGGACAAGTGTAACAGAGGTGTGCGTGTGCGCATGTGTTTGTGTTTGAGTTTGAGTTTGTGTGTGTGTGTGTGTGTGTGTGTGTGTGTGTGTGTCTGTGTGTGTGTGTCTGTGTATGTGTTTGTGTGTGTTCACCAGGCCCTCCCTTTGCTCAGCTGTGGCAGACTCAAAGACTCTCTTCCATTCAACAAAATGGGCAAACAAACCTTTCGTCTCCATCTTCCTTCTGCTTCTTTTCCATCTCTCCACTCTCCATAGTACCAAGTGCCATTCTAACTTCCCTTCACAGCTTTTACACGCATTCTTTTCTGGGTTACCCCATTGTGGGTCATGGCGGTGCGCTGCCAGACATGTTGCTGAGTTCTGCATTCACAACTTCCTGCTGTGAGCAGAGCAGGAGCGTCTGTGTCATGTGCGTGGGTGCAGAGTGCGTAGAGACCGCAAAAACTCTTTGTTTTGCACATATCAGGCGGCAAAGACCTTCATTACGTTATGAAAATGATGGAAAGGGGCTTGTCTGATGATGGGGAAGATGGGTGTGTGTACTCTTATCTGTATGGACTGAAGAAGTATTTCTGGCACAGGATTTGGTGATCCTCTTCTCCCACAAAAAAACATCCATGTTACTCAGATTTAAATTTCTTGTGATGTTTTACAAGTGTTTAAAAT
Organism: Sardinella longiceps; assembly: GCA_027497455.2. Taxonomy (NCBI): domain Eukaryota; kingdom Metazoa; phylum Chordata; class Actinopteri; order Clupeiformes; family Clupeidae; genus Sardinella; species Sardinella longiceps. Next base: position 30,354,826 of record JAODXP020000015.1, on the reverse strand, counting down.
GATCTTGATGGTCTTGATTGGGCACTACAGTTTCCAGAATTGCACATAAATTCTGTTTTTAAACCAGTGTGGTGTAAGCTTAGCCTGGCAAGCCATTCTATAACATTAAAATGTATAGTCTGGCATCCATAGACACACCAAACTCAATTGTGGGCATGATGTAAACGACCATGATGTAAACACCAATTCAAAAGACTGTTGTTTTCGACTAAGCCCGCCCTAAACACATAGAGTTGTGATTAGTGAATGGTCGGTGTCCGACCATTCAAATTCCCTATGGCTTGCTAATAGACATACTGGTGTTGAGTGTTGAGATATAGGCTACATTATAACATGTTTATATCCTAGGAAGAGTCTCTTGAACAACATTTTCTTGGTGGAGCAATGTGCAAAGTTTGAGTTTCAGTTTGAGAGAGGTAGCGCCCCTGATGAGGTGTACTGATATCTCTAAGCTGAGTCACAGAACAGATAATCAGGGTGGACATCTAACCATCAGTGTTAAACATGACACAGCGTGTTTGGAGCCATAGGAGGGAGGGAACCGTCAGAAGCACGAAGGGCTGCTACGCTGAAGTAATAACTGGGCAACTTTACATCACCTCTTATCTCTGGCTCTGTGCAACACAGTGCCGGTTCTAGGCATAGACAAATGAGGTGGTCGCTTAGGGCACCAAATATCAGGGGGGCATCACAATACATTTATTACTTTTTTTCTTTAGTTTTTCAAAACTCAAATCTGGCCTAGGGCACCAAAAAGGCTAGAGATGGCCCTGGTGCAACATACACTGGTTCACATATGGTCAAGTCAAGCCAAGTCATTTATATTTATATAGCGCATTTTAACACAACACGGTTGATCCAAACGGCTTTAAATTGGAAGGCGGACCTCACTAACCACCACCAATGTGTAGCACCCACCTGTGATGCACAGCAGTCATTACAGTAGGCGCCAGAACGCTCACCACGCACCAGCTTGAGGTGGAGAGTGAGGGAATAGACGAATGAGTCAATTACAGTTGCTGGATGATTAGAAGGCCAGATTGAATGAGCCAGGTAGGGACTTTAGCCAGGACACCAGGTTACCCCCTACTTGTTGTGACAAGTGTCATGAGATTACCACTTTTATTACCACTGTGAGTGAGGACCTTGGTCTCGTGCGAAAGACGTGTCATCCAAAAGACTCAGACAGCATTAGACATATCTCGCTTTGCTGTGAGGGAAGGATGTTGTATATCCATTTCTGATGTACAGTGTATTAGCTGTTTACTTCATTGCTGCTTTATCCTTTTACATTGTTGTTGTATCCAAGTCCATTGCTCATGCTGACATGGGCTGCACAGACATCAGGACCCTCATTACCTCTTGACACACCAAAGCACATTTATATCTACATTATTGTTATTGCCAAAACACTGTGTGAAATGTCTACCAAGATTGATGGGCGTATAATTAAATCAAAATGCATATTATGCAGTTACATACTGTTCTTCACTTTTAATCATTTTAAGTATACACTAGTTTTGTCATTTGAACAATGTCCTCTTCATATAGATGTGCCCTAATTTTAATCAACTTTAAGTGTACTAGTGTTGCTATGAGCTATACAGTTTACAAAACACAACTGTGTCCTTGAGATGTGGAAAGCCATAGATGGCCTATGACAGGATATCATTAAACTTTTACGTAACTGTCATAGCCTAAGTCACGCACAATTAACTGCCATCTGTGAAATGGGAGAGAAGGTCCTGTCCAATGGGATAACACTCGTTCTAAGGTCTTTTGAAATTCTGCTGGCCTGGTTGTCTTTGAAGTGAAACAGCGTGTGTGTTGACAGTAGGCGTGGGTTAGATCTACTTAGTGATCCTGTGTTTACATAAGACATCATGGAATAACTCATTAAAGGCGTGGGGCATGGTGGAGTTTTTGTGAAATTAGTTCACCTGAACTGTTTTTGAAGGGACTAAACAGAAAGAAGCCACTTTTACAGTTGCATAGCTCACTAACCTTTAGTTTTTTTTTCTCTCCACAATTTTTTCTGTTCTTTTTGCACCGTCCTAAAAAAACTGACTGCAGTTGGGGCTTCCTGTGGTTAACTTGTGGTAGCACTTTCCTCTTGAGTTTCAAATACATCCTTGTCAACAAACTTCCAAATATAATAGTGTGTGCAAGCTAGGACGTATTTCATGTCAAGTTCATGCCAACGTAGGATTAGACAATACAGTAGCCTACATGACTGAATGAAGTCAGACCATAGCTCCTCCTCCTGTCTCTTGCTCCTTCTCCAGAGCCATGATCTCCTAGAGTAGCAGTACACTGTGGCAGTAGAGGATCACTCTTGTTTGGTTGGAGATACGTGTATTTATGAGGAATGGGGCCGACAGCACTGTCTGAATGTGTATTTATTTACTTATCTATTTGTTTGTTTGTTTGTTTATTTGTTTGTTTACACTTAAGTTGGAAGATGAAAATGATATAGCCACTGGTCTTGGTGGCGCTTGTGTTTCACTGCTAATAGATAGTATTGTCATCACACACACACACACACACACACACACACACGCACACACTCACACACACACACACCTGCATATAGCGCCACCACCATTCAGTTAGACAATTGTTCACATAAAGTGCATACACATAGCCACACTCATATGTGTCCTGAGGGTGAACAGCTGTAAATACAGTCAGCCACAGTTCACTGGGCACTTGCTTTCAGACCCTCTGTGATGATGGGAGCAGCATAAACATGTGGATAGGGGGTGTGGGGGTTGTGCAATGGCCTACTCTTTTTTTAGTGCCTTTATTGTTGAGGCCAGGAAGTGGGGAAGCCAAAAAAATGTCCCAATTGACTTATTGGTGTTTGTTGACTTACGTAAATAACGATTTTAAAATCTCTCTCTCTCTCTCTCTCTCTCTCTCTCTCTCTCTCTCTCTCTCTCTCTCTCTCTCTCTCTCTCTCTCTCTCTCTCTCTCTCTCTCTCTCTCTCTCTCTGTTTCTGGCAGGATGGCCAAGGTTAAGTCTTGAGTAGTCCTGTCTCAGGGACACACAGACAGGAGTTCAGGAGGTGCTGGGTGTGACCATGGCAACACAGAGCAGCGCTGGTGGCTTGGGGCTGGTCCTGGTGGAGTTTGAGTACGAGTACAAAGGCCGCGATGGCTCAATGGTGTCCATCAAGCCCAACGAACGCTATATGCTTATGGCCAAGACCAACGATCACTGGTGGCAGGTGAGACGCGACGAGCGATCCAAGCCCTTCTACATCCCCGCCAAGTACGTCAAGGAGCTGCCCAATGCCTTTCCTTCACCGCTGGACTTCACTGTTGAAACTTCGCCGCCCAGTCCTGAACTAAAACAGGCCCCTCCGCTGGACCTGGCCGAGGACAAGAGGGCGGGCGATGAGGTGACCATCCGCGTACGTTCGTCTGGCGGCTACCGCAAGTCGGAGAACCGCATGTCCACGTTTGGGGTTCCGCTGGAGATTCACGACCCGCCCGCAGGGTTCAAAAGAGGAGGCCACACCGAGCCGCCTTTCTCCTTGCTCAGCGGGATTGGAGGGGGAGGTGGGGGACCTCAGGAGCTCCCCTCCTCCTCTTCTTCGTCCTCTTCATCGTCTCAGAAGAAGAGGCTCAGTTTGAACCCCAGCACTCTGTTTGGCGGGTCGCGAGGGTCCAGTGCGGCTCCCGCCCCTGTTGTTCCTGCTGGTCTATCATTAGAGGACCAGAAGCCCCGGGTGCCAAGCTTTAGTCCAGCTGACCCTGTCCATCGGCCTGTCCAGGGTAAACCTGTGGACCTCCCCATCATCAAAGCCCTCGCCAGCGAAACCCCGTTGCGGGAGGAGTCGCCGGAACCAGCCTCACCCTTGGAGCCGGACTCCGAGTCTGCATCGAGTACGGAACCAGACCGTTCGCCGGACTCCGAGAACATCTACGAGTCGATTCTGGACCTGAACTTAGATGGATCACCTGTGACGGAGACGGCCCCGGCTTTGATTCCAGCTCCTGCCATGCCGGAGTCCTCCTCGTCCCACACTTGCCATGTCTCTCCAGTACCTCAGCACCCAAAGGTGAGTGCAAGCAAGACTTACAGTGTACACAGATAGTGCACAGGGCATCAGCTTGCTGCATAACAGGGAAAACACATGTTCTGGCATGCAGGCCTTTTCTGTGGAATGCTCTGCCTTCAGCAGGACATTCCAAAACTCAGGCTTATGACCTACGAGTGACTTGTATTTGTTATGCTGCTTTGATTTTTGTGTGTTGAGAACCAATGAAGAAAAGAGTAACTTTAAATAACTGAGCAAACCTCAGGGTTTGAACCATGAAGAACTGAAATGTAGTCAGTAAGGGATTTGAATGGCACCCAAAAAAAGGAACAGGAGAGAAGGGGGGGGGGGCGTTAAACTTCTGCATCCTCTTTATGTTCCTGGTTCTTCTTTTGGCAAATTTCCAGGACGTTCTTGAGATCTGCACTCTCACACCTGGAGTTGAAATGAGATCTTAGTATGAGTTGTCTCTCATATTTGTTCTCCATTGTCTTTTTTTCATGGTACAGTACAATGGAGGGTCTGGAGAGAGTATTTCTCACAGAGTCTGTCTGGGAAATTGATTATCTGTTGTTGGAATTCAAGCTATGGGAAATTGTGGTTTGTTTAAGGCTTACGGTCAGAATGAGCATGTTTATCAGCTGTGTTTTGTTTTCTGCGGACCCCTGGGTTGCAGGAGGGGCAGAGTGATATTACTCTGGGTGTTTTGGTTTCCTGGAGATTACGAGGCCTCGTCTCTTAGCTTCAACTTCAATGTCTGTAGGATGGCTGTAGCACATCCTGCCCTGCTCACCGCCAGACAAACAGAGTCAGGATGAGTCAGAGGTGACGTAGACCAACCAACAGGTTGTTTTGGATAGGGACAGTTGCACAGGCAACCACAGGGTGGTGCTGCCGCTCTCATCTCCTTTAACCCCTATTGTTTGGGCTGTTTACTGTTGGCTGGGGGAAAAAAGCATTGAGATTCCTGCAAAGTCATGCCATTTTATTGGGTTCTGTCTGTGCAGTCAGCTCCATTTCTCAGCCACAGTCTTGCCTTTCATGGCAAAAACAGATGATTTCTTTTGAATATGAAATCAAACAGAGAGATGCTCACGCTGTGACACCAAAAACTCAAAACAGCTTTATTGTTTTTGTCGCCACATTTTCTATGACATGAATGCTGAGTTCTGACACAGACTGCCAAGTCACTAGATCTATTTCAGCACAGAAACAATAGGGAACAGAGGCCATGTAGAGTTGGCCATGCCGCTGAGATGTACAAGACAGGATGTTGAGTTATGTCTGTTCTCCACACATGGCCACATACAAATGCGCACAAAGTAGACAGAGCTAAAACAAAACCCACAAAATGTCCAATTTTACTATAAAATTTCCACATGCCATGTTGGAAAAGTATTATTATCATGCAATTATTCCAGTTTCAGTATAGAAGTTGAAGCATCCACTACACTGCCACTAATATAATAGAGATTTTTTTGGTAGGGTAGGCAGGGAAATACTGGTGTGAGTGGTTGTTTTTAGTGCTTTTTGAACACTGAAAACCAGTGAGACTATAAAGGGTTTGTGAGATGTGTTTTTAATACAGAGTGCTCTTTTATGACAGAGCTTTTGGTGCTGTGAAACCAAAGTGCTGAAACAGAGATGCATTGTGCCTGTGACTGTAAGCTGGAAGATGATGTGGGAAGCAGTTTATGAGGAATCCACAGTTACAGGACTATGAGTTTCAGTGCCCCCTAGGTGATGCTTGGAGACTGTGTGTGTGGAGGGGGGCTTAGAAGAGGGGCTCTTGTGAAGAGGCTCATCCAGGTGACAGAGGTTTGGCTTCAGCACGGAAAATCCATGAAGAATGTTAAGCTGAAGTCTTGGCCCAAAGCACTCTGTCAATAGCTGCCAGGGTCCAAAAAATGAGAGAGTGCACAGTGTTTACCTGACAGATGACTCCTGGGGAGCCAGACATGTTCAGACAAAACATATACAGTACAGTGCTGCACAGTGTTGTTGTGGTACAATTATTTTGTGATCGATGCAAAGTGGGCTGCAGTATGGAGAATCAGAAGATTAAAAAAGGAAGGTTATTGCTGTGGTAATGCATTTTAAATTAGGATAAGGCAGTGGGATTTGGTGATGTTAAAAGTTGTATTTGGTGTATAAACCCTCTTAGGAGGTGGATAAACTCTGTTTCCAAAATTTGATGGATAAACTGTGTTGAACAAAGTCGTAAACAAGTCGTTTATTTTACTTTTGAAGTTGAGCGCGCCCTCCCAACACACTGACTACTTGTGTTCAGCCACCACTGCATCCCTGGTGTTGCATGTATCAATGTAGTTTTTTTGTGGCTGAGATTCAGAGGTGGATTCCAGTATCTGAATTATGCAATGTTTTCAAAGATAAACATGCATGTGAATTTTGCCAGTGTAAAGCACAAGCCTTTGCCTGTGAGGTGAATTTAATGTGAATTTAATGAGCCATCGCGATATTCGCTTTCAGGAAATACTTGTTTTGGTTTAAGTTTCATGTTCTCTCTAGCGCCAATTATGGAGATGCCTTTACACACAAACACACACACACACACACACACACACACACACACACACACACACACACACACACACACACACAACATTACACTTTTTTTTTTTAATGTTCAAAGCAATAATACATTCATTACACAGTACCCACACTAGTGCAATACAAGTACAATACACCTTTGAGGCTTTTTCAGTGTAATGTTTTTAGCATTCATCTTTCAAACAGACACACACACACGCACTCACACTCCCTAGAGGTCTGTATCATCTTCATAGATCTGAACACAAACTGGGCAGTGGACCCCTGCAGATGCTTCATTCATCCGTGCAGGACCAGACATCCAGGAGTTCTTTTAAAAGGCCAGCCCAGCTCAGCTCAGCTCAGCTCCGCTCAGCGGCAGATGAGGACAGGTTGGAGATCTCAGGGGCCGTGTTAATAGCCAGTGACTACCTTAGCATCTGGACCCTGCGTGCCTTAGTGGGCCCGCGGGTCTGAGCCGTTTGGATTTGACATTACCGTGAGCGAGCCATGGGAGATGAGTCGGCGTCGGGTAAGTATGGAGAAATGTGCTCGGAGGGGCGCTTTTACAGGCAGACTGAGTTTCTTTGGCACAGGTGAGGCATGTGCTTCACATCTCTGTTATGCTCATGGTAAATGGAGAAGGTGAATCATATCCAAGGTGAAACACTTATCTCTGAGCTATTTAAACCTTTTTACCTGGCTTTAGTGTCGTAAGTATCTGGGTAGGTTTTCACTGTAAAATATAGTTATAGTTCAGTATTTCTTGTTTATGTCTTTGCCTCACTTTTACTTTTAGTAAAACATGAGACCTAGCAATTCCACCACATGGATTTTAGTTAAGAGTCCTGGTGGGAGTAGCAGACTTCACACTTGCCTTATTACTTGTACAAAACACAGGTGGGATTTTTTGCATTGGATGCAAAAAAAAACTTTACTGCTAGGATCACATGGTCATAGTATTGCTGAAGGCACTGAAAAGAAAAGTGAAAATATGGCACGTTATTTCATTCCACATTCAACATTCTGTTTTATGATTCAGCTCCATCCTACAATATGGTCACTCAAATCCAGCTTAGCGAGAGCCTCAGGCACAGGGAGACTTTCACAACCGGCCCTACTCCCTCAGTGCAGCCAGTTTAAAGTTACACAGGAATTGTCTATGGTCACACACATCATCACTGGTCACACTCATATCTGTCACAGTCATCACTTGGGTGAGGATCGTGTTTCTTGGATGTCTCCTATTTTGATTTCAAGTAGGTTACATTTGTAAGGAGGATGCCAAATGAGTCACTGACTGTATGGAATGGTTTGTTCACCTGTGGCAGTAGTGACAGTATGAAATTAGGCCATACAAGAACACATGCATATAGCATCTCTGTACTGTGGTTACGAAAGTTATATGGAGGAAGTGTAAAATTCTGATGTGGCTTATTCTGTGCAGAGTGCATAGAGGGTGGTGGTCAATAAACGTTCAGTTTTGTTTTAAGTTTGTTGTGTAATGGTGAGTAGGCTAAATATCTCTGCCTCCACCCAAATCTTTTTATAGCCTGGCTGGCACATTTGGAGATTGATTGAGACAAATGAATGGGAATTAATATTCTCCTTAACTTAAATGAAGAGAGTAGTTTTACCTGTTTTATTTACATTAATTACCTGCACTAAAGGAACGTTCAAATAATTTGCCTATTACACTTTGTTGGGGGTGCAGTGGCAGTGGTGAGCCTGTACGGTTGGGGGTTAGCCTATCTTCTATTCTGTCAATCTGGACGGGTGAACGTGTCCTCCCAGGTCCTGTTTCCTTTCCTTCGGTAGAAGACAGACCCGCCCGGCTGCCCCTGGGCCACAGCTCTTGTTTACCAAATAAAGGAGGAGCTCTTTTCCTGTAGGATTTAATGCCTCACCCGGGTACTTTCATCTGAAGAGAGTCGAAAAATCCTACGCACACACGACAGTGTGTGACATAGGCACAGGCACAGGCACACCCATCCCATGCCAGGTGTGTCAAACGTGTGTGTTTCAGAATAACCACAGCTGAACCAAAGTATTTTTATTCTTACCCATGTAAAAGTATTTTTCCCACTTCAAGTGAAAATTGCGACCATTCGCCCATCGGTTTTCGATAGATGTTTGTATATCCAGTCGTTTTAGAATCTGGCGACGCACAAGCTAAGCGAATAGGAAACTGGAAAACCATTCTCAGAAACAAGTGAACTGTAGCATATCCCGTAATCAAGTAGGCTGTAGGATGGTTTCAGCGGAAAGGAAAGGAAAGGGTTAAATCGAGAGGGACTAAATAACCACTCCCCAAGGATTCGCTTCTGCTGAGCCCTCCTCACCTGTTCTTCCCACCTATACCTGAGGCGTCGAGAACGACAGCACTGAAGGAGTATTTTTAAAGGGGGCTACTGTGTGTTATACTATCAGGCCCAAATAAAATAGGTTATTTAGTTTGTATAGATCCGAATAGGTGACTATAGATAAATCCACCGGGCGTCTTCGTCGTGGACTGTATAACTACATCTCAAAAAGGTAAGGAATAGTTACCTGCTCTGGCTCTGCCGCGGTTGATGGATGGCTTAATTTAACTGTTTGACCACAGTCAAAGCTGTCGTCAGGATTTCTTTGGGCAAGGCAGTTTTGAGGGTGATAGAAAGTTATCATTCACTTTCTATTATTTTTAACATTAGTTGAACTCAGGAAATGTGTCCCGCTTAGCTCGCACATTGGTGTTTTTGGGAAGCTGAAGTCAAAAGTTTGAAGTGTTTTTATGAATATAGTCAACTAGGCTACATTATATCATTCCGTAAACGCACCTGACGCAGAAATTTGACCTTTCTCCTTTGGCATTTGATCCACTGCCTCTCAATCTATTAAGTAAAAATCTGAACAAAAGTTTTCATGAACATTTTTAGGTCTATAGCCAATAGCCTGATGGAAGATGTTTACTAAAAGGAGGAAATTGCATTAACAAGACTGACCTGCCAGTAAAATCATAAAATGATTCCACTGTGATTGAGTTTCCTGTTGAAACCATAAACAGCCTATGATGTTGGACTCTTCTTATTACTTTACTATCGCCAACAATGAGGAAGAATGGCCTACATACCTTTGACACTAGTTAGCCTTTAAAAATGATCAAAACAAACTAGTACACTGTAATCTTCTGTGATCCGTGGCTGGTGGGTGTGTGATATCATGTCTGTGAGAAGACACTGTTTGGGAGAGCACTTGTGTCATGTGGTTTACCTTAACACCTCCCTGCAGAACTATTATTGCATTAGCTGTGTGTGTGTGTGTGTGTGTGTGTGTGTGTGTGTGTGTGTGTGTGTGTGTGTGTGTGTGTGTTTGTTTGTTTGTTTGTTTGTTTGTTTGTTTAATCTGTCATCCATAGGATGCAGGAAGGCTTCAGTACCAGTTAACATTTGCTGGTGTTTTGCCTCATGACTGACAATAATCTACCTACTTTCTTATAGCGGAATGTATTTTTATCCCATAAATTCAATGACCATTAGTCTTCAACCTCAACTATGGATATACGGTGTTGATGAGTGAGTCATATCTCCTGTAATTGATACACTCATGATTCCAAACTTATGAAACTCAGGGCTAAAAATAGATCCAGTACCACCCTATAAGTGGTGATTGTAGTTACTCTCGCCTTCGCTGGGGTCAAACTACAAGGGAGAGCTATGTCACGAGACCTCTCCTGCATGAGTGCATGAATCATTGATGCACCGTCACACTTGGCTACACTGCACACCCTTAGAAAGCGTGTCTCATTGCTGCTGCTGCTACTACAGCTTGTCAAGAGAGAACCCATTAAGGTTTTACCTCAAATAAGCTTTTGCCATTTCAATATTTATCGGCTTCGTCAAGGCATCATCTAGATTCTAAAATACTTACAGTACATCAAGATTTTGGCAACAAGAGAATCATTGAATATCTTGCATGCATCTCATTGCATGCATTTTTAGCTATCTTTGCTTTGGAGTTAGTGCGAAGGTTGCAGTATGAATTTCTTGCCTAAGCTTGTAGATTTAGCAGGTCTTGGCCTGCTTGGGAAAAATCCTTACAGGCTGACCATGTTCAGAGCTATGGGCGTAACTGTCTTTATGTAAATATCAGCATGTACATCCTATACTTGGCACACATGGGATGTTTTGAAGCGCATGACTTATTAGACTAGGGGTTGGAGTCATAGAGGTCAGGTTGCATGCGTGCTAACTAGCTTTCTTACCACACTCTCCTCAGAGACTACGCACTCTCAGCTTCTGTGTTCAAAGGCATTGGGGTTATAAGGGAAGGGAGTTTTCTCTTTTATAAATCCTGTTGAAGTGCCTACTTTGATTTCACATGCACATTGATAAATTTACTGAGCATGGCTAGGGTCAATATAAGGTTGTAATTGGCATGTTAATAATTGTGTATTAGTGGTATTCAATTGCTGTAATAGGGCACTAAAGGGTTAATAAATACAGTGCAAGGTACAAAGTGTATTTATTTATATATGTTATTGAAACTGCAAGTTTGCAAGTAGGCCACTAGAGCTGGATATGACCACCACCACCCCACATCCCCAACCCCCCCAGTGTCTCTGTGCTGAAGGCCTCCGTCAGGAGGGCCAGGTGCTCTGGAGGCGGTGGTGGTGAGTGACACACCCTGCTGATTAGGACTCATCTTTCACAGCACACTCAGCATGGCCACTGTGTTTGTGTGTGTGTGTGTGTGTGTGTGTGTGTGTGTGTGTGTGTGCGTTTTACCACACCAATTTGCAAGGCAATGTAGTCCTATTACAAAACCACATCTTGGTATAGGAGATGATGAGGCAGTGAATTCATCACATGGAAGACTGTTCAGATTAGTAAATGTAGAATGTAGGACAAGACTGATGAAGCCCACCGTCTAGACCCGGGGTTCTCAATGTTTTGATTGGTGAAGGCCAATTTAGGGACGCAATGTTGAACCAAGGGCCTCCAAAGGGGCCATGGGAGGAAAAACAAACAAACAAAAAATAAATCACATTTCTAATCATTTTAATGACCATGTTGCATCTCTACAATGATCATTTATTGCAGTAAATAAATGCCCACTACCAGATTCATTCTTTTAAAGCAATCTATAGTTGTACAGATATTATCAGAAATGTTTCCGCGGGCCGCCACTTTGAGAACCTATGGTCTAGACAAGTAGACTAATCCATGCCGCCTGCACCCGGATCTGGCCAGGTCAAGTTCCTAATACCACAGCCACTGTATCTGTGGGTGTAGCTGTGGACCTGCTGCCCCTCATTCTAACTGAAACTGGCAGACAGTTACAGTGAGACGATAAACAGAAGGGTCTTTCCAGACCTTGTGTTCTTGCATGTCTGATTTTTACCCGAAAAGGGAACAAAGACAGGCTGACTTGTTATCATGTGTGTGAAAGGACTGCTTCCCCCAGAGTGTTCGGAGTGTGTGTGTGTGTGTGTGTGTGTGTGGGTGGGTGCAAGCCTGTGTGGGTGTATGGCTTTGTGTGCATCTGTATATGCGTGAGAGTGATGAGTCCCCTTTACACCAGAGCTGACGGCGGGCTGCCTTGCGTAAGCCAGTGTCTCTGCATGTCTGGCTGCTGCTGCACCTAATCCAGTTGTTGCTCTGCCACGGTTCTAAACAAACAGGCCCATTGCAGAGTTTGCTTACATTCAAATGCCCAGTGCCCTTTTCCTACAGGAAACGGATAATGGAGAGTGCACCCCCCCACACCCAATAATGGCGTCAAACACACTCCCCTGTGTGCCTATGGGTGTGTGTGTGCGTGCTTGCGTACTGGTGTGTGGGTGTGGGTGTGTGTGTGGAGTGGGTATGTTTTGGGAAATTGTGTGTAGGCATATTGAGAGTGTGCATACTACTGTAGTAGCATTACTATAGTTTTGAATTGAGTAGGAGTGTGTGTGTGTGTGTGTGCGTTTGTGTGTATGAGAGCAAGAGTGTGACAGAGAAAGCAAGGGAGAGTGGGTGTGTATGTTGTTGTTATATCTGTGTGTGCGTATTTCCACTTGACTATGCTCAAGGGAGCCCTGATAAGTCTCTGCTTTGATGCTGGAGGACCCCACTAAGTGCCAAACCACTTTTAAGCTTCTTCTTCCTCCCTCGCTCCCTCTCATAATGAGCGACTTTCCCCCTTCGCTGTAACATTCTCCTTCTTGGAGTTGTGCTCCGCCGGAGAGTTGCTCTGCTCTGCACTCGCTCTGGAATCCCCCCCGACTCTTCTTCTGCTTCTTCTTCCCTGGGTGACGTTTTGTCGTCTGGGTCAATGTGGAAGTGGGGCCGCAGGTTTCCTGTGCATGTTTTTACTTTCGTCTCCCACGCGCGGGTGTCGGTCCTGGTAGTAGTCTGTCCTCGACTCGCCCCTCGTCCATCTCTGTCAGCCTGCTCTCGGTCAGTCGGGTGGTGGACAGTCAGTAGTCTGTCGGTTGGCGGGTGTTTGGTTGTGTTGCTGTCGTTGTCGCTGTTCCTTTGCCATGATGCCGGTGCCCAAACTGCTGCGGAAGGCCTCTCTCAGCATCAGGCCTCGCTTGGACTCCCTGCTGCGAATCATCAGGGTAAAGTACCGTAGCTATTCATGAGTCAGATTATGAGGTCGCTTTACTGACCACACACTAACCAACAGTCTCAAATTGGGATGTTTTTAACCCCAAAGCTGGTTAAATATTGAACATTGGGTTAACTTATGAGTTATGAGTGAGTGGTTGTGTGCTACAATACTGTTACCTTCCTGTTGACAATGTGCAGAACTCAAAAGGTTATTCTTTGTATAAAATATTTGTTTCTCACTTGGTGTTTTTGCTCGGAGTGGTTCTCAAGTGGTCAGGTTAATCTGAAATCTAAACTTTATGAAATGGACTGCACTGCTCAGTGCTATATTCAATAACTAAATCCCTATGCGTCAAACAGAAAGTGAGTCGTCTATGTGTCAAGTGTCAATGGGAACAAAGTCAGCAGATACAAGATCAGAGATCAAGATCTATCTGCTGGCTAAACACATGGCTGTTACTCTCTCCATTGCTTGCATATTTTCTGTTATTCACATGTACCTGTTGTTGACATACTCCTCTGTCTACCTCTTCATCTGGATTTGCCCTATTACCACTTTCTCTGTGTAGTTGCACACTCTTTCAACATGGTGTAGTGGCATGATATGTAAGATTATACCCATCTCCTTCACTCAGTATGTTGTCATTAATGAGAATATTGTGGTTTTAGATCTGGTGATCCGATTCATTAGATCTTTAGAATCCATAATGTTCATAATCTCTGGCTGTGGTTTATTTTTAAGCACTACATTTTAACACCTGCTTTTGTTCTCCCTCTCTCTCACACAAACTGACTGTTCAGCATCCTGGTCTGTGTGCTGTTCTGTTGTTAGGGTATAAAGCTGGGTCCTTTGTGTGTATAGTGGATGGGATTGTAGTTGTTCTGCCTGACTGGGACACTGTGTATAGATAAGCTTTTCCTCATGTTTGTAGTGGCTTCTCGCTCCAAACCATTTCCTGTTACTCAGGGAGCATGCTCCTCTGGAGGGAACAGACCCCAGCTAAGCAAGGCACTTCTGCTTCTGTGGTCAAATTGGAGAGGGTTTTTTTTCCCCCAAGACTTTTTCCAATAATGTTGTGCTTTTCTGATAAACGCCAAGGGCAAGTTTCCAGCTACATGGATTACGCTTATTTCTTGACTAAAGAACCCCCCTTCCCAACCACCCCGCCCCCATTTTGGGATTTTTGATGTATTTGTGAATATGTGAATGGGAAATATCAACCTTGCAGCAGAAAAGTTGTTGTGTGTGCACTGTCTCCACAGAGCCACAGTATTGACTGTCTAGTTTGATACACTTTGGTGTTGCCAGCGTGCACAGGTGTGTCTCCAGTGCAGGCAGGTTCCCATACTGAGAGAGTAGAAGGCGTTTCAGTCAGCGGCTCCTGTTGCTGTGCTCGTGGGTCATTTGACTTCAAAGCCCTTTGTAATTATGCAACAGTGACAGTTCCAGCCAGGGGGACAGTGAAGACACTACCTGTTGTTCTGCTTCTCAGCTTTCATCAGGAATGAAGGAGTGGACAAAAACTACTACAGTCAAGCTGCGCTGCAGCATTGGAAAGGGTATCTTCAGACACTTGTTGACACAATTCCATTGATTATAAGTGTAATGTTGTTCAAAACAACACCTACATGCCTGCAGGAAACAGGGATTCTGGAAAGGTCTTGGAGCACTTGATGAGTAAGAAAGAAAAGAAGAAGGGACTTGGAGAGAGGAAGAGGGAAGGAGAATGAGAGGGGCTGGTTGTTGGCTGTTACCCTATCCCTCAACTGGGCTTTGTTTGGTGTGGGTGAGACAGAGAGAGAGAGAGGCACAGAGGCCTGGTGCTCCCCCCAGGCCAGTTTGTCCTGCTCTGATTCCCATGACTGCTAACACTAAAGGCCTCTCCTATGGCACCATGCTAGACCTGATAGGGTCCTAATGTTTTGAAGAGATCTTTCATACAAACCGCCATTAATCGTTTAAACAAATTATAAATAGGCCTAAGGGTCAGCACATATTAATTCACTTTATTTATGTATTTATGTATATTGAGTGTTTGTGTTATGCATGTATGTAATTGTCCTGTAGACTATGTCTCATGTCCCTCTGTGTTTTGTCCATGCCTTATGTGTCATGTTGTGAGGCCAAAGATGAATTTCCATGCAAATGGACAATAAAGATTTATATTCTGCTCTAAGAATATAGCACAGTGTATGAAAGAAAATGTAAGCTGTAGCGTTGTGAAACACAAGTATTGGTTTAATATACTCATAACGTTTATAATGTGTCTGTCTTTAATGTGTTTTTAATTTTAGTGTTCAAAGTAGTTAGGCCACATCATTATTTCAGTCTAGTATTTTTTTTATTAGTTTAATTAAACTACAAACACTACAATATAATACAACTGGATTAATACACATGAGGCTTACAGCCTGTGTTCATATCCATTGCAGTTATTACAGTATATTTTTTCAGATGTCTGGCACTTGTTTGATGATGAGAGTGCATACCGTATGTTGCCCTTGTGTGTATGTTGCCCTTGTGCACAAATCTAAACTTTTAGTTTTTCAAAAAGGCTCTGGTGTCATCACAACATAGTGAGGCTATAGTTTGTCATAACAAAAAAGACCATTATGCTGGGTGGTGTAAATGTGACTGATTTTGCCACTTCTATTCCACAGGCAGAGAATGAGAACCCGACCACGGCTGTGTATGCCAACGTTACTGACTTGAAGAAGAACACGCCCCGCGCCCCACCCTCGGCCTCCTCCTCTTCCTCCTCCCTCGGCCCTCCGCCACACCCCTCTGTGCTGTCCGTGGAGGGATGGGAAGTACACACTGATAAGGACAGCGGCAAAGACTTCTTCTACCAGCCGTCGACGGGGCAGAGCACGTGGGAGGATCCCCGCAGCCCGCTAGGCATGGATTCGCTGGCCTCGCCGCTCTCCACGGCCTCCTCCACCTCCTCCAGAGGCTCCGACTGGGAGCAGATCCTGGACGAGGCCAGCGGCCGACATTATTACTACAACTCCGCCTCCAAGGAGACCACCTGGGAAGCCCCCGGTGCCATCTCCCCCACCGTCCCCGCGTCTCCGCCAGGGGACAACCAGAGTCTGCAAAGACAGCACAGCGAGGGGCCGGTAGGAACCATTGGGCAAGAACTAGGGGGAGTGTAATGTACTGTAGATCTGATGTGTAATGGGTAGTTTTGAGTATATTTACAGTGTATTGTGGAGTTACACTTCAAGTTTTAAGATCTTTGAATCGATAGGACATTCATATCCTTGTTCTTCTTAGACAAACGTTACTGGATCAATAGGATCTTATATCTATCACTTTATTTGATATATCTGATAGTCCAATATTCTCTTTAAAGAGATTTTCATCAAATGGTGATTAAGTGGAAACTAACTACAGCAGTTTTAAGTTTCCAGGTTTAGGAAAGATTGTCAGTTCTCTTTAAACTACTTTTTATGGGCCTTTACCCATAGGGAAACACTGAAGATAACATTAAATACACAAAATAAAGAGTGTCAGTTCACTGAATGGTGAAGCATAAGGATAGGTTGTGTGGTAATTCATTTGTTTCATAGTATGTAGTTGATCTCCATTGCATGTGTTGCCTGTGCCCCCCCATGTGAGCAGCCCCCCCTGCCTGAGGAGGACTACCCCACTGAGGACGTGATGGAGCCCCAGACCCCATCAGTGGTCAGTAGGGACACGTCAATCCAACACATCAAGGACTTGGCCATCCCCAGGCCCACTCTGGAGCCCAGCATCCCCGCAGGCTGGACCCGCAGCCAGCAGCCCGATGGAAAAACTGTGCTCACCAGCGACCGCACACAAGAGCAGGTGGGGGTTCTGTCCAGGAATCTTGTTGTTGGGGGAATTCTGTGAGGGGATTTTCTGGAAATTGTATTATATGCTGTATCATCAGGAAATTCTGATGGAGAATGTTTGAACGCTCCATGCAAAGTTTATTTGTGTAGTGACTATTACGCAATGTAGCAGTTTAATGTACTTTCCAACGTAGAACATGAGAAAAAAATGTATGGACAATGGTAATGGTTTTGTATAATGTCTAATGTGTGCTTTTTCATTTCTTACACAGTGGTTCCAATCCAAAGATAAAAATGGGAGAAACTACTACTACCAGAAAAATGGAAAATCGCAATGGACTCTTCCTGAGGTACGTGTGTGTGTGTGTGTGTGTGTGTGTGTGTGTGTGTGTGTGTGTGTGTGTGTGTGTGTGTGTGTGTGAGAGTGTGAGAGAGAGAGAGAGAGAGAGAGAGAGAGAGAGAGAGAGAGAGAGAGAGAGAGAATGCTGTATTGTTATTCAGTGTATCCAGTGATTGTTGAAACAGACCATCAAGGCCGTCCTGTGTTTTTAAGTTGAATTTATAATCTGTGTAGACAAAGAATTACACCTACTGTATCCTTGATCTGAAAATAATACATTTTTCACCCTAATTAGATTGTAAAATACATCATAAGATCTCTGGGTCTGTTAAGTTTAATTTGTCGACTGTAGACTGAAAGGAACATTATTAAATGTATGAGAGTACATGAATTGAACATAATAAGTTTTTGCCTCCACAGCTGCCTGCTCCCCCTAGCCAACCCGCTGTGGGCAATGGAGTGGACCAGGATGGACAAGTGGTTCTGAAGAACTGGAGGCACACTATGGGCCCAGCCCAGATGGTCCCTCCCGCAGAGGACTCGGTGAGTGGTGGACTCCAGCTCCAAAGCATTTACTACATACATAGCCCTGCTTCCATTCAGTGCTCACCTAGCAGTTAGCTAGCCTCTTTAGCTTGTTAGCTAGCCTCTTTAGCTCTATGAATGAAACCAGAAGAGGAACAGCGCAGTACTCTATAGCCATGCCTGTCCTCTTGTATGTTACCTTACTGACCCTCAATGAGACACAGCTAGGGAAAGTTGCACCACACAGAAACACTGGTTAAATTGGAAAGTATCTTAGAGATGTTGTAGGCTACTTTATATCAGCTGTTCCCGGATGAGACACAACTAGGGAAAGTAGCACCACACAAATGCTAATTAAATTGGAAATTGTCTTGGAGATTTTAAACACAAAATGAAGTAACTAGTGATGGGTGAATTTCACCACTAACCATTGTCTGTTAGCGACTGGTTCTGTTGAGGTCAGTGGCAGAATGGTAAGATGTTACTGGTGCAGTGGGATCTGAGTGAGGACACACTGTATGAGTGGATAGGGGGTTACAGCATAACCCTGGAGCTCCTCACCTCCGGATGTGGACCAGTGTGTTTGGGCATCCGTCCTTTAGCTATGAGTAATGCTCTTTTTCCATGCTGTGGCCGAGGGGCATCATGGCTACTTCCCCTCCTCTGCTGCAGCGCATGGTTTTTATTTGCGCTAAGAGCCCTGACCGCGTGCTGACCTCATCACGAGAGAGGGAAACACCTGCAATCACCCCCCCCCCCCACACACATACACACACACACACACACACACACACACACACACACACATGCAGCCAAAGGGCCTTCACGCAGGATGACATAGAATTATTAGGTTTAAGGGTCTGTGGGTTATGAAGTGGCCAAGGCCTGCATGCTGGGGTCTGAAATAAGACCGAAGCCTAAAATGGTCCAGATTCAGGAAGTTCTTTTGCTTCAGGAAGTTCATTTGATTTATGATATTTATATTTATGAAAGCATTATTACATTAACATCAGTTCTTTTTGAAGAGGTTGGGTTACGTTTTGAGGCATTCTCAGCAGAAATGCCAATATTCATTATGTTATGAATACAAAACAGTTTGGATTGTTAACTGTAAGAGACCAAACAGTAGCCTTGTAACATGCTGTGTATTAGATGTGTATTAACAGTGAACCTCATGTCTGACCTGTAATGTGTGTGTGTGTGTGTGTGTGTGTGTGTGTGTGTGTGTGTGTGTGTGTGTGTGTGTGTGTGTATGTGTGTGTATGTGTGTGTGTCCTGTTTAGAAGTTCTTCCCACCCCATCGAAGACACGTTTCAGACAGTGTCAGTGACGCCTCCAGCTCAGGGAATTCTCCAGAGACGCCCCATCATGTATGTCATACTCTACATACACACACAAGTACACACACACACACACACACACACACACACACACACACACACACACACACACACACACATACTCATCAACCCTCATCACCCTGCCATGCGGTTGATGTGATTGTCTTGACTGTTGTAGTTTTGATGCTGAGCCTGTGTTTGTCTCCTATGTGTTGAAGGATGGTAGATTCAGACTGCAGAGGAACTTGTCCAACACAAGCACAGACTCACAGAGTTATCAAGTGGGTGATCACCCAAGCCCAGGATTTTGGGCTAGAGTAATTTAATCTCACGCTCACGGTGTAGGGACTTTTGGGTGCTTTGTTTGCATTGAGTATAGTTTAGTCATTTCTTTTTTATGTTTGTATACTAAAACCTTGGGGTGAGTTTTTGATGACGACGGCTATGCATGACTGGTGGTTATGTGGTGGTAAAGACTCTATGTCACGTTGAGAATTCCCTTATAACTTCAAGGCTTTTTGTTCTGGACTATTCTGTGTTGCCCTCACATTGGGGCAGCAATATGCTGATGAACATTTGGACTAACACTGGGGCGGTAACGTTGTATGTGGTGACTAACAGAAGGGTGTGTCATGAGATATGGTGATCCAATGCTAACAACACCAATCTTCAATTTCTGTTCTCTTCTGTGCTTTCTACTATTTCTGTCAGTGGATGTCTGCAACATAGTCTAGTTAATGGAATTACTAATAAGCTAAGGCTCTCTGTGGAGGGTGCTGGATCATCGGAAGAACTCTGAACTAAAAACTTGGTAAAAGGGCTAAAGACTGGTGAGGATGTCTGATGTGTACAGACTATCTGGGTTTTGTCCTTAGTAATCTTGGTTCTGTTCAGAGGTGCAATTTTCACTTTCTTTCTCTCTGTTTCATCTTGATCAAATCTTTCCCAGGATTTCCTCAATCTTCAGTTGAAATTGGGTCAGCTTTAAACGCTTATTGTTTGACCTGAGTAATAAGCCATCTCCTCTGCTTCTGTGTCTCACAGGGCCACCTGCTGGAGAAAGCTGGAATTCTCAACAAAACCAAAGTGGTTGACAATGGAAAGAAACTCAGGTAATTTTGTAAATTTAGACTAAACTTGGACTTGCACTTGAAGTAGCAGAGGTGTTTTTTCCAAAGCAAGAAAATGTAATACATGAATTGTTAATGACTTATGATGTGATATAAATATGACAGAGAAACTGAGGATTTGGTGTAGTTTTGAGGGGTAGCTATGGGATTGATAATGTGTTGTACAAATGCATAACCTGTACAAATACAGTATATAACAGAAATAACATAACATAACTGAGTACCTGTGAGAACAGTGTTGTGTAATATTATATTAGACCTGTTTTATACCTGCTGGTTCTCCGGACTTTGTTCACTATTCCAGGAAAAACTGGTCCCAGTCCTGGACTGTCCTCCATGGCGGTATCCTGACATTCCACAAAGATCCCAAATCAGCTCCATCAGGACCCTCTGTAAGCAAACCCATGAACAATCAACAGTCCCATTACATTACAGTAGTATGTTCAGTGTATTGGGTATGTGAAGAGGAGCTCTTATAAATTCCTGGTTATTTAGCTCCTTTCTATAGAGGAACCATTAAGGTTCTCCTGCAAACCTTCTGAATAAGGGTCTCCGCTTTGTGACTGGTTTAAATGCGTTGGAACCTTTTAAGCCTTGAAATCCTTGAATCTTAATCTTGCAGGAGACATTCTCTCCTGCAAAAACCCAAAGTTGAAATTAGAATAAATATTAAATGTGTCATTGCTGTTCTGACCCTCACAGAGCAAATCAAACCAGATCATCCCTGAGTACACCGTTGAGCTGAGAGGAGCTATGGTCTCTTGGGCATGTAGGGACAAATCCAGCAAGAAGAACGTTCTGGAGGTTTGTTTTCTCAACTAAATTCTTCTTCTGGTCAGACATTTTGGCACAGTGTTTATTGTTTCCCATAAGTAGATAATGCATACTGTGAATCATTAACTAATTGTATGATAGTGTGGCATTATTGGAGTGATAGGCTTTGTTTCGATTGCAAATGACCTTTCAACAAGACACCATGGTTTCTTGGCTATAAATGCATGGCTATAAATACCTAACCTGTATGGCCTAATAGTTTCAGTTACGGTGTCAGTAGTTTCTTCATTTTCCAAAGACATTAGTTAAGACTGGTGTAATTGAGGTTTTGACATGGCATTGACCTGGTATTGTGCTCTGGACAGCTGAAGACTCGCAATGGGTCGGAGTACCTCATCCAGTACGACACTGACAGCATCATCAATGACTGGCACAAGACCATTCTGGACGCCATCAAACAGCTGGTGAGTGCTATTCAGACAGCGCACTCTGCTGGAAGTTAGAAGTACTGCATCTGAAAAGGTTTCCATGCTGAGATTGCTGCCATTACTCTAGCCTACTGTATGTCAAAGCTAAGCTGTGTGCATCTGTAATTTTGTGTGTGTGTGTGTGTGTGTGTGTGTGTGTGTGTGTGTGTGTGTGTGTTCCAGGAACAAGATCACTTCTCAGAGGAAGATGAGGATGATATGGAGAATGGCAAAGACAGAAATAGATGTGAGTATGAAAGGCCGAACATGAAAGTTCTATGTCACATAGATACAACTCTCTCAAATGGAAGTGTGACAGTAAAAATCCCACAAAAAACACACACACACACACACACACACACACACACATTGCATTGAATGTGTGATTGAATGAATAAAAAAGAACTCCCCTCCCTCATAGAGCTTTGTGTGTGTGTGTGTGTGTGTGTGTGTGTGTGTGTGTGTGTGTGTGTGTGTGTGTAGAGCACATATGCTTACACATAAAAACACATATTTATACCCAGACATACCAACAAATCTTTTCTGGTTCACCATTTTGAATGCCACACTTGTGTCTGCTATGCTAACAGCCGTTCGCTCCAGCGGGGATTCAGATCAAGGCCGGGTCAGAACCAAGCTGCGCAAGTTCCTGCAGAGACGACCCACATTGCAGGCAGTCAAGGAGAAGGGCTACATCATGGGTAAGTTAGTTACACACCACTCCTACAGTCATTCTCTGCCAATGGATACGGTCTACAACAGCCCAGTTGGACTTTACTGTCTTTACCACCAGTCACCACCTGATGGAAATCTATCTGTACCGGTATCTGTGCCATGTCCTTAGTGGCTTTTTCTAGTATGGCTGTACTGTATAATTCATCATCTCCTTTTTTCAAATCCCAATTCTCACAAAAGGTTCCGGTGTAGTCCACTAAAACATCTCTCTGTCGACAGTTAAGCACTTTACTATCTTATCTAAAAAAAAAATCCAGAATTTCCCTCGGGATGAATAAATTATCTTATCTACATATGTGAAAAAAATAAAAATAAAAAAGGTCTCATCACACGCTAGTTATTTACAGTATATAGGCTACTGAACATGTTAAAAGCCTATTATGTGTATCTAAATTATTCATATTATTATTGTTTTAACCAATATTTATGCTTTTGTTTTTACTTAAATGTTTATATTATTCAGCCATTTAGCAAGCTTTTAGCAAGTGATTTAGTATAGTATGTGTCTTTGGATAAAAGCATTTGCCAAGAATCTGTTCAGAGGGCGTGTTGTGAGTTGGTTCCTGAGGGTTCTCAATTTGTTGAGTCACCTTCACCACCACGCTGTTACTGTGTAACTGGTTAGGTATGCAAACGCTCCTCTTGACAACTTCCCCATTCGTCAGCTATTTCGTTTTCACTTTTGCCTTCATGTGGGGTTTTACTGAGTGAGTGAATGTTGTTATTATGAAGGAGAAACTCCTCTTACCGAAGATCACTAGGGGTATTCCCCCTCGTCTTCACTTGCATTACACGTAGCAAAGAGAAAGTTATTAAGATTATGTAAAATACCGTGCAATCCCTTATCAACTAGAAATATGCTGATGTGGTAACGTCATCACTCCAGATTTGTCAGCAGCGGATTTTCCAAAGTATACTGTAAGAGAAAAACAAAACTGTATCAGCAGTCTGATCTATAATTAACATGTACCTGTAATGGGATTTCTGGGTATATTAGGACTGTCACAAAATCTAACCACAAAAAATTAATCTCAAAACCAGTTATAAAGTAATTAAATAAACTCAATTTCATTCCTTTCCTTCTGTTGTGTCTCTGAGGCCCAGGATTGACCGATACTGTATGTCATTTCTCTCTCTCTTTGCTTTGTTAATCTAGCCCAAGATGTTCAATAACAGGTTAAGTCATGGCTAGTAACCTCACATCCTCCTACCCCTCTCCACACAGATGCTGTGTTTGGGTGCCACCTGGATACCCTGTGCCACAGAGAGAACACCACTGTCCCACACTTCTTGGAGAAGTGCATAAAGGCGGTGGAGAGGAGAGGTGAGCGCTTATTCTTTCAGAGGTGTGAACAGCAGCGCTCTCCAAAACATGATTCAGTCCTCCTGTTTGAAAAGTTCAGCTGTGTTTCATAGTTCTAGCAGTCCATTTTATGCCTACTTCTTTTATTCTGGTGCATAAAAAGCATATGGTTATAATAATATTAATAAAACAATTAATATTAAATTCTGGTCCATTTCCTTCAATGGTAACAAACTTTCAATTTAACATCTACAGTAGAGCTAACTGTCTGCTATAGGAGGTGGGCAATATGAATGACTGGTCAAAAGATTATGATATGCAGCCATTTAAATCTGTGCATACACTGTAGCTGTAATAATGTATTAAGGCTGTCTAACTGTAGAACTGAAGAATTAGTTACTGGTCCTCCCTCTGTGATTGTAAGAACCATGTCTGAATATCTGATGTTGGTCTCCAGGTCTTGATGTAGATGGCATCTACAGAGTCAGTGGCAACCTCGCTGTCATTCAAAGATTACGACACAAAGCGGACCATGGTGAGATTAACAAATATCTGCCCTCAGAAATCAGTTGTTAGTTCATTCTACATGTATTAAAGAACTAAAGAACTGACTTCATCTTAGAATCACTCTGCTCTAAAGTCACACATTGATTAGGTTACAAATATTCTTTCTCTCCTCATTCACACTCCAAATTGTAATGCATAAACACTAAAACATGATCAATAGATAGGCTATATGCTGTATAACCTGATCGGTAAACAGTATTTGGATTCTGTATAAATTCATAAATTCAGCCATAATGCTTTAGAATTCTAACTACTTCACTGACACAGTGTCCATGTCTAATGTGAGTGTTTGTGTATTTGTTGGTCAGATGAGAATCTGGACCTAGAGGATGGGCAGTGGGAGGAGATTCATGTCATCACGGGGGCCCTGAAGCTCTTCCTCAGAGAACTACCTGAACCCCTCTTCCCTTACAGCTTCTTCGACAAGTTCATTGCTGCCATAAGTTAGTCAACATTTCTACCTAAGACACACACACGCACGCACACACGCACGCACGCACGCACACACACACACACACACACACACATTTCCCATTTCATAAATTGATTATAAATTTCGTACTTCACAGTTCCTTTTGATATTCAATGACAATGTGAAGCCAACTCAAAATGAACCTCTGTGTTTATTGTTTTCTTATTTGTCTTGTAGAAATCAGTGATTACAATCAGAAGGTGTCCTATATGCAGGATCTGGTGCGCTCTTTGCCTCTGCCCAACCACAACACCATGGAAGTCCTTTTCAAACATCTGCGCAGGTGAGTCGTGAGTGCCCCCTGCTGGTCACAATATCTCCCTGTCAGAGTCAGATCTTGGAAGTGTGAAATTACTTACCGTAAATTACATACACTGTACTTAAAATATAATTGTTAACTGCATAGACGTGCAGTAGCTAAATAAAGAAGATCTTTTTGGTGCGGTAGAGCAGTGGCTTTTTTTTTTTTTTTTTTTTTTTTAAACAGCATGGACTAAATATATAGCATTTATTAAAAACACACACTTTCTTGTTTTCTCTCCTCCTCCAGAGTGATAGACCATGGGGAATCAAATCGAATGTCAGTCCAGAGCACAGCGATTGTGTTTGGCCCCACGTTACTGCGACCCCAGACGGAGTCGGCCAACATCACAGTGCATATGGTCTTCCAGAACCAGATCGTGGAGCTCATTCTCAATGAGTTTGAGGAGGTGTTCAAGCCCAGATGAGGCCTAACTCATCCCACTGATCCCGTCTGGCTCAACAATATACTGTATCTTCCCTAGGACCGTATCCAAAGGCCTCACACACACACACACACACACACACACACACACACACACACACACACACACACACACACACACACACACACACACACACACACACACACACACACACACACACACACACACACACACACATACACACATACAAATACAAATACAAATACACACACACACAGTCACTGGTTCTCTTTCCATCTCTCCCTCTATCTCTTTTTCACTCTACTGATCTCTCTCTCTTTCTTTTGTCCTTTATCTCTCTCTGTCCCTTGCTCTTGTGAGACCAGTGTGCCATAGAAAGGAGAGAGAGACAATCTGGGCAAACTGATTGTTTGACTGATTGTCAGGCTGTCTGTCTGTGGCCGTCTGTGGCATAACATGAGATAGAGACAGTTAAAACTGTGATGAAGGTCCCTGTCATGAGGACAGAACAGTGCCTCCTCGGCAAGAAGGATGCTGGAAGCCCCCCTAACACCTCAATCAACGTGTTGTTGGACATCTTTATTTTCACATACCTGAAATTCTCCTCCACCCCTGTAAGCCCATAGTGGACACCTGTATCAGAGGTAGTATGGTTCACGTATATCCGGATGGCAGCTGATGATGGGGTTGGATTTGACCTTGATCTGATCTTGGGTCATCTGCTATCTGGACATGCCTCTCATGTTGGTACTGCAGATGTATTTGAAAAGAAAAAAAAGCTGTCAAGACCTGCAGGAGAGTTAGTCATTGTAATCAATAAGTCAGCATTGTTCCCTATAATGTGGTGTGAGTGAGCTGGTAGTGCAGCAGTAGAAATGTATTTCTCTGCATCAGTGTGGCTGCATGGATGGAAGTGAAAGTACAATACTTAGCCAAAATACAATAGGTCTAAAGAAGCCTATAAGTCAAAAGGGATAGCACTGCTCACTTTGTCCCTGCAGATGTTCAGAAAACAACCTGTGAAGCCTACCGCAGAGCCAAACAGAAAGCAACATTCAACTGCCTTAAGATTTGTTCATTTGATTGTTTTGTTTTTTTTGTTTTGTTTGTTTTTCAAGGGAATGGGAATTTTATATTGACCAATTTACTGAAAGTGGTGGTGAAATCTAAGTAAGTTTATAAAGCAATATTCCAATGTTAATCCACAAGCTATGGGCTGTAAGATATGGAGATATCTAATATATAACTGTAGCTGTACAGGCTGGCTGTTATGTCAGTGTTAGTGTTTATATGCAAAGCAGTATGAAATCGGAACAAACTTGCTCAACAAAGGTTTTGTTTAAATATTGTTTAACAGTGTACATAAAAAAGGAAATACATTATCTGTGAAGGTTCTTTAAATAAAGGAACAATTTGTATAAATTGTGTTTTTTTATTGTTTCATTTGTCAAGTAGCCACGAGCCTTCTCAATTTTTCTGTGGCATAACAGGATTAAAATGAAAACATGTTTCTTGTGTTGAAGGAATCACTGCAGGTGCAAGCCTAGGATAATATAAGAATACAATACGAAAGCAGAGGCAGCGGCACCTGCAGGTTAAATTGCGTAAATGGCACGACGTAGAAAAGACGCATTTACGTCAGTAGCCAATTTCATGGCGGCTGACAACATGACTACGGAAGAAGAAAGGTCCGGTCGAACTTCGAAGAAGATACGTCAAGAGATTAAGAATAAAGAATACGAGACAAGACTTGAATATGTACAAAAGCGAGATCAGACGAGACGATATGGTCGCAGACTAATGAAAGTAGGATTCGGTGGCATAGCCTTTGGCTTTTTATCCGGTATCCTTGAGAACTTGCTAGCCTAGCCTAACATGCTTTCTACATGTAACATTTGGTAATTGTTATAGTGCACTGTGCAAGACAAAGTGACCAGATTTTCAGCACTTGGGTTAAAACCGGGACCCTTGGACGTATGCGCACAGATGCGCGCACATGTTGCCTATGCGCTACGCTCATACCCCATAACGTTAACATAGAATTTTTAAAAAGACCTGAACTGTGAACTTTCATCAGCTGTAGGATGTTCTTTAAAGATAACGTTAACCTCCTAACAGGCACTCTAAAAGGAAATTTGTATGTTTAATCTCGCTGCAAGATACTTAAATCATGGCAGCCAATGACAATGGCCAAATTAGGGAGATAAAGGTCACCTGTCACTTTCTCAGTTAACGTTATATTCAAGTGGAAGGTTAGTTGAATGCATGACTAACATTTTTGTTTGTTTGTTTGTTTGTTTGAGCAGCAAAATTCCCCAAAAAATCTAAAATATTTACTGACTGACAGCCCACTGACCAAACTGCTAACGTTAGTGTGTGTTTACACACAATAACTACATGAACATTCCTTCAATCTTCTGGTTTTGTGGGCTGTATAGCCTTGTAGTTCATTCTTATCATGCAAACAATTCAAACCACAACAAGTGCACCCTCAACAGAACACATTTTTACTTAAAGAATAAGTGCTGACTAGTTTCTTCTCTTATGCAATACCTCCCTTCTGTGCATATTTTAAGTTGGTCTAGGCTGTAAGACTTGGTATGGCTTATGGTCCTTGACAGTTTCTTTTTTACCAGTTGCCTGCATGTACTACCTTCATCCAGAATATATGCTGAAGGAGGTGGCAATTCTCAAGGACGTGATCACGACGAAGCCTCCATCAGGGCCCGAGTCGTAACGCCACCACCAAATCCTACCCCGGTTTCAGCCGCAGAGTTTCATCTCTGGTTTTGATGGCCTGCTGGTTTCATTGTCTCGCAAGCACGGAAGCACTTCTCAGACTGTGTTTCATATAGGCTACATTTTGCATCACTGAAAATGAGATTAATGATGCAAGCTTCCTTGGAATTCTGTTGTACAGAACTTATAAGTAAATGAGTTATTGTTTGGTGTGACAAAATATTGACGAAAGCTGTATCCAGTAATAAATGAAAAGTTTTGGTATTGAGCTTCGTTTGTTATCCCACAATTCACTTACCAAATTGCTTGCTTGTTGATGTTTACCAACTTAAATGTGTCAAATGTTTGGTAAGCCTAGCACAATTCAATTCTATTGCATTTGAATTCATAGCACATATGGTCAACTAGCCTAGACATTTTGTCTAGTCAATCTAGGCTAAGGCCATGGTTGGCTACATGTCTTTGAATCTGTGGTTTTAGGATTTCACATGTGAAGATGGGTAATAGGTTACTGCTACTTTCCACTGCAAGCTTCTGTTTGACATCAGCCTATAGTATAAATAATTCAGTTACAAACCATAGCCTATTAGTAGGCCTACTTCTTTTCTTTTGAGCATTTCCAAAATTATATTTTAAAGGTGGGGGCATAATAATTTTCTCAGTGCCTACTTTCAGTCATTAGAAATGAGAAGGATGGTAAAATAAGAGGGGGGGTCATGAATTTTGTGATCCCTGCAAAGCAGGGCAGCAGGCCATCAGAAAAAGACGTGCAGAACATGGTTGATAACGGAAGATTATTGCTGTGGTATTAAAATGGTGAATTGAGATAAAAGGCAACAACAATCTGTAGTCTATGCATTGAGCGCATAGAAACCACAAAAAAAGTGCCACTTTTCTTCTAGCTGTCCCAAAATAGCGTGCCCGTTACAGAAGCGCCACCTGCTGATCTAACCATGCAAAAGCTTGGCTACTTGACACAGGACGTAAACCAGGAACACTTGCGTAAACGCGAATCCACGCAGAATCATGGCGGACAAGGGTACGGAAGGTGTTGGAGAAACGGCAAAGCCTCTGACTCAAGCACAGAAAAACTTGATTAAAAGGCAACGGGAACTTCAACAATTTCGGAATAACACACAGAAGCTAAGAAGCCGTAACGTCTTCACTGGACTCGCGATCGGAGCCTTCGTCCTCGGCATGTGTATCCTTCCTGGTGTTTCATAACGTTAACAGCAAGTTCATGAAACGTAAAAGGTCTCCTGGCCTAACGTTATAACCTGTGTCAACATGTCTCTGAAGTTGTTAGGCCTATTGCTGCGAAATGCATGAACAGATCATGCCAACTTCTTAAGCCTCTGATAACTAGGGTGTCACGCTGGTGTGAATAACTGGGAGCATCACATTCACACACTGTCGTGTAACGTTAGATGCTGCCTAGGCTACCTGACTGTCTGAGTTGTGCAATAGCTAAAGCATCGGCCTAATAATTATAAGCGAAGACAATGACAGTATAGGAGGTTAATTAATTGTAGCTAAAGAATGCACCCTTGTTTTGCTTAATTTCTGGGGACTAGGCCTACAGTGTTAACCTCCTCGGAACACTTTGTCTTGCATTGTTTGATGATGCACTGTTTTTCACAAATGCCATTACGCTTGCTGTAGCCTAAATTATGATAACAGCTGTCATGTTGTTACAGATGTTATGTTCAGAGACCATGACCAGATTACATGGTAAGTGTTGATACCGAAAAGAAATGGCCTACTATATATTACATGGAAGGCAGACTTGGATGAGTGTGTGTGTGTGTGTGTGTGTGTGTGTGTGTGTGTGTGTGTAAAAGATGATAGAATAGAGCAGGCCTAAGGATAGAATGATAGAGTAGGCTTTGGCACAATGCAACTCAAGTAGGCTAAATGAGATTGTGACCAAGTTGGCATTCGATTGACTATTTCATGAATTTCTGTAGCCAATGTGATGTAATATCTAGATCAAACAGTTGCATCAAGGTTTTCCTTCTGAAAATTGATTTGTCAAATTCTAGCAATTTAGTCCATTTGCCCACAAATAATGAACTTTCCCTTTCTGGAGATATTATTCATTTCGCCATAGTATCTAAAGTGCTCTGACATATTATTGGCCAATTTTTTAGTGGCTTGTGGACAAGGGTTTATGAGTCAAGTTTGAAATGTAGGATTTGTACCATTTTGAAAAAGGTCAGTCTTTGGGATTAAGTATTCTGATCAACTGTAGACCTATATAATCCTTAATTTATTTTGCTCAGTCACCTACACAATTGTGTCCGTAAAGCAGGAGAAGATCATGGATGAGATTGATGAGGAGGCCAAGGTCTTCATCATGAGGGGCCCCAGAACAGGAGCCAACTCGTAACATCACTGAAGCCAGACTTGGCCTAATCCAGTTTCAGCCTCTGACTTGATCGTACAGAGTTTTTGATGTTATGAAGATTTTGGTTTAGACAACAGAAAACTCCTTTGGTCTGGAAAACAATGGACGCAATGCTTCTTGGATATTTTGGAAAATGTATAGGCTACTATACAAGTTTCACAGTGCTGTACTATAAAAGGCCTATTTATGATTAAAGTTTTGATGTATATATGATAACTCTATGTAATAAAATGGTCACTTTCCCTTTTTGACTGTGTGGTCCTTCAAATCAAATTAACGCCATTTATTTCTATGCAGAGCATTTATTTTATTGTTTTGATGATTGAATGATTATTTTTGGAATCATTGACTTCATTTAAATGAAAACAAACACACACACACACACACACACATAGCCATTAATCCCAGCGTCCTCTCTTGAGTAGGAGAATTAATCTATAAAGCACTCGTATATGTCTTAAAATGAGAAGGGCAGTCTATTCTGGTTGAGATTTCAGTTTTGTCTGGATGAATGGGAACACAGTTGCATGTAGAAAGAAAAATGTCTGCACACTTAAATCCTCTTTTGTGTTCTTTTTAATCAGCCAAGCTTTCGGTCTGCTGACCTTCCTCAGGGCTCAGTTACAAATGGAACATACAAACACACTTTTCAATTAGGACTCATTAGGTGTTCAGTGACACCTGCACTGAAGAGTTGTAGTCCAAGTGTAGTGGGAGTTGTAGTTTTTCCTCTTCTTCCTGATTGTCATATTTCCTCTACCCAAGGTAGCTAGGCATTCACATTATAACAGTACACCAATATAGAATTATCCTTCACCAAAATAATATATTTACATATCAGTACACATACATACAAACAGTATAAGTTCAAGATAACTGCAACAACATCAGTAAAAATAACTTCATAAAATGCAGTTTCAAGACTTAAAGAGTTACCCATCCAATCATAACGTTACACCCATATCAAAATCTACATTTAAGCCTTTGGGGTGTAGGGCATCCAAAGTGTGGATCCAAAACAGTTCCCTTTGGCATAATACTTTATCAATGTCCCCACCCCTTGATAATATAACTTGCTCAATTCCCTGAAATCGTAGGGAAGAAACAGGGTGGGCACATTCTACAAAGTGACAGGCCACAGGATAATTCAGATCAGCACGTCTTATTGAACTTTTATGTTCACTAATCCTTTTTTTTAAGCTACGTGTAGTTTTCCCCACATAGACCTTATCACAGGGACATCTTAACAAATAAACAACATTCTTTGTCTTACATGTAATAAAACCCTTCACACTGTAACTTTTTCCAGATCCAGGATGTTTAAAAGTATGGGTCTTATGTGTACTGTTACATTGGGCACAGTTACCACATGGGTGGTTACCATCCTTCAGGGGGGCTAAGAGTGTTTGAGGAGGAGTAGATCTTATACATGCTTTGACAAGTTTATTCCTGAGGTTGGGGCCTCGCCTGGAGACAAACAGTGGTGGGTCCTCAAATTTACCCTGGAGTGAAGGATCATCACATAAAAGATGCCAGTATTTCATGATTGTGTTTTTAATTATGTAGGATTTCGGGGTAAAAGTAGTAATGCAAGAGACTGAAAACAGTTGCATGTAAAACATCTTGTCATGTCAGTCGACCACTGTCATATTCGACCACTGATTGAACCACATATCTGAATTTTTAAAGTTGGCAATCAAAGAAATAGCCTCAGCAAAATTGCGTCAGATTTTTCTTTTAAAAGTAATATTTGAGCAACAGGCTATGTGGTAGGAGAGGGAGTGGTGTTAATGCAATCGTAACAACTGTATCAGATTTTGAAATGGAGTTTGCATGCAGTGTTTCTTCTGGAAGCATCTGCCTGCTTGATAAGACAGTAGCAGTAGAGAAGGTTTGGGATTTGGTCGCAGTCAAAATGTAATTAGGCTTGGCACCACTAGGTGGTGACATTTCTGTGTTTTTCTTTATCTCTCATCCCACAACTACAATCCAGAACCATTTGTACATTTCCTGAGAAATGCTGGTTTGGCTGTTCCTGGAATTCTAACCTTGAATTTCTATTTAAAAATGATGTTGATCACTAAGAATAAATTCAGAGTTAACATTACGATAAACATATCTGAAAATATGGTAGGCTTAGTAAATAGCCTATGTAAACATGTCCTTTAATAAATGACTCTTGTGTACAGTTGTACAGTATTGGACTGTATGTCCAATAGCAATAGCCTACTGTTATTCAGTTTCATCAAGCCTTGAAGTGGTTCTGAAAGGGTGGCGTGGAGAGCTGAGGTCTGACAGGTGGGGTGCAACAAACAGGAGGGGCTTATGGCACAGGGGTAAACTTTTTTTGGCCAGGGAGTCGGGACCCCTTATGGAGCAGAAATCGATCGCAAGGACCCCTTGATCACAACAAAATCCAGTCATTTGTTCTTCCAGATGCTTTTGTACTCTTATTCTAAAACATTTTTGCTTATGCCACCACAGTTTTAATACGCATGTTATTGCATGTGGTAAAACCTGATATTGCACTCTGTAGGCCTACTGGAAGGAAAGTGTTTTAGCAGTATTTATCTCCCTATTTTTGTAGCAGACCTTTTCACAGACCTCCTGGAAATGTGCTGAGAACCCCTGGGAGTCCCTTGACCCCAGTTTGAGAACCATGTCCTTTCTGACTGGCAATAAACATCATACATTGAAATCAAATCAACCAAACATCAGCAAAATCATTATTGACCATTAAAAGTGAAACAGTTAGATCAGATCTCAGGGAAACAAGACAACATATGATGCTGATTAGCTACACAATTGCTTTTTAATCTTTTTAGTTTTGCTGGGGTGATGGAGGACAGGTGGCTCTGTAGAACTCTGTTCAGTGAGAAATGGAGGAAAAGTTTGAGAACCACTGCCCTAAAGCAATCTTTTCATAGAAGCATGAGCATATGCTCACCCATCTGTGCTTCTGTCCTGAGATAACAAAAATGCTTGTTAATCTTTCCCTTGTTTATTGCAGTCTTACCAAAATATCATACAAGTAATGTCGTAATTGAAGTTGAATTAGATATAAGTTTCAGTGATATATCTTTACCTAAGACCAGGTACATTGACAACATTCCAAAACCCATCTTAAGAAATCTTCCACCCTCATTGATTCTCAAATAGCTGTATCACTGCAAACATAGGCAGAGCAGAGCTCTTGTTTATACAAAAAGCTGCTCTTTCTTGTACAGACAGCCAACACTGCAACAACACTTGAAGGGTTTATTTTACAGAATGTCTCCATGACAAAGCTTTCCGTGTTTTTCCTAATCATGGACACTCTCCTGACTCATGATCACTCTTCTTCAGGCATCTTTTTTATTCCTTCCTTGCAGTTTTTTAAACTTTAATTTTGTGCTTTTACTGTTTTATTATTTTACTGTTTTATCCACTTTGTGTGTGCTTTTACTTTCTGCCTTGTATTGGGCTTTGGTGTCTGTACAGCACATTGAGTTGCCTTTGTGTATGAAATGCGCTTTATAGGCCTAAATAAAATTGCCTTGTCTTGCCTAACATGACTCATCAGAACTTGGGAAGACACCTACAGTATGACCCTGGTCCTGGTCAAAGGCTCGTCCTGTTCTTTGCCTCAACATGTCTATACATGACCTTTTAGTAGCTGTTTATACAATATCCTGATTGAGTGTCAGACATAGCAAAAGCAGATGCATGGGTATTTATAAGGGTTGAGTCCAGGGTATGGTCAATCATAGGCCTCCTGTTACTTTCATAGAAAATATTTGTTGTTGTTGTTGTTGTTTTTTTTGTTTGTTTTGTTTTCATTTTCCTGATCTAACCTGGCTATATCCTGATTTGCACTGATTTAATTACCTTTATTTTTTATCTAGTGTTCACACGAAACCACATCTACGGTAACCGAAGGTAATTGTATTCTACACAGCACAGATAGAACAGCTATAGTGTCCTCATGCACGTCTAAGCGTTCACCTCACTAGACTGTTTGCATAACAAGATAACATATCTTGTGAATGCTAGTGACAGATTGTGCTGGTTTACATACTATGCAGCACCATAGAAAATGCACAGTAGGCACAGTGATATTAGTGGATGGAATCTGAACAAGAAAGCAACCGAAGCGCTATTCCAAATGTTTTGTGCAAAGCAATTGAATGAACTAATGATCGAGCGAGAGGAAAACAAAGTGTTTTAATTATTGTGTTTTGTGTAAAGACTGTAGAACCACCATCTTCCCTCACTCATCACTGATGATTAATCATTGTTTAAAGTTTTTTTTTTCTTTTTCTGTTCTGATTAGAACACCTGTAAATTGTAATTGTTTTGTGTAGCCTATAAAGCTAATCTAAACTTACTTCTAGATCTAGAAAAGAATTAGTGTGTATTTTTCATTGCTTTGCAAATGGATCGCCAGAAAGATTGTGCATTATCATTGCATTCAGTAGGCTACCTTCATCTTCCATGTCACAGCTATGACACAGACATTTGCGCTTATGATTCTTTAGTATTTACATTTCATTTGTATATATTTCCTCATGTAAAGGCCAGGCAGGACTCTGTGTCCATCAGGCTGCAGGAGATAAGTGGGAGCACGCTTGCAAGACGACGCCGTTCTCTGGAAACCCTGATTAACACCTCTTCTTAGTGACCCAGTTCAGATCACTCTTATATACATGTACACTCTCTTTCTCTCTCTCACTCACTCACTCTCTCTCTCTCTCTCTCTCTCTCTCCCACACACACATACACACACTACCTCTCCCTCTGTTTTTCTTTTTTAAAGCTCCTTCTCATCATCATCTCTCTCTCTCTCTCTCTCTCTCTCTCTCTCTCTCTCGTACACACTCACTACCTCTCCCTCTGTTTTTCTCTTTAAAAGCTCCCTTCTCATCTCTCTCTCTCTCTCTCTCTCTCTCTCTCTCTCTCTCTCTCTCTCTCTCTCTCTCTCTCTTTCTCTGAAAAGATGACTCTGCAGGGGAATAGAGACTGATTAGGACTCTGTGCTTGTCCTCTCGCTCATCAAGCACAGGGACTTGCAGAGAAGCAATGTGTTCACACTGATAAGCCACG
Source organism: Sardinella longiceps (assembly GCA_027497455.2). Lineage (NCBI taxonomy): Eukaryota > Metazoa > Chordata > Actinopteri > Clupeiformes > Clupeidae > Sardinella > Sardinella longiceps. The sequence goes on along the minus strand of JAODXP020000015.1, from coordinate 30,319,245 downwards.
CACTCACTCACACACACACACACACACACACACACACACACACACACACACACACACACACACACACATAAACACACATACACACACATATGCTCACTCTGTCATAAACACTCACTTTCTCTCCCACACGAACAAGCATGCTAACAACATTTCAACAAGCTCCGCCTACATTATGTTGTAACAGGTGGGGCCTCTTGACCCTACCAGCACCATACCAAGACATTCGACCCAAGCTATTCACACACAGACACACACAAACACACACACACACACACACACATACACACACACACACACACACACATTTCTTTTCAGGCTCATCTATAAAGTCTCATGCACACAAACCTACAAAAGACTCTGTGTTTCTATTCTAAACTGTACTATTTGTCCTGCAACAGAGTAATTAACTATAGACAGGACACAGTTCAGTATATTTGCCTACAAACAAGAAGAGAAACAAGTCCTTTTACAATGCCAGAGCTCTGAATTACAACTGTAAGCTTTCTGTCCATCTAAGTTAGTACAGCAGGTCTGTGTGCTTTGTGGCTGTGTACAGGTGTGTGGGTTGACCTCTCTGACCTATTACACACTGCTTAGGGTCACTGAGGCTGGGCTCCTGTAGAGGTCAGTGTCATGGTGACTGAGAGGGATTGCCATCGTAAGCCCAGAACTGGCATCGCTCCCTGAAGGTGGGGGATTAATCCACATTCTCTCTCACTCTGTCAAGAGTTAATCCCAATTTTGTCAAGTTCTACACATGTTACAGGGCTGTCCAGTCAGCCAGGTCACTATGCAGACCAGCGGCCACTGTGTTGCTACCGCAGTATTGATGTGCCACAAGGTGCTTTTGGTCACTGGAGACAACTAATTACTCGATACTAGTTTCAAAAATGACCTGATTGTATGAGGTGGTGTACTCCTTGGCCTTTTGTCTCAGAATAATTCAATAGCATTGGTCGACAGGGATACTGTGAATCCTGTGCAGTAGGTGGCAGCATGCCAATAAGGGCTAAGTACATTACAGGGAGTCTCACTCACAAACCTCTCCACTGTTATCCTCACTAAGGAAACACACCTCATGGCCAAGTCAATGAAACGAGCACTTCTGCCGTCTTGAACGGAATGAAACGCTTACCTTTATTTTTACAGTAGCCTATGTCCTCCTTTAAAAGTAGTGATTTTTCACAGAAGTTTTCTTTTCTTTTCATGAAACGAATGTATTACCAAGACATTTCTAACAACATCAATGAGGTTTATTTGTGACCATTCGTTCAGTAACCTAATTCAAACAACGTTGCCCTAAAAAAAACAAAAACAAAAAAACACTAAATTATTTTACATTGGCCATATTGAAGTAGTTTATTTTAAAACAACTGGCTGTTTCGAGCTCCTAGGCAGGCTAAATGTAGGGCGAACAGGTAGGAGTGTGCCGTGCTTCATGACACATAACTGGAAAGGTGATTCTAGGGGCGGAGCGAGAGCAACACGCACAGTGAGAGCCGCACTCCGGTAGCCTGCTCAGTGAACATACTGAATCCGTGTGCGGCTGTCCTCACCTCGCAGTCGACTCTCAAGAGGTTCCATCAAGTATAGACAACTGTGGAGTAAGCGGGCAGAACGTATTTACATTTTACCAAGTATTGTCTAAGGGAAACTAAACACGGTGGATACTCCAAGAGACTTTTCTTTTTCTTGGAAGAAATTTGCGAGACCTTCAAAGATCCTTTAATCGGCGTTATTGCTTTGCGCTGTGGTACACGCCATTGCCTTTTATTTGTAACATGTAGTCTGTATTTAGTCACTTACCTATAATATTGGTTCAACATTTCGCCTCTTTGCTTATAGACAACGTTAGTCGTGGGTAGCCTTGCTATCAAAATTTGTTTTTCTGTATTTTCGACGTGTAGGCTAATATTTCTTGATCAATATTTTTTTATTTGTTCGAATAGATTTTTCTTGCCCTTTATTTGCATCCATTAGGAATGTAAGATGCCTTCATAGGTTGTTTTTTAGTGCTAAAAATCTTAACCGACGTGAAAACACTAAGGGACACCTGTTGTTAACGCCAGACTGACCATGTCTCAAGCCGATGTGGACATGGCAGGACTTGGTTTCCCCAAATTACCTACGAGTTTCGATGCTGATACCTGCTTTCCAGCAAGAATGCCCCCCAGACGAAGAAGACATTCTGCAAATTCTAGGCGAAACGCTTACAGATTGAACAAAATCCACACATTGGATCTGGAAGCTCCGGATTATGTCGCCCCTCTTACAAAGACACTCTCCTGGTCTGCCGACAATATCTTGTCAGAAAGTACGACAGAGGACAAAAAGGAGGAATCCTCGACTACAGAGTCCCCTGCATCAAGTACGGAGTCACCTCCAGCCACCCAAGCCCCAGACCCGCTACCCTCACCGGGGGATTGGAAGGTCCCGGAGCCCATCTCCAACGTGCTCGATGCAAGCACGGACTCCGAGGAAGAGAATGCGCAGAAGAAGGTTCTAACTACTGCTCAGTTGGAACAAGAGGAGAAGGATGAAGTGGAGACCAAAGCTGTGGCCACTTCACCTGATGGCAGGTTCCTCAAATTCAACATTGAAATTGGGAGAGGGTCTTTTAAGACTGTATACAAAGGATTAGACACCGAGACGACTGTGGAGGTGGCATGGTGCGAGTTACAGGTAAGATTTAAACACCTACATCAAGCTTCATTGTAGCATACTTGATACTTTGATGAGGATACTTCCAGTAGCAATTATTTAAAAACTCCAATACTATTGGTCGATAGGTATTTGGCCGAATTACTGAAAAATTCTCCTTTTAGAATGAAAAGCACAGGTGTGCAAAATAGCTTACTTAGGGCAACAGTGTGATACTTTCATGTAAACAAACACTTATCAACTCTTTTTTTTGTTTCGCCAGTCAATGAATACTGATAAACTGTGAGGAAAAGTAAACTTGGCTGGCATAATGCTACGCAAATTCTTATCAGAAGCCTTAATATTTAGACTGGCTAAGGTTATTGCAAGAGATAAGTTTCTTTCTTTTCCAATATTCATATTAAAATAGGGATTAATTTGATTAATTTGTTATCTTTGTGAAAGTTTGAAATGTCATGTGTGTCGGGAAGCAGAGCAGACACACACATCATAATGAAGAACACGTAGCATGTGATGCAAATGAAACACAAAGTTTTGCAGTTTTGCAAATTGGTCCTTTGCCCCCTCACTTTTGAATTAAAAGACCATTAATGACCATTTAAAAAGGGGATATATCTCACTATCAATGCCTTCTAATTTTGTGTAAATAAAAGTGTATATAATTTGTCAGGATCATATTGACAATGGTGTCTACAGGTGTTGTCTACATGCCACATGTCTGCAATACTCTATTTACGTTGTCTATCCTTGTTAATTGCTGAAGTCCCCAAAGCAGCTGGTCTCCTAGCAGCAGAATGGAGTGACTTGGACAGCAGTAATGGCAGGGCTGGACAAGGCACAAAGACAAGAACAAAGCTCAGCCATTTAAAAATACAGCTGACCATCCCTCTACTGTGGTGCATTTGAATGGGCTGTCGTGGCTGTAGGCTATAGCTTGTGCTAACCTGAGCACCTACTGCCCCCCAGTGATCTCCCAACATCCCCCAAACACTTCCACAAACCCACATGAAGCACAATGCCATGGGAAATCTACTGGAAGTTCCCTCCTAATCTATCTTTGATCTCTGTGAACAACACAGCTTGTTAGAGAAGCAGAGAAAAGCCATAATGAATGATAAGCCATATACAAGCACATACAGTCTATGGCATGGTTGTAAGCATGCCATCATGTGGCTAAAGTACCAGTGAATTGATTTCTCTCCCTCGTCCTCATGAGTTTGTGGCTGTTTGTGTCTAAGTACAAGAACACATCCTTGTGACGCAGCCTGGGAAACCCTGATGGTGCTGAGATTGTGAAGGGCCAGAGAAGATAAAAAAAAGTGTAATGAGGCTCCTGTCTGATTATGTCAAGAGACGTTAGGCAGGGGCAAAAAATTCTCAAGAAAGGAAACTTTCTCAGTGTCTTTTCCTGTATGCATTAGACCATTTCTAAAGCAGGAAAACCAGACTATTACCACTGAGGTTGAGCATGTGTTAATGACTTTGACTGCTTTTATAATGGATGTCAGACTTCTGACTTGGCAGCACAATGAATGTTGTTCTCATTGTAAACGAGCAACAAAATTGCCTTGTGCACCGCGCATGGTGCTTTCTCCTCTCCTTTTCCCCCAAAAGGGTGTGTGCACGAAGGTGACCTTGTCCTCCTTGGCCTGTCTCTGATAGTGGAGGTCGGGGAGAGAGAGAAGCAGGCGGGGGTTGGTTTTGCTAGCTGCCTAATCCTCCACAGACTGACCTTAGCTGTGGTCAGCTGGGCCCTGGCCAGCATTCACCCCGCCACACACACACACACACACACACACACACACACACACACACACGGTCCACTCCCCCTGCGCCTTCCCTCTCTCACTCTTATCCCTTCTAATCTCTGTTTTCATTGACAAGCGGCCATGCCAGCAAGCATGCACCACACCGCGTGCTGCGGAGCAACAGCCTCTAGATACTAAGTACCATTCCCTCTCTCCCCTCTTCACATGCTGTGGAGGCGCACAAAAGCGCGTGATTTCCACATCCAGCCCGCACCTGGCCCAGAGCCGGTTAGAGTTCCTGCTGTTATCTTGGAGGCGGAGCTGTGAAATGTTAGCATAGTTCTTGTTGGCTCTCGGCAGGCAGGCGAGCCAGTGGGAGCACAGGGGCTGCAAACAACACGCTGCTTGAGTTTCCAGCAAGTGTGTGTTTTGCGTCAGTGAAGGACGCAGTGAGCAGAGGAGCATGGCTGACCGACTGCCTGGCTGTCGTCAACTTCTGGGTCTGAAACCTTTGGTGGTGGTGGTGGGTGGGTGGTGCCTTTGAGAAGCCTTACTGTATGTGCTTGTGTGTCCTCAGGATGGTACTGTGACCATGTTTAAAACCTCCTGAGTGCCTCGGAACTGACTTCTTTTGAAACTACCTCTGGTATTTGTTTTGTTGTGTAACTGGATCTTCACCCATATTCATACTGTACATCTTTCCCTCTTTGTCTTTCTCACAGCCCTTCTCTCTCTCTCTCTCTCTCTCTCTCTCTCTCTCTCTCTCTCTCTCTCTCTCTCTCTCTCTCTCTCTCTCCACACTCACTGTCATGGTTTTCTCACTGTGTGATTGTCAAGCTCCTTTGCCTCCCCCCAAGCCCTTCTTTTCAATTATCCCTGAGTTGGCTGAGCGGTGCTGATGGCTCCCTGGTGGTAAGGTCAGGCATGGGAGCAGGAGCTGCTCCTATAGGTGGCGGGCGGGTGGGTGGGTGGGTGGTTAAGGGTAACACAATCCAGCACCGATGCCGCCTCCACTCCACTCCACCCCCCTCTTCGGTGAGCGACTTCTCGCATGGCATGTGAGGGGTGGGTGGGGGAGTATGGGTCGGAGACGGGGGTCGGTGTCCCTGAGGTGCTGATGGGAAGGAGATGGCGTAGTAGGAGCGAGGCAGCTCTAAAAGAGGGTCTTGTGAGCGAGCGAGCGAGCGAGAACCCTGGGGGGTGAAAGGTCAGGGATGTGAATATTTGTGGCAGAAGCATGATGGGGAACATGAGGCCAAGAGGACACGGGAGGCCCAGACTTGTTGAGTCGTTACTGACAGTCTGTCTACCGGAACCATCGGCTGCTGATCACGTCTTTTCCTGTTCGGGCGGTCGTAAATAGAAATTTTGGCGACTTTTAGTTTCTTTCACCTCCTAGATAGAAACGGCTCTTGCCGGTTACTGTGGCATCAGAGAGCAGAGAGGGCATCATAGAGACAGCCTGAAGACAAATGAACACAAACTTAACCCCGGTCACAAACACCTCAGTGTCACTGGCGCCTAGAGTCCCTGCTCCACTCTTGACTCCCTGGAGACAGTACAGGGTTTGGCCCTGAATAGATGCCAATGTCCAAATGTCCTAAAGTGTATGCACCTTATCACCCCTCTTCACCCCGCCCCCTCCCCACACACACACAGACACACACACACTCTCACACACACACACACACACTCATTCTCCCACCTCTACCCTCAGCAGCCCCCATCACCACCTCATCCACAGAGGCTGTTTTACCCACATGATTTTACCCCTTTGCAACACATTCCACAAGCGTTGATTTTTGCAGACGGGTCATTTTTCCATCAGCCTTTTCCACCTGAGGTCATGGCCTCTGGCACAGGCTGAGAGCCGCGGGGAGTTAATCCTCTTCAGCACAGGAACATTTATTTTACCCAGACAATGCCCTCACCGTTTAATTAGCTTCGATAAATCACCCAGGGGATCTAGAAGAAAGAGCTGCCATGACAACATTGGCCAGCTAATACCCACACACACACACACACACACTACAACCCACACCACAGCGTGGAACAGGCTTACGTCCACGTGTAAGCGAGACAAATGCACCTCAAAGGGGTTCACAGAGGGTGAGATGGGATTGACGCAGGGGGGGAGTCCGGCTCCTTGACGCCTTTGTTTGATTTCTCTGACGTGCTGGTCAGTGGGATCAGAGCTAAGGCTGATTCTGTCTCCATAGGGAGTGACATCCCAACATTATCTGCTCTCCATACATAAGTGTTGGGAAGCAAGCCTGGGAAGCCTCTGTGTGATGGAGATGCTAGTGAGGGAGAGACTGAGGAAGCCTCTGGGAAACATGGGGGTTCATTTGAGATGGCTGGCTAGCTGGCTGATTGACTTAAAACAGTGCATGTTGGATGTGATTAAATTGGACTTAGTAGGATGCTTTTATTTGGCAAAAAGGCTATGACCAGAAAAGTAAAAGGACGATAAGCGATGTGAAGCTAACTTAGCCTCTGCTTTGAATGGGGCAGTGAGCAAGTCTCATGTTACAGTGAGACTGAGATGAGCATGAGGAGGAGTCTCTCTGAGATGGTCACAGTAAGACTGGACTGGGATCAGTTTGATAGAGTGAAATGGTGTTGGTGAAAGCGAGAGGAGTTTGAAAGAGCAGTGGCCTGAATATGAATGCCCAACACTTTTATAGCCTTAACTCACTGACAACTCTCAAGGACCTCTTCACAAATCACCTTGTATGTGAAGACATTACATAAAATGTTTTATTTATTGAGTTGGTTGGACCGTCACTGAAGGACAGTGCTTCAACTAGTTTGTTTTCATATGAATTCCTAGAATGACATTCTTTGGTAGTTTAAAGTTAGACGCCAAAGTGCTGGGAAACGGCCCTGTCCTCATATGCTTCTCTTCCTTATTGACTGTAAGAAGAGAGTGTGTGTGTGTGTGTGTGTGTGTGTGTGTGTGTGTGTGTGTGTGTGTGTGTGTGTGTGTGTGTGTGTGTGTGTGTGTGTGTGTGTGTAAGAGAGAGAGAGAGAGAGAGAGAGAACATGAGCGAGTGAGGAAAAGGGAAAGCAAGGGAGATTTATTGTATATGAGTTTATGGGTATCATTGGTGTGTGTGTGTGAGCTGTCTTTCTGTCTCAGACAGTCTGTGTGTGTCTCTCTCCCTTTGTGTATCTGTTTGGAGTGTAAATGCCACTGTGAGCTAGCATGCGTGTGTCATGCCTGGCTGTGCTGGGTAATTTATGAGGCCACGTGGAGAGGGAGAGCGAGAGCGGGTGGGAGTGTGGACAGACGGACGGACGGACACCTTACACCCTGCAGGGGGTGGAGTAGGGTAGGGTGGGGTGGGGTGGGGTGGGGTGAGGGGTTTCAAGACTAGGTGGTGAGTGGATCCATGGCTTGCACTCTGGTCACATGTCCAGACCAATTCACCAATAGAGGTGAATCCTGTTGTGTGTGTGTGTGTGTGTGTGTGTGTGTGTGTGTGTGTGTGTGTGTGTGTGTGTGTGTGTGTGTGTGTGTGTGTGTCTGTGTTCATGAGAAAAAACTGTGTTTACATGCAAGCCCCGCTGTGGTTACACACAACAGATATTATTGGATGTAGAAGCAAAGCCCCAGCTATCCCTTGGGCAAGTCTTATTTTAGGACAGGAGAGTGTGGTGGCCCTATAACATTTCCTGTCGATGGGGGCCAAACACTTATCTGTGTTTTTGTTTTGCTTCTGTCTGCTGATTCCTTGCAAACAAGTGCATACTGGGAATTTGACCCTGAGAGAGTTTCAGTGAAAGAGCTGTGGGTTTGCTAGCTAGCTCACTCAGTCTGTTCCCATGCCATAAATTCCACTAAGAGCTTTGCCCTATTGCCAGCATTGCATTATAATACTCAAAACACCAGCAAGGTTTAAGTCTTTTAAAAAAAATCTCCATCAACCCAAATTCAACAAAAGATTAATGTATGACTGTAGTGTCTACTCTAGTAAATCTTCACATAGCACACATCATGCCAAATCCTTGGTTGCAACAGTTACAGCTGCTTATCTGGGTGCCATCTTAAACGTCAGGCACCCTCTGAATTTATGGGTGCATATGTAATGCAGTTGTAAAGTGTCAGCAATGCACGTCATTGCCATCGCTGATGAATTGCACTGTACTGTATGGGAGCTTGTTAGACAGAGCTTCTCCTTCCTGTCCTGGAGGCTTTGGAGGAGGGAGGACGGAGCTTTTGTGTCTGTATTGAGGGAGTGTATTTGCATATGGAAGAGAGAGACCACTACACGTGATGCTATTCTGAAGAATTATACAAACAAACAAAACTCTTTGGAGGGCTTTAGGTTTTCATTTGACACACACATGCTCAGTCTGGGGAGTCTTTGTGTCAGCGTTGATTGTGTCTCATCATCAGATCAACTCATCAAACAGATGTGAAACACACACACGCACATACACACCCACCGCAATAAAGCCCACTGTAAAAACAAGCATTGAGCGACACCTCATGCTACATTGCCTTGACGCACATGAAGGGGAGTCTTTCCCACTCCACTGCACACCAGCACTGTGTAAATGCACACCATTCAGCCAGTCTGCCCCAGGGGCAACTTCCTGTTTAGTCCCTCACACCATGCCATGGACCAAGACTTCACGCACACACGCACGCACACACGCGCACACACACACACACACACACACACACACACACACACACACACACACACACACACACACACACACACACACACACACACACAGACACACACACACACACACACACACACACACACACACACACACACACACTGAATTATAGCCTTGTGTTGAAAATCATTAGTTGGCACTAGTAAATAAATAAATAAATAAATATATGAATGTATGTGTGTGTGTATACATAACATATTCATTTATTTATATATTAATGAGAACATAAGTAAAGGGAAGTCGCTCTGCATTACGCTACTTTGTGCTGGGTAAAACCAGCCTCCTAATTTACTGTAAACTAAAAGATAAAGACATTTTTGATCTTCTTGTTGTACTGAATTTTCTTTAAACTTTTGTTTGTTGTCCAAAAGGTGTTAAAAATCTACTTTTTTGATTCCCCTTTACTAAATCTAGTACCCTGTGAAAAAGGACAGCAAAACACTCTCTTAGTCACAGTATTCCAGCCTTACAGTTGTAGGATGATTGACACCTTCCTCTAGTTGACATGTTTTTTGTTGTTGTTGTTGTTGTTGTTGTTGTTGTACTTCATGAAATTGTTTATAAGTTTTGAGGGCACACCGGGACACTCCATGAAATACCCCCAGCCCCCACTCGTGTAAAATGAGAAAGAGCTGGACTCACTCACTCCGAACCATAAAGGCAAGGTTTCACAGTGACAGGTCTTACGTCACATTTTTTTTCTCTCTGTTGGCAGCTAAGCTGTTTTTTCTCTAATGGTAACAGGCTTGGTTTTCAGCACCTTGTAGACAGGCGTGTAGTGTGAGTGATGGCTATGACCATTTGCAGACATGGTGCAATGAATATTGCTGACATGAGTACAATAGCACTGGTCTGGCTAACCAGAGCCCTTTATAAACATTTACATCCTTTCATTTGAAGTGGTACTGCAGTGAAGTAAGGGAAATTGTGATCCAGCATAAAGTCATTATATAAGACTTGGGGAAAAAAATGTATAGACATTCAAGCTTTGCAAACAATCAAAACCCAAGGGAATTATGCTAACAAGGCAAGCACTGGACTGAAGCAGTCCCAGCTCATTTGCAGTCACCTGCATGACTGCCTGAAGCGTACGGTACTTGTCCTGGGCCAAAGCCAAGCAGAGTCCATGCCAGTGTCAGCTGCAGTGATATGGCCCCTGTCACAGATCACAGGACTACTTCTCTGACTTGCAACTCCGCAACTTTCCCCTGGAGACTGGAGTCCATGCATAGTGCACGAGCTCCATCTATATTTCCCTTGCTTACTGTTCATCTTTTAATTACCTTTTAATTACCTAATCTTTTAATAGCTCGCAATGATATACTGTATTGGGGGGGGGGGGGGGGGTGTTACCCAGTCCTGTTTAGATAGATAGGTAGATAGGTATGGGGGGGGCTCTGGGCTCTGTCCAATGAAATGTATCAAATTGTTCCTCTCAACTGACCATCCAGTTGATCCACTCCACAGAAACATGAAGACTATCTTCACTCAATATGGCGGGGATGCAGTAAAATGAGGGATTGTTGAGTGAGGGATTGAAAATTCTCACAGTCACACACATACTCCTTTAATACAGAATACATGTAACTGCGGTCAAGCCATATTCTGCAGTGCAACCCAAGGATACTTTCCCTAACACACACACACACACACACAACCCTTATTGCCTGCCCTTTGAACATGATGACAGATCTCTATGATGTCGGAGTAAAGCCATGAGAGCGTGTGACAATCCATTTGGATGATCAATTTGGATGTGTAGAAAGAGTGCTCATGGGTAGATGTCTAAGCCAACCGGACATGTGACCGGCCATATTTGTTTCATAACGTCACACGGGTGTGTATTCTGAGGCATACAACTAAATTATGCAACCATCTTTGTGCTTTCTGTAGGCCTGTGTTTATTTGTTTGTGTAAGGCAACACCTCATCATGGGAGCTTTCAGCATTGTCATAACATGCTTGAGAAACAGATGCCGTCAGTCGTAGCCAATTGAATGTAGCAATTATCAGCCCAAGCAAGTCCATACTGTATATTAAAACCCTGCAACTCAAGTAAGTAAGTGTGTATGCCTCATGCACATGATTTAAACGGCAAAGCCACTGTGCTTCTCTGAGTTTTAGTCTGTGTTGTCAGGGACAGGGTCATCCCAGTCATACTGTATGTCAGTGATGGATGTGAGGGTCTTACAGTACCTCAGTGGGTGTAGAGGACTAAGCATTTATAACAACAGACTCAGGGTCATAGCTCTTGCTACAGTATCTATGCTCTGTAATGGACGTCTATTGACCAAAGATCTGTGGTCTCTTGTATGTGTGGCTAGCTGTGTCAGAAATGGTTCTCAGAGAAACTGCATAGAGTGTATCTGTAATATACCTGTTAAGGTTCTGCAGCATGCAATTTACAGTATAAGTAATCCCATAGGGTTCTTTGGAATTCTATTGTAAGGAAGGACTGTTTTGGTTCTGTATAAGCTCTGTAAATGATTGTTCAGAAAATGTTCTGCAAATGACCTTTGACCTTGTGAAAAGAACACCCCCTCAAGAGTGTAATTAAATACAAACACGGAAGTTCTTAGTGGGGGGGTTTAAACGGCAAGATGTCTTTTGGTGTTTTACAAAGTGATTCAGCTGTTTGTTTTTTAAATCTTTAAGCAACCGGAGTCCACCCACAGCCTCCATTTCACCTTAGATGCCGTGGCAACACCTACAGTAAACTGGCAGAACCAGACTGAATCAGCCATTAAAATAACATATTGCCCTAACATGTACAGTAGCACCTTGGGTTCTCCTCCAAGACAGAAAGTAATTACAGGCTGCGCATCACTGTTGTAGAAAACAAAAACACATGCTGTTAGAGGCTTAGAGGTATAAAGGCCTGATTTGGGGGGTAGATCTGTCAACAAAGCCAAATCCATCTCATACAAACTGATTAAATATGCACTGAAAATACCTATAATCCTATTCTTTTGAAATATGCATTCATTTTAGTTTGTAAAACATGTTGTGACAGATATACAGTACTGTTCAGAAAGGGAAAATAAGGATTTAGCAAGGCCTGTGCCTTTATCTTATTTAAAGTTCATAAAATATGTGTGTAGTTGTCACTTTTCAAATACCATTGGCATTGTAATCATGGATTTATTTGGCTTATTAAAGAATAAGGTAGTTAGTAACATAATCCACATTTTAGTGAGGATAAAAAGTGTTGGGGCAAAGACCACCTTTATGACTGAACACTTTGCAGAGTGGTGGAGCAGACCCGAGACAACGTTTGCTCAACGTTTTCTAAATGTTGTGGTCTGTAGGAAGTGCTCATGTCCCACCTTGGCTAACCTTTTGGTGCTCACAGGCCAGGCTAAATGAGGCCACTTTCCTGAATCATTAGTGGAATATGGAAGCCATTGTTCTCTGATAATTGAGACAAGCTGGAAAGCAACCCTGTGGCATCCATAGCGTAATCACATCAAGTCACACGTCTGCGGTCGAGAATGATTTGTTCCATTTTGGAATGTTTTGAGCTGAGGTGAGATGTTTTCAGGAAAGCCTCTAGTCAGTGCAGTTTACATTATTAGATGCCATTGTTGACTGGTAGTCTGGTGGCCTGACACAAGGGACGTCCTGGACAAAGGTGGCAGGGAGGTCATATGGGCATCTTGGAGCATTCAGTCCACCCTAGATCCAGTTTTCAATTCTTATATCCATCTCCAGGTATCTGATTTAAGTGCCCTCACACAACATTTTTTTCCAAATGGTTCACAGGGCTTTTAATATGTAGGGTTTCCTACTAAAAATAACAGTGTTAAACAAGTTAGACTTAATGCAGATATTTTGGGTTGCACAGCACTGTCTTTAAATCAGAATTTCAACTCTTTGGAGAGGATGACCACATTTTTTCATGTGAATTCAATTGAATATTCATTTGTCAGTTTCATGGTGAGATCTCACTTCACGCACTTCAAACATCATATTCCATGGTATCCCAGATCATTTAGTTCCACAGAAAATCTATAATTTATTACCTCACAGACGTAGTCAAAAGATAGCCCTGGAGTGGCGAGACGTGTCTCCACAAGTCCGGCTTAAGGGTTCGGTCAGAAGTGTAGTTTGATATAGTGTTCCACTGAGCTGTGAGGGGTGGATGTCCTCATGTATTGTCTGCTGACAGTCAGCCACACAAAACTATAGGTTAGTGATAGACATGAAACTATAGTTCACCCCAGGGCATTCTTGACTGCGCATTGCTGTGTGTGTGTGTGTGTGTGTGTGTGTGTGTGTGTGTGTGTGTGTGTGTGTGTGTGTGTGTGTGTAATCTGGGGTGTGTCTCTGAGGGCTCATTTTCACTTTTCACCATAGCTCTCCCTCCAAAGCCACCATCAGCGGTCTGTGGTGGGATTGAATGTTATTTGCTATCAATCATCCAACAATCCGAAACGTCTCAGAGCTGGGATGTTTGACGGGTGTGGCTGTGTTATTCAAAAAGGCCTGTAATCATGTCATATTGTCCTTTAAAATGACACTATTTACTCTTCCAGAGATTATATCTGTATGTGAATCACCTCCCTCTTTTTCCTTCTTTTCTGTTTTCTCTAGTTCAGATGCCATATTTCATGATGTCATGCTATTCGTCTTTGTAGTTATTAGTTAGTACTTTTCCCATAGTTGTTCTTCTTTCCCCACTAGAGGAGGTCAAACGCGATGAATGTGTCTGAAGTGAGGTGGGACTCAGGTGATGTTTGTTCACGGTTGCATTCACTTCAATCCGATTTGGAGATTCAGACAGACAGTTCAGACAGTTTAGTGAAGGTCACCAACTTTAACAAGCTAGGGCTAGGATACATTATTTGTGAGCATTCATGTTCCAGACATCAGTCCAGACATGTCCCTTCCATTTCAGTGCAATCATGTTTTTTTCCAAGTCTACTAGATTTTTTTTATTTTATACAGGTGCATTCTTTTAAAAAAAAAAAAAAAAAAAAAAAATTAGATGGGAACCGACAAAAATGACTATTTTCAGTGCTTCAAAAGCGCATTTGATCAAATCATTTTAAAACGTGACCATGACAAGGGAGCGAATGACCCACAGCCACATCTTGTTTCAAGATTTCTTGTGTTGTTTTTAAACCTGTGTCCACTTTATCCAACTGGAGCAGAGGTTGGAAAGAGAGGAGGAGAAAGAAAAAAAGATGGGCAGAAAGAGAAGAGAGAGAGAGAGAGAGAGAGAGAGAGAGAGAGAGAGAGAGAGAGAGAGAGGTGAAGACAGCTCTAGAGATGCTCACATTTCCTCTGACCTTCCTATCCCCCACCTCACACACTGTTCTTCCCCAATAATGCCTTTACTATGATGCATGAGCTCCATTGAGGCCTGAGTTGACCTTGCCCTTGGCCTGGTTGCAGAGACCAGTATGCTACCATTGCTTCCCTCCTGCGGGGATGGCTGAGCTTCAGGGCCTCTGAGCAGATCACTTACCACTGCTATCTCAATACGCCTGGCATTCAGAACTCTGACCAGGCCTGTCAGGATGTCAAATCCCAAATGTCAAATAGTTGGGCAATGCCATGGAGATTCCCAGGGGATATAGTTTACAAACTGCAATCAGCATGTTATCGGACAGGTCATTCACAATACTGTTTTACTGTGGAATGTGCAGCTATTTCAAGCTAATGTTTAGTACCCATAGTTTGTGAGATTTTATGTATTTTTTTTGTAGATTAAATTATCTTGCCACTGAAGGTTCAAGTTCCAAGGACGATGTTCTGTCAGTCTGTTTCTATGGCAACATCCATGTGTGTTTTCTGGCTGGTTGGTTGTCGTTCAATCTCTGTGCGTACAAACTGTCTAGTTTCATTTCAGTGACACCAAAAAAACTGAAGGAGTTGCAGCCTAGACTATTCAGTCTTCTGTTTAATCACTCATTTTACATTTTATGCTTATCATTAGTCATCTCTATCAGTGTGTAACACTCAAAGACAAGATGGGTTAGTTTTCAAGCCGGTAGGTGACATATTATTTGCAATTCAGTCTAACTTTAACTTTGTGCAAACTGGTTGATTCCCAGATTGTAAATCCTGACATGTCATGAAAAAGAAAGGCTTGTAAATGCTTCTCTACTTTGACCGGACTTAACACGCAAGTTTTAACAGCCGTGTTAATTTTGCAGTATTCCTCAGTAAATATGCTGAATTGAAGAAAACGCCCAATCAGTGCAACATGATTGAATGCTCTGTGAAAGTTATATTACTTGTCAGTGATGTGCCAAGAGCAGACAGTATGTAGGTCACCAAGAAGTCAGGCTAGCAGTCAAGTGCTTTCAAAATAGTAACTTTACAGTATGTTTCAGTTATACAGCGATATTGCATAATGACGTTTTCAAAATATAGCTGAATAAAATTCTCAGGCATTGCTGGTAGCCCGACTATGGAGCAATGGCACAATTCATCACTTCTTGGAGTGACTCCAGAGAAGTAGGAAATGCTGGGTCTGATATAGAGCTCCCAGCACTTACCACAAGGCCCACACTACCATTACCAGCCCCACTAGAGACAATGGCTCAATTCATCACCTCTCGTAAGGCAACTGGGAAATGTTTACTTGCATTCAAGCTGGCCACCGCCTCCAAAATCAGTTTTATTTTATCGCTCAACAGCAGAACAGTAAATCTAACCTCTCCTGTTAAAAAGTACAGGCATTCAGTAATCACGCTTATCAGGTGCTCATCTTCATCTCTTGCTTCATACAGGCATACTTAGGTTTTATTTCATTGACAGTAGTGTCTGTCAATTCAATATGCCTAGTTAATGCTATCTCAGTTGCCACCCACCATTTCCATGGTACATCAGCGCTAGGCACCCATGAGTTCCACCGAAGCAACATGATCCCTGTGAGTCAAGATGAGCGCAGAAATAGAGCTGAAGTCAGCATGTAGCTTATCCGCCATTAGGCTGCAGTTTGAGACATGTCGTGTAAGGACACATCTGTTGCCTCACCACCTGTATACAGAGTTTATTGTGTAAGTCATGCTTTAGCGATAGATAGCCCTCTGGCTGGCTGGCTGACTGGCTGCTCCACAAGCCCATTGAGCAGAGAACAAAGCCTGAGCTGCCCTGCTGTCTGTCACTGTGCTGTGCTGTGCTCTCTTACTTGCCTCAGTGGCGCTCGCTGGAGAACAGCTGCTGCAGCTGGGGGACAGATGGGAGGCAGCCATTCCACATGCTGAAACTCATGATACGCACGCTAGCCAGGGCCGGTTCTAGGCATAGACAAATGAGGCGGTCGCCTAGGGCACCAAATATCAGGGGGCGGCATCACAATACATTTCTTACTTTTTTTCTTCAGTTTTTCTCTTGTATTTTTAGAAAAGGGGGGGCAACACTCAAATCTGGCGTAGGGCACCAAAAAGGCTAGAACCGGGCCTGACGCTACCATACTACCTGCAGAAGCGGCAAAAGACTCTTTTTAGAGTCATCCTTAGGGTGTGTGTAAAGGCTCTGCAAACAGCATTGTGAAGTTGATTTGGGCCTGTCTGTAGGCCTACACTTGACAAGGTTATATATATAATAAGGTTGATTGATTTTCTGTGTTGGTTCAGTGCTCCTACATTCATTTTAGATAACAGGCTTCTGTGCCATAAATGACCTAAAAGCCTCTGTTCCTTCTTTTTATTATTCAGTAGGCCTACTTTATACTTATCCAGAAGTTGCTCTTTCTGTAAACCAGTTTGATCAACATTCTGCATACAAGTAAGATAATCTATTTAAGTGTTTCATTATTGGAGCACCATTTACGTCAGAATGAATAATACTATCAAATTTATTTGTTATTTTTGTGGCAGTCAGCACATGCAAGTGGTCTAGAATGGATAGTGAATAGCTCTCCTATATGATGCCAAATTAAAATTGCACTCAACAAAAGCACCATCTCAAAGAAGCTCTATAGGGATTTGCCATTTGGCAGAAGCACTGCCATTAGTCTCACATGCACTCCCCAAGTCTGTGGTGGCCACTGGCCAGCAGTATCAATGGAGATTGTCGTCAGAGAGATCCCTGAATGCATTTGCGTTACACTTTATTTGAAGGTACTGTCATAAGACTGACATGACACTGTCATTAACTATGACATGATGTTGTCATGAATCTGTCATAAACTTTATACACTAGCCTGTCAGCGCCATCCTACGTACTTACGTTAAAATGAATTTTACCTCCGTACTAGTCTGGACTAGAGCGCCGACTTCCGTTTCGCTCACGGTTTAGCCAATCAGCACACAGTTTAGAGCGATGTCTCTTAGCTTGCCTGAACACGTTCGTTATTCTCCCCCCTACTTTCGAATTACCTTTACAAAATTGGTACATGACATTAACATTCATGATCTTGAGGACTTATTGCCGCTACGATGTCAAAATAAATTGGAATTAGCTAGCGATCTGTTACTGCTGAATGCGGAAGTGAGAGCCAGGTGAGAGGATACGTCATATCCAAACGGAAACATGTTTCAATTGCATTGTTCCAGACTGTGACGGAGTCAACAGTCGGCTTATTAGTCAGGCTATTTATACACCTGTCATAGCTTTTATTAAGTGTCACCCGATATTTGTCATGGTTAGGGTTAGGGTATGTCAGAAGTCATGACAGGTGTATAAAGTTTATGACAGATTCATGTCATAATGAATTTTTTGAACAACGTGTGTATTGGCACAAGTTAGAACTGATTTAGTTTTGGTGGCGATCTGTGATCCAGAACACCATCTGGAATTTATATTGTGTCTCTGACCACATTGCCTTGGCGGAGTTCTGTGCTCTCTCAGTGCCTTTTTAGTTAGTCATGCTTTTCAATATTTTTGTGTCAGGCAGTTTAGATTTTGTTTTATTTTTTATGTCTGTGAGTCTCTTCTTCATTTGAGATGCAGATTTTCCTTTCCCTCCATTTTTTCATAATTTCAAAACAAAAAGTCAACACTTCTTCATCTCCTCTTTTTTTCTGTTCATCCTCTTCCTACATGCTGGGTTCGGTTGGTGCAACAGTTGGATTCTACAAACAGCATGAGCTTGATCGCTCACAGTTACACCAATTGCAAACATCTCTTTTCTAAACACAAGCAGCCTTCACCTTGATTTGAGGCAGCCAACACAGATCTGATTCCATGTTTACCAATGAGCTCATGCTGGCTTTGCATTTGGCTCATCACAGAAGCCATTATGTCATTTGATCTAATTACCCTCTTTTTTAAGACTGATGCAGGAGTGTTAGCAATCAGATTATTAATCGTGTTAGCTCAGCGAAGAAACCCAGCTGAGACTCGGCAAGAGGACAGAGCTCCACATCTGGCTCCCCCCTCCTCCTCCTCTTCCTCTTCCTCCTCTTCGTCTCCTGCTCATTAACAGCAAAGCTGTAGGGCCCCTGAGATGCTCCTTGCCAGCACTCCCTTTAATCAGCAGTGCCTCCACTCCGAAAGCCACAGGCTTCTGATCTCTCTCTGTTTGGGCTGAATTAAAATGTAACTTTGCTTACCGACCTGAGCTCATCAGATGATAAGGGCCTCAACAATAATTTGATTGGTTGGTGAATAGAAAAAATGTTAAGTTGTTGGAAATCATAGACGTTAAATTGATGAAATGAAAATGATCACTATCACAATGATATTGTGATTGATCATTTATCAGTAGATAATATTCAGAATTTATAGGATTATGGTAGGTGCTGATTCTCAGTAGCGTAATGCACAAGCAAGTGAATTTAGGTCATTGCTTACAGTGCCTCTTCTGAAGTGATGGAACTCAACTACTATAAGATCTTCACTGACTGGAGTCATTGTGTCAGGGGTTCTCTATGTGATATGACCCAATTCTAGTCTAGAAAACAACCCCAGCACATATGCACACCACACACACCCACGCACAAACTTATAGCCCACACTACCCCCTGCTCTTCCCAGCTGCAGTCGTGTGTGGTTGTCTGCGTTTTGTGAGTGTGTGTGCGCTTGTGAGTGAGCGAGTGAGTGTGTGTGTGTGTGTGTGTGTGTGTGTGTGTGTGTGTGTGTGTGTGTGTGTGTGTGCGCGCGCGCTTGTGGTTCTCCCTGATGTCACAGCTCAGAGGAGGGTGGAAGTGTAGAACCCTTCCCTAAGGCTTGCAGAATCACCACACTGACCACACACTGGGCCAGAGCTGCATCTGCATCCGTTTACACGTTATTAAACCCTTTGCAGGAGACGGCCAGATTCAGATTCAGCTCAAATACCCCAGAGGGGCAACGGGTCTATCCTGTGTCACCAAGTACACTCTACAGATCTCAACAGCCAAAGAGGGTCCTCAGAATTATTACATGTAATAAGAAAAAATTTATTTGATAAATAATTTTGTTTTTGTGTTGCTTACTAAAGCCATCCAAGGGCAAATTTTTTAATTTCCTTTACAAATTTTAGTACCAGAAAGTATTCTCTATAGTGAACGAATGCGTCACAACATGTATTTTAGTTGTTTGATGCTATCTGTCTGCGTGGCAGATTTGAAATGAAATCCATACAGGAGTGTGGTGAGGATGATGGTGTCTTGCAGGGTTACAAGAAAGGCTAGATGTGTCTCCAGTTGTTTCTTTGAAGTGTGTTTGCGAAAGCATGTGGTCAGATTAGACTGGAGCCAGTGTGTGTGAGATCGGACATTTGCAGGAAGCTTTAGTGGTGCTCTACTATGTGACTCATATTTGGGTTCAGCAGTACAGCTGTGTGTGTGAGTGTGTGTGTTTGTGATTTAAGTTGGGGGGGGGTGTCTGTGTCTAGTGTCCGTTTAATAGGCTTCCGTTGTTGTTGTGTGTGTGTGTGTGTGTGTGTGTGTGTGTGTGTCTGTCAAAAGATTATGCTGTGACTCATCATTTCACTATCCGTGTGTGTGTGTGTATGTATGTGCGCGCTTCCTTGTGTGCGTTTTTGTGTGTGTGTGTGTGTGTGTGTGTGTGTGTGTGTGTGTGTGTGTGTGTGCGTGCATGCATGTGTTGTTACGATGTACTTTTTGCATGTGTCACATCCTGTCTTTGTCCATCATGGGAGATGATTGAGAGCCAGCAGGCAAGTAATTGAAGCGATGAAGATGATGATGATGATGATGACGCTGGTGCAGTCACACAGCGACCTTCGCACACGTTCACTTTCAGTCCCCCACGGCAGGCGCATGCCATTAACCAGACACACACACACACACACACACACATGCAGGCTGGGCAAAACTCAGAGGGAAGTATATTATGTTCGCTGCTGTGATGTGCTGTGATTGTATTTTAATGAGCCGTCTGTCTTCAGGACAAATGACACAAAAGTAGACTAGAGATGAGTGCAGCCGTTGCCTCAAATACTTTCCGTGGATTATAAGAAGGATTAGCATATAGTGTTTTCATTTATGCCAAATTATACCGAGGTCTTAGCTCAATTGCCTGGACTTATTTTTGTGAGCCATGAAATGACACCTTGCAACAACATTCTGCAACCGCTCTGAGATGACTTTCAATGCAGGAGATGACATGAGCAACCAATCATGTGTCTTGTACCTGATGTCACTGGCCAATCAGAAGAGATGATATATATTCCTTCAGGGACAAAGTAGGCAGATGAGAAGCTGCAGGGTATGGCAACCATAGTAACACAGTGTCTGTGAAGTGGCTCTCACACACCGCTTCCCACTTACTGTAGCAGTAAACTTTATGGTTTATGTGCTGTGTGACTCTATCACTGGGAGGCTTGCTTTACAAACACACCCAGGCTATGGCTTTGTCTTTAATGACTTAGAGAATGGAAGAACTTTATGTAGATTCTTCACACTGGTAGTGTGATCTGGAATTGAACCTTATATGATTGAAGCCAGTTTTAAATTGCAAAAATAAAGATAAGTCATGTTGAAGGTTTGGAGGTTCAGAATCAGCTCTTCGAACATGAGCATGCACAAAAAGCCGGCATCCACAGCTAATAAAGTGATAGACTTTTGGCACTTGCCATAACTAGTGAGTGATCCATAATAAACAGTGGAATAAGAACGCTGGTCCAAAGCTCAATTGATCTCGGAGTCCTTAAGGGCATTTGAGGAGTTATTTGTTTCTCAGATGCTGGGCTGTGTGCGTAAATTGGCCTGTGTGTGCGTATGCTTTCACCAGTGGACATGGCAATGCTCTAGTGTTTCCTCTGCCCGCTGCACCTCCACGGGCTCTGCTTAAAGGCCTTAACTGGGAACATCTGTAAGAGTCCAGACTTGCAAGCGTTTCCAAGGATCTGGAGGCTTTACGAGCCAAAGGGGCTTTTTTAACGAGACATTCCCTCCAGCCCTGGCTCTGGTTGCAGGGTAACCCTCATGGACACGGCCCACATTCATCTGAAAACACCCCGCCGCATGGCAGTCAGGTGGCTTTTACAAGTGTCTTAACACCTCGTTCAATTTGGGCTGGACATTGGACAGTGGGACAGCTGCACAACCTAGAAGCCTATTACTCTTTTCTTTTTTTTTCCTGAAAGTGGAATATTAGTGGCTAAGCTGTTTTTGTTTCAGTGAAAAAGTGACATTTATTTGTGTTCATTTCCTCTGATTTTGTGCACATAGCGTTTTTGAGTGGATGTTACAAGAGAGCCACTCTAGCGCAGTTCCCAGTATTGCTTTCCCATCCACTCTCTCATTGGCCTTGCTGCTGTTTCCTGTAGCGCCACACTGAAAATGGGTAGGTTATAGATGGCTGTAAATGCCATAGTGAGTGTGCCAAGGCAGGATTTCCTTTAGTTGTGGTCTTAGGATCTGCTTAAAGAGCTTGTAATCAGGTTTATAACATGGCTTTGGCTGGAGCTTAATGTGCTGATAAAACCTCTCAGTAGTATAGAGACACGCACCCTTAGACATTTTTGTTTTTTTGTTGACGTCACAAGAACTGCCTAATGTTTTCATGAGAGCCAGACAATCCATAGGTTAAGGCTTGTTTGATCTGAGGTCAAACATGCGGAAATCCCTGACAAAAGGGACAGAGGCAGGAATTTGAATTTGCTGGATTGATCCACGAGTGTGTGTGAGACGAGAGGGAGAAGCACGTCCTTCCTTAGGCTCCCACAGAGAGACGGTGCTTCCTGACTCAGCAGGGGTTCGGGTGCAAAGCATGCTGGGTGTCTGACGGCCACCCGCCAAGGATGAAGTGACAGCGGCATTCTAGATTCTTTTTTCCCCCTTTCCTGTTGTGTGACGCTTGTCGAATGGAAGCTGTCGGGTTGGGGGTGAGCGGGAGGGTGGGGCAAGGCACACACACACACACACACACACATACACACACACACAGGGTGACCTTGGGCACTGTGAAATGACTAATGTGCTGATGTGAGTCCTCTTCGTCATGTTCCTTTCGGGGGCTCTGTCATAGAGTAGACTCCCCTTACAGCAGTGTTTCTCAAAGTGTGGTCCGGGGGCCACTGGTGGTCCGCGAGCAAGCTCAGGTAGTCCGTGAAGGGATTTCCAAAAAATATGTGAATTTTAGTTTCTCACAAGGAGAGGTTCAATGAATACTAAGCAGGCCTATATTAAAAACTTCAAGCTATCTGAATTTGAAGTGCTCATAAATGCCAATTTACAAAGGTTAAGGGGTAGCAGCATGCGACTTGGTGAGGGGGCGCGAGGGTAGGTGGTCCCTGAAAAATATTTTTTGGGCAAAGTGGTCCTTGGTCTAAAAAAGTTTGAGAAACACTGCCTTAGAGCAGAAACAACCAGAAACATCAGACTACCTTCCAGTACTTTCCTCTTCTCAGACCGGCACTGTTCCAGACAGAGCTTTTTAAGAAATCACAGAGAGCCGCCGGTGTGTTTAAATTATACATACTCTCTCCGCTTTGTGGCTCTGTGTTAAATATAGAGCCGAAATGGACTGCAGTTGTCCTGTTAAAGCCATGAGATTGCATCTCAGAGTGCGGATTTCAAGGAAGCCAGCTCAGACTGGAGAGCCACAGAGGAATTTAGGTCACTTTAATTGGAGGTAACAGAGATGGAGCTGTTGCCATTATAAACTATCTGCTGGAGCAGGGAGATTCATGACCTGGATGGCTGCGGTTCTGAGGTCTGGCAGCGAGGGGTATACTCATATTCACCTCATGTGGCAGTTCGATCTGTTGGATGGGTTTGATTAGATCATTAAGAGCTCTCCGCATTGGACACTCACCTGGAGATGAACCTGTTGACCTGAGGTGACACCCTAGCACCCTAGAAACTGCCCAGGCTGAGAGGGCAATAAGGCCATAGGGTGGAGGGGTCTCTTACTCTGACTTGCCCCCTTGTAACCTTAGTGAACCCACGTACTGTGGAGAGGAACATGAAAACAAGACCTGCTGCTTGCATTTCTTCCTTTTAAGTAGTGTTTACTAGTGTATGTCAGAAACCAGGTCACGACACTTACAGTGTGTTGTTCCAAGAAAACTAGCTATTTATATCTTATGTACAGTAATGGCTGTGCTCACTTTAATATGATAGGCCCAGTACATAAACTGATGAATGATCTATATATTATTATGTGTGATAGTAGTGGGTTAATGGTCATATCATTGTGGTCTGCTTTATGTGATTGTTATTGGAGACCTTTAGGCATTTGTCATACATAGTAGGTCAAGTGTCTTTTATTGTGTTGCTGTATACACTGTACAGTGTAGATTAAGTAGGCTTGGTGAGATAAATAATTGAAAAAGCATTACTCATTTATAATATTTCAGGATCGTGTTGATCTGTGATATTATTTGCAATAGTCTTTAACACTATTATGTATCAAATGACTGTTTATTCGCTTTTTCCATCAAGCGACAAGTGATATACTGTTACTGTATATCCATTTTGGCCCTTGGGACCTTGTGTAGCATATGTCATTTGCAGACCCTGAGTGACATTTTGCCGTAGTGGTTGTGTAACTGGGCCTCTCTGGCAGCTCACCCTGAGGTCTGTCACCCTTCAGTTCTCTGAATGGACAGGCATTTCTCCCCTCTTCTGAATGTGACACCTTTTTTAACACACTGCGTAACATAGTATACAATGAACAGAGACAGTAATCCATTAATTCCACAGCCCTTTATAAACAGAAATGTATTTTTTGCGGCGTTAGTCCATGGTATTTTTAGTTTGCTTTTAGAAAGCAAGTGAGTGCTCTGAATTTCTAGTTGTCATCTGTCAACAGTATGTCTGTATTACTAATGTAATTTGACCTGCAGATAAGTCGACATGTTTAATTAAAATAATGCCCAAAAGCTTTTAATTATGCTCTTCATTACATCATTAACTTGTAGCATGAGAAAGTCTACATTAGAGGCCAAATCCATTGTCTGAGAAATACATCGCATGAAATAGGAATTTTATGCTATTAATTGGATTCTAATTAGTTAGCTGTAAGCATTAGCACTGGTTCTCTTAATGGGAGCAATTAGCACATAATGAGCAGCAAAGTAAGTCTGTTCATATTTCCAGACATCTTCCATCCTCCTCAGTCAAACTAGGAAATGTGTGTGGGGCTAGCCAATCAAATGCCTTAGTCACAATATTTTCCCGGCACGTTGCCATGCTTACACCCCACAAACGTGGCTTATGTAATACTGTCATCTGCCTGCTCAGATATCCCCAGCTCCTAGGTGCATGTGGCAGCCTAGAATACACCCACCCAACCCAGCGAGGGGGCGACGTGTCCGACAACCCACCACAAACACATACCAGATTATGCTACATAGCCTCCTCACCCCCACCTTTTCACCACCCCCTCCATGTCTGGCCTGCAAGCTGATGCCCCATGTGATGTGAGGACAGCTAATTTTGACTTTAGAGGCTAATGTTAGCACCAGCAGCCTCAAAGGGTACTAGCAGGACACAGAAATTAGCAAGTTAGCGCTTAAAACGTTATGTCTCTGTAACAGTGACATAAAGCTAAACTTGAGCAGTATTAACAGTACCTGATGATTTTATCCCAAGGTGACATGGAGTTGAACTTGTAATAGCAGGTTCAGGAATTGAACCTGAGTCAGTTGATTGTCAGACAGTGACTAGGCCTTCTATTGTCCCAGCTCACAAGACTGGCAGTGTTTTTTTTTTTCTTAATTCTTTTACAGGACTTTAGTTTCTGGTCTAAAGTGATTGAAAATAAGGTATCAATATCAGTTATTATGAGTCATATGTCCATGCCTGAACAAAAATCTTATTCTAGTTGCTTAGGTTAATCCTCCCAATTTTTGTGGCGGTTCTGTTGTGGTGGAGTTGTGGTAGAGTTGTTCCTTCCAATCTGGAAGCACATGTGATGGTGGACAGGTCAGTGTTGCCAGCATTGGCTCTTTTCCCCACCAGTGGATTTGTTCCCTGTCCTAATGTGTAAACAAACCAAATGCAGGGTTCAAGCAGGCATGGCCACCACTACTCACTCAATCTCTTCCTGCATTCTGTCTGCTTTAGGAAATAGCTGAGGTTTCAACAACCGCTTAGCTCACTGACGTCACCCACAGACACATTTTTGTTCTTTGTTTGGATATTAGAGGGCTTTTGGCAAAGATTTGATTGGAAATATGCGCTTGGACTGAAGAAAAAAAAAAACATTTTACCATCAGGAAAGGACATTTAAATTTTTTTTTTTTTTATGGAGCTATAAACTGCCATTACTTGTAAGGTGCATTATCATAGTCAAAATGTTAGCTAGGAGGACCCAAGACTTTTCAAAGTGCTATTGTTTTGTTTGTGTTATACAACTGTTGTGTTATGGTGTCCGACATGTTTGTGTTGTGCCATTTAGCAGAAATATGAGTTGCATAGTATAGTTAATGTGTATCGAAGGGTTCAAAAGTTAAAAGGTTAAAGCAGTATTATTCTGAAAGATGTCATTTTCGAAAGTAGTGAGGATTGTGCCGTCTCATTTCCTATGTGTGGTAGACTGCATTAGATTACGGTAAGCTTGGCCTAGAGAAAGAACTGGCCGTTCAAGATAAGAAACAGGCAACACATTCTATCCTTTTTTTTTTGCTTTATCTCTTTTTTCTCCTCCCACTTAAACTCTCTCTCTCACTCACGCACGCACGCGCACACACACACACACACACACACACACACACACACACACACACACACACACACACAAAACAACGTAGCCCTAAATACCATGTTTATATCCTCTATCTTACAGTAATGAGTTGTGAGACACACACATGCACACATATACACACACACTTTTCCATTCACACATCCTTAAGGCATAGTCAAACCTACATTCCCTCACACAGACAGATCACATATCCAACTATACCCTTCACATAAACATCCCCATATAATGGCAGCGCAATCTATCCCAAAACCAATTTTTTTATTTCAGAACATATAGTTAGAGTCGTGGCTTTGTGTGTGTTTGTGTGCGCTCACATACTGTATGTGTGTGTGTCTTCTCGTGTGTCTGTGTGTGAGTGTCTGTGTTTGACTTTGCTACCGCACTCCAGAAAGAATGTGTGTTTTTCCGCAAACCTCATCCTTACGGTGGCCCAGAAGGCTCCCACTTGGCACACTGGCTACCCAGCACTGGGCACTGGGCAGTGGGCACTGGGCGGCCAGGCAGAACTCCAGGACTCAGTCCTGCTCAGTGTTCCATGAGATGAAGTCATGTAATGACCACCAGTGACATCCCCTCTGTGCAGGAGTAGATTTGGGCAGGGGGAGAGGAGAGACAGAGTGAAGGTGGGATCAAAGAGAGAGAGAGAGAGAGAGAGAGAGAGAGAGAGAGAGGGAGGGAGAGAGAGAGCGAGCAGAACAGAAAAAAATAAGAAAGAAAGCAGGTTAGAAAGAGATTTGGAGTAGAAATGGAGAGGAGAAGAAAGGAGGAGGTGGGAGAACTCAGGAGAGAGGAGGAATGGAGAAGAGGAGAGAAGAGAAGAGCAGAGTGGAGAGGAGGAATGGAGAAGAGGAGAGAAGAGAAGAGAGGAGCAGAGAAGACAGGGAATGGAGAGGAGGGGAGAAGCAAGCAGAGAGGAGGAATGGAGAAGAGAGGGAACAAGGAATGGAGAGGAGGAATGGAGAAGAGAGGAGAGGAGGAATGGAGGAGTGGAGAGGAGGAGTGGAGAAGAGAGGAGAGGAGGAATGGAGAAGAGAGGAGAGGAGGAATGGAGAAGAGAGGAGAGGAGGAATGGAGAGGAGTGGAGAGGAGGAATGGAGAAGAGAGGAGAGGAGGAATGGAGAAGAGAGGAGAGGAGGAATGGAGAAGAGAGGAGAGGAGGAATGGAGAAGAGGGGAAAAGAGGAATGGAAAGGAAGTGAGGGTAGTGGGTAGTCTGGCCTCCACTCAGGCCTGCTAGAAAGACATGCTTCAGGGTTTAACCTGGCCCACCACTGCCCAGCACTGACGCACTACAGCTGCTACTGCTGATGGAGCCAGTGTGCGCAAAAGATGTGTGGGTGGTGTGTGCCGGGGGGCAAGTGTGTGTCTGTGTGTGTGTGTGTGTGTGTGTGTGTGTGTGTGTGTGTGTGTGTGTGTGTGTGTGTGTGTGAAGTATATATGTGGGGATGTGTGTGTGTGGTGCAGGGTTTTGAATGTGTCCAAGTGTACTTGTTTTTCTGTTTGGTATGGTATTTGGACTATGTGGAATGGGTGTGTGTGTCCTTGTTTGTCTATGAGTGTGTGTGTACTAGTGTGTGTTTGGTTATACACACACCCATGATCCTCGATTTCTCTTCTGCTCAAAGCCTAAGCTTGTGTTGGGCCATTTTGGCACCAGGGAGAAGCGATATTAAACTCTAGAGAGAAAACAGTAGAGGGAATGAAAGAGTAACTTTCTTCTATTTAAGGCCTCGTGAAACTTGCTCTCACCATCAAAACAACCGTCCATGCCAGGGGGCATTACTCTCCACACTGGAGACCCATCCAAAGCCTCTCACACTCGCACAAATCCTTTCGGAATTTACATGTGTGGAAATGTCATCACATGAAGGATGCTGTGGTGATTTCTCTCATAGAACGTCATAGAAGTTTCCATTTTTGTGGTAATATTTAGCAAACGTGGTATTATTGTTTTATTTTGATTTTTGTATTATTTTCAAAAGTAGCACGTCATTCTCATTGCCAGAGGCTGAAATCCTGAAAGATATTAGGTCTTTTATCTATCAGTGTTCTGTGGCCCCAAGCTGTTTGATGTTTTGAAAGTCAATAAAAGTCCCATTCCCCATCGTCTCTCTGGGGTGTTGCAGCTGGGGGAAGTTCAAAGGGAAGAGACTTTCATAAAAGTCTTTGAGAGAGCCACAGTGTTACAGGTAGTGAGCTTCCCTCTGCTGATGGTAAGATCACCGTTTGATCACTTGGCAGAGTGTGGACTGCAATTTCCATTTGTGTGTAGGTGAATGAGTGTGTGTGTGTGTGTGTGTGTGTGTGTGTGTGTGTGTGTGTGTGTGTGTGTGTGTGTGTGTGTGTGTGTGAGAGAGAGAGAGAGAGAGAGAGAGAGAGAGAGAGAGACAGACAGAGAGAGTGTGAATAAGAGGACGAAGGTAGCGAGAGAGATGACGAAAAAGAGTAATCGGTCTTTTTGTTTTCAAATCCAGAAATTCCTCGGAGGAAGCTGGTTCTGGAAATAGATGCGTTGGTTTACCAAAAGTGCAACTTGTCCTTCTCTTCTCTTTCTGCCCAGTACCCTTTAAACCCATGCTTACTTTATCTTCTGTCCACTTCTCACACACACACACACACGCAGGCACACACACACACACACACACACACACACACACACACACACACACACACACACACACACACACACACACCTCCCATCTCTCCTTTCAACCAGTCAGAAGGCCTCACTCTGGCCACTGACCATGGTTGCGTAACCCATGGGCTTGTGCATGTCTGTCATCGTAGTGTCACTCATCATTACCCATAATGCTCCACACCAGTGCGTGCCCCCTGGTCCCCTGCATCTGAATGGAACTGAAACTGACAGCTCTGTGAAAGCTGCCTCTGTATGTCCGGCGCCCAGGCGCACCATCACACTGGACACAGCTGACAGATGGGCTTGCTTGCACTTCGTCATGGAAAAACAGAAAGCTAAGCACCCTAAGAGTGAGGCGATTGCACTGGACAGTCCGTTTGCTGCAGGGGAAGCAGGGAAAGTGTTTGATCCTCAGAGTCAAGTGGTGTCCGCAGCCAAAAAGGGAGAGAGGGAGAGCGAGACGTCCTTTTTTTAAATAAACAGAGATCAGTGACGATAAACGAAGGAAGTGGAAAGAGCGAAAGCAAAGGGGGAAGAATAACACAGAGAGAGGGAGATGGAGATAAGGAAAAGAGAGATTTACAGTGGCGGAGAGGGGGACAGGGAGAGGATGGTGGAAAGAGAAGTGCAAGAGCAACATAGGAGACGGAAAAGAGAGGCGCATGGCAGGGAGAGGTGATGGTGGTGATGTTTTTGTTGCTGATGTGAGCTCTGCAGACTAGCATGTTGTTATTGTGGCTGTCAGGTGGGGAGGGCCAGGGAGGCTGTAGCAGCATGCAGGAGGTGGAGGGTGGGAGGGTGGAGCCTGCAGTACACATAAACATCTGTGTGCGCTGCAGACCCTTGGCACTGAGGCCACAATGTCTGCTCTGTCACATAATTGATGCATTTCGTTTCTACTACTTTTTTTCCACTCAAAATTTGTTCCAAGAAACAGTGCATGTTCCAGACCGCATTCTAGTTATAAAAGAATATTCTTTTAAAAAACACATGTAAGAACAATTTGTTATGCCCAGAAAAACCCTGTATCAAAGCTTAATGTTTGTTGAGATTCAGGCCAAGTTTTTTGTACTTCTAAAGAATTTACTTCTAATTGTAGTGTTTTTTCTGATATATTTCTCCTGTACTTCTGCCATCCACATGACAGTTCCTTTTACCCACAGAAGAATTTTATTCTATTTTTTCCCTCTATTTGTGCTCATGTTTACATGTAGTACTGATACTCCGCCTGCCAATCAAATCAAAAATGTCTTATTTAACCCTGACACTTATTGTCGAATGTGAATCACTTTGAAAATAGCATCACCAAATAAGTTCATCATGTTAAGTTTATGGTGAACAACGTGTAATACCTAAGGATTGTTATTACAGTATGTAGGTTGATATTGTAATGAAGATGATGATTGTGATGATGATGATGATGATGATGATGATGATGATGGGTCCCCTGCTCTCCTCTGTTCAGACACGCAGGCTGACGAAGGCTGAGCGCCAGCGCTTCAGTGAAGAGGTGGAGATGCTGAAAGGCCTCCAGCACCCTAACATCGTCCGCTTCTACGACTCCTGGAAGTCCACGGTCAAAGGTCACAAATGCATCATCCTGGTGACGGAGCTCATGACCTCTGGCACTCTCAAGACGTGAGTGTGACCGACCACACACACACACACAGATATATATATAAATACACCCAAACAGTCTGGCACCACTTGTCAGGGTGACTGATCTATTGAAAAGTTTATTTACAGCATTTTCTACGCTGTTCTATATAAAGTAGTATATTTCCTGTCTAGAATAGAACCAAGTACAAAGAAAGCATAGGGAAATATTCCTCATTGGTTGCAATTGGCTTGCAACTTTTTTACTTAATTTAATTATTAATCTAATTAAATCAGTTAATTATGTGAAGCACTTTAGCCTCAGCTGCTCCAGAGGTCTTGTACTGTGTCTTTTGTTATCTCAGTCCGTTCCCTTGTCTGCCCCCTCACACATGACCTGTGTCTGTTGTTTTGGGTCACCTTTCTCTCCTCTACCCTGTGTCACCCACCTGATGTCACCTGTCTTTGTTTACCTGTGGCCATGTCTTCACACGTGTTGTCTTGTATCACCTGAGTGCTTCACCTGTGTGTGTGCCTGTCTCACCTGTCTCACCTGTCTCAGGTATCTGAAGCGCTTTAAGGAGATGAAGCTGAAGCTGCTTCAGCGCTGGAGTCATCAGATCCTGAAGGGCCTTCACTTCCTGCACACGCGCACGCCGCCCATCATCCACCGCGACCTCAAGTGCGACAACATCTTCATCACCGGCCCCACCGGCTCCGTCAAGATCGGAGACCTTGGCCTCGCCACCCTCAAGAGTGCCTCCTTCGCCAAGAGTGTCATTGGTCAGTAACTCGCTCAAGGTCCTATGCAGTCCTGTTATCAGAGTCGATCAATCAGGATCAAGGCTAGCCTGACTGGTGGGAGGGGGGGCACTCTGTCAAGTGTGTGTGTGTGTGTGTGTGTGTGTGTGTGTGTGTGTGTGTGTGTGTGTGTGTGTGTGTGTGTGTCTGTGTGTGTGTGTGTGTGTGTGTGGAGTGGACACCTTCCACTGGGAGCAACGTTTAAAACTGAGCCTTGGTTATTTCCAAATGTCACACCTTCCCTCTCTCTTGCGCTTCCACACCCCACTCTCATCTGAACAAAAATGACACATGCAGTGTAAAGACTTTGCTGCGGTCGTGAGTGGCATTTAAAGACAAGGTACATCGAGTTTACAAATCAAGACATGGAAGGGCATGGAGAATATCGATGATATAGTATGACAGACACATGACACTTGTGCTGCACATTATATGTTTCTTTCATAGGAGATATGAAGGAGCTTAAATCCCAAATGAATTAAGAAAGAAGACTTTTATACGCATCACGGTCAATAACCCAGTATCAGCACTGTAACACGTAATGAAGTGCGTAAACTCAGTCCATTTACTGTATGTTCAGTGGCAGAACTTGCTCCGTGACTGTTCCGCTTTCTGAAGGGAACGCACTGCTACTGTAAACACGCCCTCAGCCACATGCCTTGTTTCTGGATGGCCTCTGTGTTTGTTTGTTTAGGGATCGAGTCGTGTTTATGCCCACATAGAGCGTGACAGACATTCCTCTAAACGACGTCAGAGCGAGCAGCGAGGCAGGTCTCGACTCCTAGCGCTTTAACTCAGGGCTCTGAGGAAGAGGATTAGGGTCACTATGGCTACGCCAAACTGGCACAGTAACCCTCACAGTATCGCTGGCCAAGACCGGCCAAGGACAACTGACCGTCGGCCAAAACCCTCGACCTGAGACACTAAGGAGTTCAGTTAGCTCATGTGCTGGGGATGTTATAGAGAAGACAGTCTGTTAAAGATGAGGTCACGTGACATGGCAGGCTCACACGGAGGAGACACACACTGGCAATAGGCATGAGCGACTCGCACAAACGACTCGTTTGAAATCTGTTGGAACTGACTTCAGGTTGACCTGTGAACTTTTTATGTCAGTTTTTGAAAAGTACAGTATTACCATGCTCAAGGACCGCGGTATTACAGTCCTGCTACGCATAAACATTAAACACACTGCATTGTGTCTATAGATTTATCTTAGGGCAGACAATAGTGTAAACCCTCAGAGTAGATCAGGCTTGATTACTCAGTAGCCTATTCACAGTCAAGTTGTTGTTAGACACCTATTTCAGTCTTCTTACTTAGTGCTTACTGTAAAGAACTTTGAAGTACATCTAGAAGAATCCGTTCATTGTGTTTCTGTGGGAATAATTGTGTGTTAGAAGCAGTAAAGAACTTTGAGGGCCTAAAAAGTTCCTTTTCCACACAGGAACCCCTGAGTTCATGGCTCCAGAGATGTACGAGGAGAAGTATGATGAGGCGGTGGATGTCTATGCCTTTGGGATGTGCATCCTAGAGATGACCACGTCTGAGTACCCCTATTCAGAGTGTCAGAACGCCGCCCAGATCTACCGCAAGGTCACCAGTGTAAGTACCTTTTTTATTTTTTATTTCTCTCTCTCTCTCTCTCTCTCTCTCTCTCTCTCTCTCTCTCTCTCACTCACTCACTCACTCACTCACTCACTCACACACACACACACACACACACACACACACACACACACACACACAAGAAAAAAATCTGAATTCATCAACTAAGAATTATCAAGGCCAGAGGCTTTGTCAAGTCTACAAGATTTTTTTCTATCAAATATGAAAAAATTGTGCAAAACAGCATTTTCTCAAAGGTGCACTTAAACTCTGCTAATTATTGGTTGAATGTTATCCAGCATTGCTTATTCAAATCATTGAAGACTAGAAAATATGCAACCACCATTTCCGTACAGCTACTTTTATTCTTCCAGTAACATCTGAAGATTGTGTGCGTCATACAATTCCAAAGCTGTTTAAATATATCTCAAAACTATGGCAACAGATGGATTAAGTATCCAATAGGCTAATTGTTTGACTGAATATTGTTTAAAACATTCTTTAATTTTTCTTCTAATAACTTTTATTTACGTCAGCATAGGGCTCACAGAGTTGTTTCTATGGTTGCTAAATGCCTTGCCATCTTTGGAATGAGAAAGCTCTTATTAATATTCTCAAAGAGGTTTCAGTAGGCACTGTGTCAGGCACTGTGTCAGCCTGTGCCGCTTGTGAAATGTAAAGTTTAAAGGACCGTCTTAATGGAAATCTGTTTACATATTGTTTGACATCAGCATGTGCTGTTTGCAAATATGCGAATGAGAGAATTTAGTACAATGTAAAGTGAATAACGAAAAAAGTAGCCAGTGCGGAGTGTGGAGGTCTGACAATGAAGGACACCCATAAGTTTATGTCAGCTGTCGGTTGGCTAATTTTGTCCACGATGCACCACATTCTGTCAGTCTCATACCTTCAGACAGCTTTCAGCAACTCTGGACAAAAGAGCTAAGAGTTAATTCAATGGGGCAATCCCTTTAGTGACAATCCCTTTAAGGTTGTATGGGGTTGTCCTTATCTCACCAGTGTGTGACTGAGTAACCTATGCTATTGTGTCTCTGTCACATAGCCTACAGAGTGCAGTGTTATGGTCTAGGTTACGGCCTTGTTGAACAGCTCAGTGCCATTATCCTCTCGTTTTGTCTCGCCTCGCTCTTTCTCTCCTCTACTGTTGCCACTTTCACACCCACATTCTCTTTAACTCTGCCTTTTCTTCCTCTTCCTCTCTCTGTCATTCTCCGGCCCAACACATACTTGTCTTTGTGTATATCTTTTGTTTGCCTCACTGGCTCACATAGTCTCTCTCTCTCTCTCTCTCTCTCTCTCACACACACACACACACACACACACACACACACACACACACACACACACACACACACACACACACACACACACACACACACACACACACACATACACGCACACACACACACACACAAACTTGCTTTACCAGCCTCCCCCCTCTGTGAGT